>JANSVB020000141.1:1524932-1552818 GCA_025504935.2 Erythroxylum haughtii | reverse complement strand
TTAAAATTATATAATAATTAATATATTGTACTTTGCATATTGTTTAATATATTTTAAATAATATTTATATGCATAAAATAATTTTTATTACAAAATAAAATATAGTAAAAATTAAAAGTAGTTTTTATATTTATGTTAACAATCTATTATATGAAGCTCTTTCAAAAAATCTCTTTTTTAAATGACAGTCAAACAGTCAACTAACTTCTAAGTAAAGCTCTTCTTAAAAAAATTCTACAAACAAAAATTCTATTCACAAAAACTTTACTGATATAACCCATCCAAACAAAAACTCTATTCACAAAAACTTTACTTATATAACCCATCCAAACAAAAACTCTATTCACAAAAACTTTACTTATATAACCCATCCAAACAGGCACTTATGGGAAGAGAAGATCTCCCCGGTGTTAACTATCCTAACCATCCACTAACCTAGCCTCATGACTTGGAGGTACGCAGAAACACGCGTAAAGCTGGTCTTTGGTCCCCATTCCTTGAGTTGTCCTGAACATTTCCATTGGAATTCAGCTTGTGCATGCCATGTGTTGTTTGGTTGCCGAGAAAATTGGAAAGCAACTACTGTAGGAAACTTCAAAGTCTGATGCACCACAACCAAAAATAACAATTCCGATAGTAAATTTTCAAGAGATTGTGGGAAATAATGTTTATGAAGTTATACGCTACAAGCCTACAACATATAACAAAGTTTGTGTTTTTAAGTTATAACTTCAAACAGAGCCATCTTAACAGAATAGAACTCTCAAGTTCCATATCATTAAGGTTGCGATCATCATCTCTGCCATCGCATTCAGCTCTAATTATGCTGGTATCTTGGTTCAGATTTTATTAAATTAGCTTTACTAATTTATTATTAAGTCCCAAGTTATGCTGGATCCATCTCCAGGAGGTCTTAAAAGAACACACTTCTAGCCCACATCTGAAGATCTGCAACAAGCCTATTATAACCCAGTTAAGGACATCAAGACTTGTTGGGTCTAACCCAGAAGATAAAAAGCTAGTATCACTAAGCTGTAGGTCAGTTGATGCCTGTTCCAGAATTAGCAAGGTCTAATTTACCTTTGAGGCTTTGACTCAACTTTTAAAAGGGGGTTCGAGTTTAATTTGGATTTGTTTGGACTATTTCAAAGTAACATCATTTTAAAGATAAAGTTCAAACTATTAAAGATGAACTTCAGATTGAGCAGGAATTAGGAATCGCAGTAACTTTCAACTTGATTAATATCTGCACTATCTGACTTAAAAAAATAAGCATAAAAATTAAAAAAAATAAATTAAAATGGATGTTGAAAAATAGACGTGGATATGAATTTAGATATAGGTCTAGTGATAACCTAAACCGTGGATACTCATATCCTACGTATTTTTTATTAACTCTATTTTTTGTTTTTTCTTGAATATTTATAGTTAAATATAATAAAATATTAATATTTTATAAAAAGAAACAACTTTAAAATCATCACTTTATTCCTCAATACTCACCTTTTTCATCATATTTTATTTTCTTATAGGATGATAATAATACAAATGATATGGAGATGGAATTTTGAATGTTGTGGAGTTCACGTAAAGACAATTTGAAGCTTTAGATATTTCAGTCTTTGTTCCAGTTCTTAATTGTAAAAAATATATGTTGTCATTGTATTAAACATTATGATTTTTATTATTCTAATTTTATGGTTTTTTAAGACATACAGATCAAAATCTTAATTTATTATTATTAAAGCAATTTTAATTCGGAGCGTTAGCAAAAATTTGTTCTTTATATTTTATATTTTGAGATTATATTTTTATGTGTTATACAACTCGATAGATATCCAAAAACTCGAACAACCCAATGGATTTATATATGGGTACTAAATTGTAAAAACCGATTAATATAAATATTGGTTGAATCATAAAAAATATATATGAATATGGGTAGAGTAATACCCGAACCAAACCCTACTCATTACCTTCTCTAGCAGGAATCTTAAACTACTTAATATGTTGATTTCAAAATGAACTAGACCGGTTTAACCTTAAGAGAAATTGGACTAAATCTAAATAGGCTTATATATAATATCATATTTTAACTCAAAACTTTAAAACTGTGAATTATGAACCTTATCTTTATATATAATTTCCTTTATTTATATGTCTCTTTCGATGACTCTATTTAGTAAAATTTCACAAAAAAGACCGCTTTTATGTAATATAAAATTAACGAGTCCGATTTAAATTACCAATTTTAAGTTAAGCCCAAGACTCAACTTGACAATTCGATAACCCATACGTTTCATTTTAAATGGTTTGAGTTTTAAGTTGGAGTTGCAAACTGAATTGCCGACTTATTACCATCTCTGTACATTGTCACGGTCAGAACAGAGAAAAGCGACACTTATTTAGATCCACTTGCGTGAGTGAGATGGACCGCCATACTGATGAAAGCACGAAAAGGACGGCTTGCTTGCTCACGAGTTTTCGTATCAGACAACTGAGATAAAAAGAAGACGTCCTCTGTACATGCTCATGTTGTCTTTAATTATTATTGATTACTATGATTCGTTACTACTATTCTGACATGTTATAAGTTGCCATTATATATGTAAGAAGAACTGCCGTTGGAAACATCTGAATGTTATGATCATGACACGAAACTTATGTCTCAATGCATTTGATAAAAACTGTTGATCTCCTGAGAAAGATGGAGACATCTCCTTGTAATGGCGGTCGTTTGAAGACACATTACGTCCAAATGCATGTAACGAAAGGTCTGCTAGCAGTTGAGTTCATTATTATGTTCCAGGTTTTAGGTTTTTTAGCATAATTTTTAAATTTTGAATTTTCAGAACAAGTTTTTATTAAAGTTCACTAATTTTTTAAATAAATTTATGCCAATTTTAAGTTAAAATTAATTCCTTTTGGTGTCTTAGAGATGGCAAAAATTAAAAAAAAAACTTAAAATCTTCACGTATGTTTAAACTTAGCGGTAATTATCTTGTCTTCTTATTCAAAATAATAAGAATATCATAAATATGTATTTTTAATAGATTGGTTCGAACATGTACAAAAATAATAAAAAATTTAAAAGTCAAACCAAATATACCAATTTAACCGTAAAATATTGAATTGATTAATTTTTACGCTTAGTTTACTACTTTTCGGTTTTATTTAATATACTAATCTTTGTTACTAATCTTTGTTGTTAAAAACCGATCAGTTTATTAATTACTCAATCAATTTTTGTAAACTAATTAGTTTTTATAAACTAAAATAAACTAATTAGTTTTTATAAACTAAAATAAATCAATTAAAATTTTTAATAATTTTTTTAATTAAACTTTAATTTTTCGATTAATAAGGATAATCTTCTTAAATCAATTTTCAAATTCTTTAATTTTATTTAATTTGTTACGGTATAATATAATCTTTTAAATCTTAAATCTTTTGTCCTACCGGTTTAATTTATGATATAATTTTAAAAACATTAGAAATAATATTACTAGTGGCTTCAAATTTCGCCAATACAAACATATGAATAAACTCTTTGCATGAAATTACTAATATTTGTAACATAAATTAACTTTTTTAGTTTTTGGATAATTTCTAAGTAATATCATGTAATTAAAATTTTATTTTCAAATTAAAATTCTACAACAATTGAGCCTTATCTCTATGCATACTTTATGATTTTCAAAAAAAAAGAATCATATCTAAATAAATAATTATTACATAATTATAAATTTTTTATTCCAATTCAAAATTTTAAAATAATAAACTATTATTTTTTATCTATATACATAACTTTTTTGGTTACTATTTTGATATGAGATATAATATAAGTGTAAATTTCTAATAAGCATTTGCCAGTGACTAATGACCTAAGATAATGCCATTTTAGATAAGATTGGATCGTTTAGATTTTAAATCGGTCCCTCAAACTAAACACACCCCAAATTTTGATTAACCCGTATCTCACCCGTTCACGTCAGGACAAACCAGAATTGAAACCATATGCCCGTGGTAGCTTGGTTGGCAATTTAGCGGAGGAAATTGGGACAAGGACTTTGGTTCGATTCCCGATAACGGGAGTGAAAGAGTTACTCTGCTAGGCGGTCGACCGAGATAAATCGTAATTTACCCCAAAGACGGAGCTATATTGAGACTTGGAGGGGCACTGGGTCCCTAAAAGTTTTTAAAAAAATATATATATATAAACGGAGTTATTTAAGGGTCAGTGATACACTGGACCTCTCAAAATTTAAAAAAATTAATATTTGAACCCTCCTATATTAAATTTCTGACTCCGTAACTGATTTATCCCCCTTACAACCTGGTTAAACCTGAGTGTGGGGACAGCTAGGATGGTTGATTCCACCTTTTTGATAGAAGGATTGAAACCATATGCTGTCCCTTCTACGAATCAATGGCTTAGGCCCTTGGAAATCGCAGGACAAGTAAGAAATTCCACCATGGAAGCCACTGCTTAGTAAAAAGGGGGACGGTCGGCACTTTGATCTACTTAAGTTGGTGATGTGTTATTTATTTTAGAGATGATCTGAGTAATCTATGGACCACCACTAGCAATCAAAAGAGCCAGTCGGCATTTCCTGGCTGTTCCACACTGGCCGAACTGGTTAAAGCTTTTTGTGAGTCATGACCCAGATTTTAACAGCCTGTTTGTCGGCTCGTAATGTCATTGGTTGGCTGTGATTTGGCATTTAAAGACATTTTATGCCATAACGTCTCAAGCTACCATTGGGTGAGTCCATGTTTCGTCAGTTTTTAATTCACCAGTTAAAGACACCATATGACATTGCAATAATTCATCAAGAAAAAAATGATTGGTGGAATATGCTTCTCGAAACACATAATTTATGAGTTATTACTTAATATAAAAGACATAAATATTTCGTATATTTTAATAAATCTTTAAAAAAATTCTTAAAATTTAAAATTCTTTACAAAATTCTTAAAGTTTAAAATTCTTTTTCAATAATTTTTTTATACTTCTATTAAAAATAACAATGAAAATAAGCTCATGAAAACCAATTTAAAAAAATAAAAAAATTAAAAGTATAAAATATTTTTTTAATTGAGTTCAAGTTTGGATTACCTAGGCTTAGATTTACCCGAAATCCAACTCTTCTAAGTAGAACGATGTTAGGTCTCAAGTCAGCTTGAGTCCCATGATCTGATCCATTAAAAATACTTAAATCTAACTTCATGGACCTCTCATTGTCATTCCTAATTACACTTTTATTAATTAAATACTGCTTATATGAATTCAAATTAGTTATTAAAATTTGAATTAAATTTGAGTCATATTTAATTAGTCGAGTAAAATTTAAACGTTGAGTAGAGTTATTATATTAGTACGTTTAATTAATCTACCTTTAATACTCGTATAGAATGTGTTTCGTCAAATTTTTTATTTAAAGTTTAAGAAAAAAAGTGTGATGAAAAATTTGAAAACTATCATGAATGTAAAACTTTCTTAATTTAGACCAGAGAGGTTTATGTCTTTTACTTATGGCTATTGCTTACACCAAATGGCTTACAGGTTTGTCTCGCTTTCTCTTCGATCAATTTAAGCATTGAAAAGTTGTGGATGCAGAAACAGACCATACCGCATACTTACTCTTTCCATGAAAAGCGCCACGAAGGAAGTGCAGAAAGTTGAGTATATATGATTTGGCATCCATTCAGAAAGTTATGAAATCTGCAGACAAAAAGCTACAAGCTCAAGCTTTTTAACCCTTCTGCTTATAATATTTGTCAGTGAGCTTTACTCCATAAATCAAAACATAAAAAAATACATGCTTTAATTTCATTTGAGTCTATGTATTTTCTCATTGGGGTGGTCGAATTAATAGAATAGGGGGTATAGTCCTTTGCTCAAATTTTCTAATTTATGATCTCTCGATTGAACCTGTCGTACAAGATTTATCTAATGTGAAATATCCAATTAGCATGATTTGCAGGCTATTGTGTCAATCTAAAGATTTACACAGTGTGCATCTAAATGATAACGATTGTGAGTTCCTCCGTTTTTAAAAAGAAAAAAAATCTATGTATTTCGATATTATAAAGTTTATAGATTTGCAAATATGAAAATAATTAATTAAAAATTAATCAGAAATCATATTTTATAGATTGGTAACGATTAAATTAGAGCTTAAATCTTTCTCAGTCGAAAGCCTATTTTAGTCAATAGTCGAAAGCAGGTTATACTAATGCTTTCCCTAATAAAGTTTAAGCTTTTTGGAATCTCTCTCTCTTTAGCCTTTTCTTTTGATTTGCAAGCAAAGTAATTACTTAACCAATCAGCAAAGGTTATATAAAGCAAGAATTTGAGAGAAAGGTTCATATCAGCTGCTTTTATTGATAGTTTGACAAGTGGATGCCCAGGCTTCTGGGGGGCATTGCCCACATTTATAAACAATGAACTTAAGCTTTTGGGAATGGTGAAAAGGCTCATTGTTACCAGAAAAAAGCATTGATGGGCATAAAGGGGAATAAGAAGCTAAAGGGCAGCAGTAATAAGTTTGACCCAGTCAAATAGATTTTGAGTTGGAATTAAACTTTGCTTTTAAATTTTTTTAAAATTCAAACTTAATTTGGTTAAAATTATTTGGTCGAGTTCGAGTCAAATTTTAAAAATTTTAAATAAAAATAATGTTATTAAGAATATTATTTTCTAAATTTAAATAAAATAACAAAATATTCAAATCAAACCTGAGTCTAATTTAGCTGTTCTACTCAGCCTAGTGTCATGAAGTTGTAGAATAGAGAAAGAGTAGTTGAATTAGCTTTTTTTACCCCCACATGAATTAATTAATTTCATTACAAACTTTTAACACCTAATGGTAATAGCTTTTGATAAGAACTTCTTGATTGGTGAAGAACGTTTCAATACATCATATTATGATAATACTTAAAAGTATAATCGTTAGCAAATAAAAAAGGGTCAAATCAGGTTAAACCGACACAAACTAATGTCTATCTCTATCTAAAAGGGTATTTGCTAGGAATGGTTGGTTGCATCATCGTAATTTATTGTAATGATAAAACTTTTGAAAGTAAATTCTTGATTGGTGAAGAACTTCAAAGTGAGTTCGTGTAGCAATTTTTAATAACAACATCGTCATACTTTCAAGTCCTGTAATAAAGTAAAATTTGAGAATCGGTTAACAATAAGTTAGGTTCATCCAATTTTAAAAAGAGTTAAATCTTCTGTATCTACTACCCAAGATCAATTCTATGCCATTTAAGCGTGGCCACAAATTTTGCTGAGACTTATTAAAATTTGTGGCCATATTTAAATGACACAAAATTAGTCTTAAATAGTGGGTAAAGAGAATTTGGTCTCATTCTTAAAGGTATAAGAATTGCAAACAAACATTAAATGTTGAAAATTTAAACTATGACAGGTGTTTTTTTTTTCAATGGACATATAATTAGGTCCATAAAGACAAAACTTATAATCAAAGGGAATGAAGTGGAGGAATTTAAAGAAGGAGATTGTAACGATAAAACTTCAACACCATCATGACACTTAATTCAAATTCTCATGATAAAGTGAAATTTAGAGGTGTTTGATAATGTGTAGCATTACCTTTATATAGTAAATTTTTAATTAGTGAAAAACTTCAAAAAGAGTTCATGTAGCAATTTTTAATAATAATATGAGCTTAATAATGAGTCAGGTTCATCTAATTTTTAAAGGTGTACAAATAAATTAGTAAGGAATTTTTCTGACTTAAGTAAGGTCGCGAGTTCGAACATTTCTTATATATATATTCGTTTAAAATTTTAGGTCAGAGCTTTACTTCTGACAAGGGACCTATTCGACTATAGCAAAGATTAATTTAAATATGAATAATTTAAAAGTACTTTTCTACAATTAAAACCCTTCTAAAACATTTAGTGGGTAAAACAAAAAGCAAACAAACATTAAATATTTAAAATTTAAGCTATGACAAGTGTTTTTTTTTAAATTCAAAGGACATATAATTAGGTCCATAAGGACAAAACGTATAATCAAAGGGAATGAAGTGGAGGAAATTAATGAAGGACCTTGAGAACAATCTCCCATTGGTTGCTTTCTCACAACTCCACTTTCAGGCTCTGACGGGTAAGTGGGGAATCCATGCAATCCCGGCATGTTGGATTCGGTGATTTCGTTGGGTCTATTTTTAAAAAGAGCCGAAGACTGCAATTCACTCTAAAGTTGTGGCTTTTAGTGCATCGTTTCGTTTTACAGTTCGTCAGAAAAAGACAGTTCCCTAATAAAGGCAAGCGACCAGCGAGAGCTCTTATCAAAGTTGGGAAGAAATGTATAAGAGAATCTTTAGGAATGCAAAAAAAAAAAAAAGTAAAGTAATTTAATCAACCTTGTGTATATTGTTAATTACTTGGTTTTATACAATCAAGAATGTTACCGTCAACATTATATTAAATGTGAATTAAATAAAATTTTGAATATACATATTCATTTGTAAAAATTAAAAGAAAAATTCAATTTAAGTGATTATTTAAAAATTATTTTTGAAATTTTATTAACTATATTTATAAATTATGTAAGAGGTTAAAAACTATTTTTGTGATTTAAAAAATAATTTAATTTAAAAAATTTAAAACTTTCAATTAAAAAAATAATAAAATACATATAATATAAATATTACATGTAAACCAATCAAATACCGCTTATATTTAACTCAATTTTTAAATTAAAACTGAAATAATTAAACTTAACTTAAATTAATAATTTATAATAATTTAATCTACATCATTTTTTATTGTCACATTTACATGTGAGTCTATCGGAAATAGCTTCTCCATTATATAAAAATAAAACTGTGTACTATCAAACCTTTTTAGACCCCGCTTTATTACAAGATTTCGAACTGAATTTGATGACGATGACGACAACAACAATTTTAAATTATTAATTAAAATTGAGTTTAATTGAACTAAGTTAATTAATATTTAATTAGTTTTGTAAGAGTTTTACTGTTATTTTTATTCAAAATTTAAGAGAAAATATTTTCTAAAAAATTAAAATCAAAAATATTTTTTTCAATTTTTTTTTTAAATTATTGGAGAATTCTATGTTTTGGTCTTTTACTCTTAAAAAAAAAAAAGAAAAAGGGAAGCAATTCGGTGGCTTTGTCTTGTATGTGTATCTACGCAACCGCCTCGTCTTTGAGGCCCATTTCCACCTCAGCATCACATGCAATGGGTTGAGATCTTTCTGTTACATTCCTATTTGTGGGTTACACGCAGTGCCACTATAACTTTTCACTTTCTTTATGCACACCTTTTAGATTGCCAAAACAAAAGCTTAAACCACAGCATTCACTGAAAGTGGCTCTTAGTGAAGAAAGATTGACGTTTTGTATCTCCTTCCTATTTCTACTTAATTCCTCCATTAATATCCAAATTTGTTGTGTTCGAGGTGACAATGGGTTATGATCGGGTTAATTCGGATATAAACTCATATTTAATTTAAATTTTGATCGAGTTCGAGATTCTTAATTCAAACTCTTAGATTAATTAAACTTGAACAGTAATTAAATATATTCTTAAAATTTTTTAAATAAAAAATTATTTTTAAGTCTGACCTTAATTTGGAACCTATAATTTTCTTAAAAAATTAACCCAAAATTTAAAAGATGATATCTTGTATCTCCTTCTTACTTCCAATTAATTCCTCCATTAATGTCCAAATTGTTGTGGTGGCAATGGGTTAGGTTTGGAGATATTTGAGTTCAATTTAAAATTTATGTTAGGGGTTAGGTCCTTCGAGACTTTCAAACCAAATCTTTAAACTAATCTGATTTGAGCAGTGATTAAATAAGATTTAAAAATAAGATTTAAAAATAAACATGATATTTTTTTTAAAAGTTTGAGTTCAATTTACAAAACAAAATTTTAAAAATAAAAGTTAAAACCTAACTCAAAGTTCAATGGGTTAAGTTTGCGAATGTTCGAATTCAATCTAAAATTCATGTTAGGGTTTAAGTCCAGTTTAAAGTTCGATCGGATTCAGGACTCTTAATTCAAAACTTTAAACCAATCTAACTTGAGTGGTGATTAAATAAATTTTAAAATTTTAAAAATAAATCTGGCATTATTTTTAAATCTAAATTCAATTTACAAAACAAAATTTAAAAAATAAAAGTTAGAACCTAAGTCAAAGTTCAATAAACTGGTCAGACAAGCTTTGTAATGCCTAATTATGCGTCTCAATAATAGAGAATTCATTCTCTTGGAAGTTCCCGATCAAACCAGATTCTGTATTGAATACGAGACATTAGCTAAGAATGCTAATCCAATCCTACCGCTTGTCCTCTTTGAGGCAACATGATACGAGACATTAGCTAAGAATGCAAATCGAATCCCACCGCTTGACCCTTCTTCACTTAAATTCTTGACCTCAAAACAAACTTAACATGGTCCTACTAGTTTGAAGTTACCACTACAACATACACAGCATTATTGAGTCTTAAGCTCTGGTTGCAAACAATGTTGTGATTGTGAATGCACCATCAAGTTGTTTGTGTTTTGTTTTAATAAAATTGTCAAAATTAGCCGATCTAACACGAAATTAATATATTAAAATCGGTTTAATCAGTTTTGTATTTTAAAATCTATTACTTATTTTTATAATAATGCTTAATTATCGCATAATTTCTTCCACAGTATTCTATTATTTTTATCTAATTTTATAAAATTATGTTACGTTAAGTAAAAATATGAAATAATAAATTAAATATAAGATATATAAAATAAAATTTTAAAATGATAACTAAAAAATATATTAAATCACTAAAAAAGTTGGTTTATTTAGCTTAAAAAAAAGATTGTCATATTCAATCTATTTTTTTTAGTTTACGATGTTAGTGAATATATAAAATTAATTAAGTTGATCTCACACAATAGGTTAAATTATTGTGGTGAAACAATCACTTAACATAGTATTAGAGCTTTTGTAAACAAGTAGTCGTGAGTTCAAATCCTACCATCCACTTATTATTCAGCACAAGATAGTATCAGTGTGTGCAAGTTTTAAGTTTTAAGGGCTTTTGTTTGAGGGATGTGTTAGTGAATATATAAAATTAATTAAATTGACTTCATATAACAACTTAAATTATTGTGGTGAAACAGTCACTAAATATATTGATAATTTAAAGTTCGTATCCAATCAAATTTTATTAACATAATTCTTTAATCACTAAATAAAATTACATATTCTTTAATTAGTGAATAAGAAAAATGATACAGGATCAAAATACCAACCCCAGAGGGAAGACTGAAATGCTTGGCTTTCCACGAACCACCTTGACTGGTACAATAGAAGCTGTATAGGGGCAGATCCTACTTTGAACGAATCCACCTAACGTTAGCTTTGTCCGAGTTACGTAAGACTACCTTTAGTAGCTGACAGCCGCCCAAAGTTAGCCTTGTTGTTCTTTTATGAAGTGGCATTCCACGACTGGCCTTCAAAGCCAAAGCTGCACACTTTCAGCGAAAAAAGGCAGCAAAACGTGCAGAAATAAACCGACTCCCCAGCCCACCATCCATGTGCTCCTGTAAATTAAATATTTATTTTTATATAAGTAAAAAAATTTAAAAATAAGACTGACCAGTGATCAATGACATTAACAACTATAGTATGAACAACGTTGGTACTTGGTAGGCAGGACCGAAGTTGAAGAAAGTACAGCACTGGAAGTTGTAGAAAGTCCCAGCAGTCGTCAAAGTTAAAATGAACTATTGTTTGTACATGATTAAATGATGGTGTCTCACTAAACACCACTACTTTACTTTTAATTTGCTTAAAAAAGAGTTGGTGTAAAATCAAACTTAAGGTTACGTGTTCTAATAACTTATTAGGCCAAGTTGGACCATCAACTTTGAAGAAATTAATGATATGCTTAAGTTTGAGCCTTCATTTTCAAAGCACCAAGGGTAAATGATGACAGGAAAAGCCTCCATGGATTTTAGCAGTGAAAATTTAAAGAAACAGAGCACAGAAAGGAGAGGGACAAAGGAGGCACATTAAGCGGTCCCCTGTAAGTCAAAAGAGCAGAGGAAGTGCAAAAGTGAAAACAAAAGGACAAAAAAAGGAAAAATTTCTGATTAACGTCCATTACTAGAGGAATGCTTATATATAAGAGGGCCAGACCACAAAGTATAGAGTCATTACCTGTTAGAAAAGCTCAGACACCAACGTTCTACTCTTAGACCCCTCCATTATATGCTCAATAATTTTTGCCTTCTTTCTTTTGCTTCCAAAGAATTCTTTTTTTTAAAGAAAATCTTGGCCCAATTCTTGTTTCTTGGAATTCCATCATATAGACCCTTTTGAATCTTGGATCTTTATATTCACAAAGCTTGTTTAGAACTCTGTGGGTGGTGAAAAAGTTGATCAAGCTCGAGATATAACCCGGAGCTTGTTTCTTGGGATTGTAGGAAAAGAGAAGGAAAGTGGGACAAAGAAAGAAAGAAAGAAAAAAAAAAAAAACCAGAGCAGAGACACAGACAGGGGAGAGAAGAGATGGAACAGAAACATGTGTTGTTGTCTGCGTTGAGCGTCGGAGTTGGGGTTGGTGTGGGGCTTGGATTGGCTTCTGGGCAAAGCTTGAGCAGCTTGACAGGTAAAAATGGCTCACCAGATGGTGTCTCCGCCGTGCAGATTGAGCAAGAGTTGATGAGGCAAGTTGCTGATGGTAAAGATATCGAGGTCACTTTTGACGAGTTCCCTTATTACATCAGGTACAGACAAGTTTTGATTCCTTTGTTCCAGGAAGAAACTTGTGTGAGTTCGTTTTTTTTGGTGTTGGTGCATATGGGATTCTTGTGCATTGCAAATGTTCTTGGTTGGTGATGTATAAAGATCAAGTTTTTCCAAATAAATTTACCCTGGTTTCCATCTTTCTGTGGTGGATATAACTTGTAAGTTTGTGCTGAAACTTCTGAGCTTTTGATTTCAGATGATCTGGAGTAGCATTAATCCGAGTTCTGTGATAATTTTTACTGTGTTTCGTTGATAATATCATTTTCTAAAACTCAACACACGTTACTTCGGACTGTTCTTATGAATGCTTTTTAAGAATTTTATAAAATTATGTGGATCACTGGCTGGTCTTCTTCTGGATTCTGGGAGATTAGGGAAGGATGCATCTTAATACAACTTTCATTTGCATGATGTGCAATTGCAGTGAGAAAACGAAGTTCTTATTGACAAGTGCTGCACGTGTTCATCTGAAGCACTATGATCTATACAAGCACACCCGGAATCTTTCGCCGGCCAGTCGGGTGATTTTGCTCTCCGGACCGACTGGTATGGAGTGGAAATAAGTAATGTTACTTCCTTTGATTTGTTGTGTTTTAAAAGCTTACTTTTAACCTAGTCTTGCTTATTGCAATTTCTGAAGAACTCTATCCACAAACGCTTGCCAAGGCTTTAGCACGTTCCTTTGAATCAAAGTTGTTGTTGCTGGATGTCACTGACTTCTCCATAAAGGTGAGTGGATGACACTATTCAAAGCTCTTTCTCTTCACTTTGAATGCTATACTTGGTTCTTAGATCCTTTATCTTTGCCTAATTACAGATGCAGAGCAAATATGGGTGCACCAGGAAGGAATCTGTAAGTCTTCACTTGCCTTTTCTTTTTTTCCCTGATAAAGAAGCACATGCCCTTTTTTACCTAAAAGCCTTAACTTAACATTAAAGGACATAAGCAGTGGAGTTTTTTTTTTTTTAAAGATTATTGAAGTGCCAAAATTTGTAGTGGCCATTTTGAGATGATTATAGAAGTGTTTTTAAACTTTTACAGAGACTTTTCTTTGGAAGGTCAAAATACAGCATAGATTCTGAATGAGAAACTGGAAGCTTTTACTTTTGAAAAATTGGAAATTTCTGTATAACCATGTTCATTGAACAAGATACTTCTCGCAGCCTTTCAAGAGAACTCTCTCAGAAGTGACATTGGATCGGATGTCAAGTTTGCTTTCTTCTTTCTCAATCCTTCCTCCAAGAGAAGAAACAAGAGGTATAGCTCATTCTGTTTCGTTAGATTAAGATACATGTATTCCTTACTGTTCTGTATGTCAAAAATCCCAACTACTGATCAAGAAATGTCTTGGTAGGCAAAATACATAGGCAGACCGGTGCTACAGATATAAAATCGAGGTACGTTGTTGAGTTTTAAGTCTCATGATGTTGCGTAACAGTTTCTAACCTTGTAGCCTTATCAATATTTGCAGAGGTATGGAGGATTCTAATAATCCCACAAAACTTCATAGAAATGCCTCTATAGCATCCGATATGAGTAGTACTTCTTCACAGTCTGCTTCTGCAAATTCAGGTGATAATCAGAAATTGCTCATCAGTAAACTGATAAAATTGGATATTGAAGCAGATTTCATTAGAGGGAATGGAACATCATTCCTATTTCCACTTTTATACATTGATAGTTTCTTTTAGAAACTAAATTTCAGTTTGGTGCAAAAAGATTTGCTTCTGATTTACCTCTTGGGAATTCACTTTTCAGCTTTGTTGAAGAACACAAGCAACTGGTGCTTTGATGAGAAAGTATTTCTGCAGTCACTTTACAAGGTAGATTCATCTGCAATCAGTTTCTTGTTCAAATTCTTTTAGTTTGTGTTCGCGTTCTTGATTTTAGACCTGTTACTGTTACAGGTGTTGGTAAAAATTTCAGAATCAGATCCGGTAATTTTATACATTAGGGATGTTGAGAAGCTTCTTCTCCCATCTCAAAGGTTGTACAATTTGTTCGACAAGTTCTTGAAGAAACTTTCAGGTTCGGTCTTGGTACTTGGTTCCAGGATGCTGGATCAAGAAGATGATTTTCAAGATATGGATGAAAGGCTCACTGTATTGTTTCCATACAATATTGACATCAAACCACCAGAAGATGAGACTAATCCTGTGAACTGGAAAGCAAAACTTGAAGAGGATATGAAGATGCTTCAGTTTCAAGATAACAAAAACCACATTGTTGAAGTACTTGCGGCAAATGATATTGAGTGTGATGATTTAGGCTCAATTTGTATGGCAGATACAATGATTCTTAGCAATTACTTACAAGAAATCGTGTTATCTGCAATCTCATACCATCTAGCCCAGAAAAAGGACCCAGATTATCGAAACGGAAAGCTTGTGATCTCATCAGAGAGGTACTAATTGGTTGGTTTCATGTTCTTCTGTTTAAAGAACTTCTATTAATCACTCTGCACAACCTGGAGCAGCTTGTCCCACGGATTGAGCTTATTCCAGGAGGGAAAAAGTAGTGGAAAGGACACTTTGAAGCCTGAGACGAATGGTGATGCCGGAAAGGTTTGTTCCATAACATAATAATGTACTTCTTGTTAGTCTCAGAATATGATGAAATAGAGTTTTAAGGTACTGATACATGTCCAAGATTCACCAAGCGCAGGACTCTGACGTAGAGGAGACTGTTGGTGCAAAGTCCGACTCAAAACCTGAAACCACAGGCACAGAGAATAAAACTGGGATCAAGAAGGATGGTGAGAGTCCATCTTCCGCTAAAGCCCCTGTGAGTCACGATCCTTCAGGTTTTTGGCTAAAAAAGATTAAACCAGGACTTCAGATACTTACTAATGAGTTTACATTGCTTCCTGAAGGAAGTTCCTCCTGACAACGAATTCGAGAAAAGAATAAGGCCAGAGGTCATCCCTGCAAGTGAGATTGGGGTGACATTTGCAGATATTGGTGCCATGGATGAGATTAAGGAATCACTTCAGGAGCTTGTCATGCTTCCTTTACGGAGACCTGACCTCTTCAAAGGAGGGCTTCTTAAACCGTGCAGAGGCATACTACTCTTTGGCCCTCCAGGTACAGGTAAAACAATGCTGGCAAAAGCCATAGCGAATGAAGCTGGAGCTAGTTTCATTAATGTCTCAATATCCACCATCACTTCAAAATGGTTCGGTGAAGATGAAAAGAATGTGCGAGCACTGTTTACGCTGGCTGCAAAGGTTGCTCCAACAATTATATTCATTGATGAGGTTGATAGTATGCTTGGTCAGCGTACAAGAGTTGGTGAGCATGAGGCTATGCGGAAGATTAAGAACGAGTTCATGGCACATTGGGATGGACTCCTGACAAAATCTGGTGAGCGCATTCTTGTTCTTGCTGCAACCAACAGACCATTTGATCTTGACGAAGCAATCATCAGGCGATTTGAGCGCAGGTACGCTGCATTGTTATGATTCTATAGATGAAAATTCCTGGAAGGCAAAACCCCAAGTTCGAGGATTTTATAAACTCTTGGGGATGCTTATCCTTTCCAGGATATAACTCAATACATCAGTTAAGTTCAAAAAATGCATATTTTCATGAATCACTCAAAACAAACATTTTACATTGAGCAGGATTATGGTTGGTCTACCATCTGTAGAGAACAGGGAAGTAATCCTGAAAACTCTTCTGGCAGAGGAAAAGACCGAAGAACTCGACTTCAAGGAGCTAGCCACTATGACAGAAGGATATAGTGGCAGTGATCTGAAGGTTTGTTATTTTCACATTCACTTGACTCTTTGTTCATGGCTTCCAAAAAGATTCAAACAAACTGATGATTGATCCTCATCACTCCTGACGTGAACTTCTGCAAGCAGAACTTTTGTGTGACCGCAGCTTATCGCCCTGTGAGAGAGCTATTACAGCAGGAGATGCAGAAGGAAAAGGTAAGCTTGAACTACCAAATGTTAGAACTTCAATAGGTCATGCAATATCCTGAATTAAACTTCAATGTAGGAAAAAAAGAAGAAAGCTGAAGAAGGAACAAGCACAGACGATACTTCAGCTACCAAGGAAGAAGATAAAGAAGAACAAGTAATCACTTTGAGACCCTTAAACATGGAAGACCTGAGGCAGGCAAAGAACCAGGTGACTTTTGCATGAGCTTTCATACACGCGATAGTTTCAGCTACTTGCAGTCTACTGCATAATAATATCTAACTCAGATGGTTATTCTGTGCTTAAATTCTCCTAAAATTGTTTCAATTAATCGAGTTCGAGATCAATCTCGAATGCTTTTATGAAATTCCCTCTGCCCCTCGAGACCTAAACTGTTCAGTTAACTGGCATTATTTTATGCTGCAGGTGGCTGCAAGTTTTGCAGCTGAAGGTTCAGTAATGAATGAGCTAAAACAATGGAATGATTTGTATGGAGAAGGAGGTTCCAGGAAAAAGCAACAATTAACTTACTTCCTGTAGATAGCTAGCTACTCATCCGATAAACTTATTACTCACATTCTGAGGATCATAGTAAATGGGGAAACAATTGTCCCTGCAATTGCAATGTAGTTGTTGCAGCTACCAGATAAGTGTACTTTAAAATTGTGAAATCCGAGACCCCCTGGAACCTGATATGAGAGCCCTGCAGATCCTGCAAAAGCCTTCTCCAAGTCATTCCATCTGGAACCTGTATATCAATGCGAAAAGAGAGGAGACCGCATTAATCGATCGGGGACACTCGACGGAAGGGATTTTTCTTATTTTCAAATTTTCACCTTCATCGAGTTTACCGTTATTTCAAATCAAATAGGTTGCTTTCCAAAGCAGATTCCACCATGTTCCCTGCGTGTGTTGTATAATTATTGTTTGAACCATGAGAATTGGAACTTGTTTGGGTTTGCAGAAAGTAGGAGGAACTTGTATTGGATTGTCAGGTGATCTGTGGTAGACATTGAACAATCTCTTCAGAAACTAAGCATTTGTACATTGATCTTGTCTAGATTAATATAATTCTTCTTACCCTTTGCCTCAAAATCCTAGATGCCTAGATAGTGATTCAATATTAACAATAGCATTTCTTTTTATGATATTCAAATCTGTTAGACTTCCCGAATCTTTTATGGAACCATTAAATAATCTCTTATAGAGAAAATTTTAACACTTATGCATAAAAAATAAGTTCTTTTATTACTAAACAGTAAAGTTGCTTCTTTATGACCGTAAAATTACAGATCACAAAAGATAGTCTCTTTATAAAAATATAAAGATTTTTATAAAGAAAAGGCTACGTGTGATGATCCTTTTTAGATTCTCGCAAAGCGAGGATTTTTGTGTACTGAGTACGATTAATTTCTAATTATACTAATATCATTTAAATCTTAATAAAGGATTTTTTTTAATAATAATTCAAATGGGATTCCGAATTTTGAACCAGATTTGAATTTTGTAGACAAAAATAGATCAATTGGATCTCCCACTGGCCCAACCCTACCTTGGGCATATAAAGAAGTCCAACATACATCGGCTGAACATACGACGTCGTGCTATATGGATTCCCAACGAATTGGCGGTTGATGTTGTCGATTGATTCGAAGATCCACAGACAAAAAAGTTTGGGAAATTTCTCTCCCAGAGTTTGCTTTAGGAATTGTACAATGTCAAATTCAATTCAAAGATACCAAAATCTGGGTTACAAGGAGGCTCTCTCAAGAAACGACCTTTACCCAATAGCCTGCAAGGAGCTCAGTTTGATTCTCAGACAAGCTTACGCCAAACTCCCTAAGAATCTTCAATCTATCATCTTCCACGACACTCTCACCGCCTTTCGTCTGCTTCCTGAGTAAGCTGTTTAGTTTTTACGTTTTTTTCCCCCTTACCCAAAAGCTTTGTCTTGCGAATTATACGTTCCCAGTTCGGGGTAATAATTAATTCAACCAAATGGAGACATGTTCTGGGTTTTGATCGCCTGTAGGGATTGAATTGTTGCCAATTCTGTGTCTGTATGATCTTCCGTGGTTTAATTGTATGTCTATCCGAGTTCGATCCTCATTTTCAATGGCAAGATCATTACAATCTTGGATAGTTAGCATGTTTTTCGTTCTTGGTTCCTTTGAGATCAAGAGGTTGCTATCTTATGCTAATGCTTAATTGCTGGATTGTTTGTGAGAAGGCTAAAGCTCTGAAATCTCTGTTGTTATTTATGTTATAATGTTAATGTTGGGATGCAAATCGTGACTTTAGCTTTATAAGAGTACCAGCGATGAAGAACTAGTTTGCATGCACAGTTAGTTGTGCGGGAAATTTTTTGGTTTGAATTCACTTCGACTTTCATTGGAGGTGTCTTATTGGGTTGTCTTGTCATAGAATGCAGACAAGGATTGCTATTTCAGCAGCCCATCTCCTTAGCCAGAGTGCTGAAGCTGCATTACCGAAGCAGAAGAAAAACATGGCTGTTACGGAATTCAAACATGCTAAGGTTGCTCAAAAGAGGCGGTCTAAAAGCAATCAGGAGGAAGAAAGTAAAGTTAGAACAAAAGTAGATGTTTTACTGTATATCCGATGATTATCTGTTTTTGACTCATCCATTAAACCATGTTTCCTAAATGTTTTAGGTGCAACTGAATTGCCAGAAGATGTTCTTGCATGCATCTTCAGTTTTCTGGACATCCAGTCTTTAGCTTCTGTTGGGCAAGTTTGCTGGTAATTGTTACTCACTTTTACCATATTGATTGTATCTCAACAACTCACACCGCTACAATGCATAACCCATGGGAACATGGTCTTGGTCTGGTAGAGGAGTAGTTTTCCATGTGTTGGTTCAGCTAGTTGCAACCATCTTGAGTTTAGCTATAAACTTGGTTAAGTACATGTCTAGTATCTTCTGTCACTTAATCGTTCTTCCAACCGTTCTTTTTATCTCACTCAATCTCTTGGTGCTATGTGTGAAGGTCATGGAATTTTGCAGCTAGTGACAACAATTTGTGGCAATCACAATATGCAACATATTTCGGTAACGGTATCCTTTCAGATGCTGAGTCACTGAACAGCAGTGAGTGTGGATATAGGAAGTTCGGTAATTTGAGGAAGAACAAGATGACAAGTACCAATATTGATTGGAAAGAGGCCCTTAAAAGGGCATATTTAGGTATGCTTGTCGATTTATCTTCACTGACACTACGAGAAAAATTTTCGTTCTTTTTTTTTTTCTATTAGGTTATATAAAAAACTCCATTTTTTAATTGAAAAATGCTTTTTTCATTGGAGATCAGCTCCTGCCATCAACTAAATACATTTAGGTTTTCCATAACCATCTAGTGATGGTTCCAAAAGGAAACCATGAACTTACAAGGTTGCCAGGTCTTTACTTGCAATTCATTACATTTTGTTTAATTGGTTTTGTTGTTTCAGGCAATTCTTCAAAAAGATTAACATCTAAAAGGGGTTATTGCGATCATTGTGAATCGATAGTGTGGCTTAATAATATGAGATGCTGCAATGAAGATTGTAGTGCACCTCGACATCGAAAAGGGCAGATCATTCCCGTATCTTCGCACCAGGTATTTCTCTCGATATCTTCTACGTCGTTTTAACCCTTTGTTTCCTTACCTTTTAACTGAAGAGGATCATATGAGTGGAGGTTCTCTTCAAAACACTTCCCTAAAAAAAGGGCCTTTTTTACCAGATTAAGAGGTATATTATGACCAGAGTAAGATGTATATTATGTTATGCTTGTTCAATATGGAATTGTTATGCGTTCAACTTTTCTATATTCAATATCTTCAGGTTCTTGAATATCTCTTAGATGGGTCCTCATCACTTGTTCCAGCTTCGGACAGTGAAAGCGAATCTGATGACGGGTCAAATTTCGGATTATGGGCATATCCGAGGTTCACTGAGTATCTAGAATTTTTGTGATTCTTAGCGTGCGGCATGTTCACGTTGCTAATTTAAGCTTTAGCTTAGAAACTTTGCCTAGTACCATTACTGCGCAGCTGGAAAGATGTCCTGTAAATTAAGCCTGCTGCGACAAGAACGCATATAAATCTTCGTTTTTTGAATTGCTTGTGTATGAATTCTGAGGCTCCCTGCTTATATAGGTATGCTTTTTGTCTTATTTTGCTGTGATATGCATGATAATACAGTATTGACAAGTCAAGAGCCTGTCTGGTCCACTTATTTTCCATTAAAAATATGAAAGTGCTAAGAGTCAACTTAAGCAAGACGTACAGGCCAAAACCAAAACTGAAGGGCCTATGAATGATTCGACCTTATTTTATACGAATTAAATCTTATTTTATAATTATATGAATTAAATCTTACCTCAGCTATCTGTTCAACATTGTTCAGGGTACAATTTTGAGCGACAGTTTCGCGCACTCTGTTACCGTTCAGAGCCCATACAGTTCTCTGTAACTTCACAGTAGGATACAGTAAAATATTGAATAGATACAGGTAAATCCTATTCCTCCATAGCCTGTGAATCCTCGTCTCAGCTCAGCTCATAGTGACGTATCAGAACAACAAGTATAATAAGTACAAATTACATATCGTTTGCTTCTGCGATACGTTGTTACTGTGCAAAAGAAAAGGGAAAAAAGGAGATCCCAACAGGTCAAAACTCTGATTCAAACCCAAGGGGTTGAAGATGGCCTGACCATTTGGACCAAAATACCTTTGCCTTGTCAAATTAACCAAAACAAAAGACTGACTTTATCAGAGAAATCAAATTATCTTTTTTTCTTTTTCCCAAGACCCTGGAAAAAGCAAAGCCTGCAAGGTCCTTTTACTAGTTTATAGTGACCTTAATTACTAATCTCAAAATTATAAATATCTTATAAGTTATATGTTCTTGAAGGATTATTTAATGAATCAAGTCAAAGTCACATGTTAGGTTCTAATTTGTGGTTGAAATTTGATTTTTCAATTCTAATACTTGAGTGTCTTCACCTTTTGTGAAAATTAAAAATCAGGCCCCTGAATTTTACAAAAATAATACGGCGGTGTTTTATAACAAAATAATTTTATTTTTGACAGAGCTAAGAAAATTAGACCTAAGGCTTAACACGGGTCGACCTGTGTCATTTTTTTAAAAATTTTATGCGAATTAAAGTTAAGGATAATAGTAAGACGAGTTGTCAACATAATTCAACCTCTTAAAATATAACTTAAACTAGATTTAAAATTTGATAAGACTTTGATTATGTAATTGGATCTATATTGTTATTTACAATAATAATATTAAAATATTAAGATTTTTAAATTTTAATAAAAATAATGTCATTTAAAAAAAGGTTATAATAAGAATTGAGCCACTCATTAGGTCGAGCTTCAAGTTGACTTGTTAATTCTGGATTGAATTGAGTAGGATCAAATTGGACTGTAATATTTAAGAATCCCTTTACGTGATTCGTACAAGATTTAATCCACCAAATCTACGTAAGCTTACGCAATTGTCTGGTGAAATTGAGGCCTTGGATGGTATACTTTACCTTCCATAGGATTCAAATTTTCCATTGTAAACGACAAGTCTTAAATGTATAGATTCTGAGCTAAACCTTAATTCACACGGCATTGCTCAGTCTACGCTCTATTTCTCTCCTCTCCTTCCAAGAATCAGTCTCTCTGTCTACGGGTCAGGGTCAGACTGAGCAGAGAAGTCCTTACCCACGAAAAAGGCTTCGTAGATGTGTATCATCGAACACCAAAACATACAAAAGCTACCGTCTCTTCCGAAAACCTGTAAAAGCAGAGCAAAAAGCTCTAATCTTTCTCTTTTCAATCTCTCATGTACATACCATGAATTTGAAACCCTCAAACCAAGTGCAAAACCTCTCTCAATCACACAAATACCCACTTTAAAGCCTGTCTTAAAACCCTGAGTAGACCATACACTTCTGGTCGTCTTCTTCTTCAAAAGCTCTGTTCTTTATTTCTTGTTTTCCTTAGGCTTGAATCATGAAAGCTCTCTATTTCCTCAACTTCTGGAGGACAACAACCCAGAAAGAACACCGCCCTTCTACTGAGAACAATATTGCCGCCGAGTTTTCAAGCGCTGTGGTCTACTCAGACGACGAGTTTTATGAAGGCGAAGATTCTTTGTTTGAGTTGGAGTGTACCCTGTCTGATTTTGACCACAAGAAGATCAGCAACAACCTCCCATCAGACACGGATAAGAATGAGCTTGACTTCAGGGAGGAGGCTCTACACAAGTCGTCGGCCATTAAAACTGACAATGGCGAAAGTCAATGTTCACAGCCTGCTCTTTCTCTGTCTCCTACTGATCATGTCTCTAAAAGACAGGTACTACCCGTTGAACCCATCTTCAAGCCGCAATCTCCAATCTCGGTATTGAGATCAGCCCCCAAGTTTAGCGTCATGATGTTTAAGAAATCCAAGTCAATGGCGGTCCAGAAAACAGAGGAAACAGAGTTGAGTGGCGTGTTTGTGAACAACGCCCAAACTGCTAACAAGCAAGGACGTGAAGTGAAGTTCGAAAAATCTCCACAAAGTGCTACCTTCACTAGAGACAACAGCCTGAGAATGCACAAGTACCTCAAGGTAATAAAGCCTCTATATGTCAAACTCTCTAAGAAAATAAATGAAAAGATGAAACTATCAGAGGATTTGTCAATGTCATCAGCATCGTCGTCACCGGCAGCCTATACTAGAAGTTCACCGAAGAACGTGAAACAGGGGAATATTCCGGCAGGAATCAGAGTAGTTGGTAAACATCTTGACAAAAGCAAGTCCTCATCTTCAATGGCCGGCGTTTCATCAGTAAGTCGAAGGGATGATTCCTTACAGCTGCAGCAAGATGGTATTCAAAGTGCAATCCAACATTGCAAGAGATCATATAACTTGAGAGGTAAAACTTTAATCCACATACTAGCACAACTGTTTCATTTCTTTTAGAGTTCTGTTACAATGTTGTTCACCCTTTAATGGCTTCCGAAATCTGCTTACAGATTATTCTTTGCTTTCACGGTCTGCAAGTGATTCGATGCCAGAGAAGATGATAGATTCACCAAGAATTTCAACCGAATAGCCTGGAATTGAACAAGCATTTCAAAGCTACAGGATTTGGATCTAAAGGGGAGAGGTAGCTTGAGATCTGGCAGATGTGAAATTCAATACTACAGTAAATGAACAAGAACGCGTGTTCTTGTTCTCTTTGTAAAGACAAAAAACTAAACAAATAACGCTAAAGTCAGGTTTTTTTGTATCTTCTATCTTCAGGTACAAGAAGGTGATGGGTCATTAAGAACAAGAGATCTGATATTGTATCTATCTGTTCCTAGTAGAAATGTCTGGGCTGGTTGTTCTTGTCAATGGGATATCATTTCTGGATTTGAAATCTTAAACGATTAGAATTTGGAAGGTGGAAAAAGACAGAGGCTCCTTTATTTAATTAATTTTTAAAATTTTCCAAGTTAATTGAGCAGTCAAGTTTGTTACTATTCTAATGCAGAAAGTTCTCTGCTGTACACAGTGAAAAGCAGCTTGTTCACAGGCATTTGCCCGAGATAGTAGGGCATAAACCCATGTAATTAATGTCCTGATGGCATTACTACAGCAAAGAACACATCTTAAGTTTGTACATTTTTTGGGGAACTGGAGAAAGAAACATGTCAAAGGACAAGATTGATGATTGGTTTTGGTCCTAAATGATCCTGAAACCTGCACTAAACTGCAAAGCAAAAAGCAAAGTTTTCTATATCACCATCATTAATGGCAAGGACTAGCTAAGCACCACCAAATGTGTCCGACTTCAGGTCTATTCTGTACCGTTCCACGCACGTTCATTGGTCCCCCTCCTCACCAGACATAAGGGTTCTTAAATTTCAAGGCACGAGCATATATGTGCATGAGGACATCAAAATTCCAGGAAAATGGAATAGAACTTGTTCCTCCTTAAAAAGTGGAGTTAACTGAACATGGTCGGTGGTGAGAAAACTCCCAAGTGCCTTGACATAAAAATTCCAGGAAAGTGGAATAGAACTTGTTCCTCCTTAAAGAGTGGAGCGAACTGAACAAGGTCGGTGGTGAGTAACCTCCCAAGTGCCTTCAAGCTGCTGATTTTCGTTACATTTCATTAACGTACTGAAAAAGTGTGAATGGTCGAAAAGCAGAAATATGTAAAGATTGATTAATATTAGTTATTTTTAGTTTATTACTTATATATAATTTATTCAGAATAAACGACTCAGATTGCAACTAAAATAATTTAAAATTTTTTATTTTATTAAAAATTTATATTGATAAAATGTTATTAACGTAATAATCTAATTCAATTCTTAAATTTGATTAAATTTGCGTAAAATCAATAACTTATTTGAAATTATAATTTAAATAGTTCATATTAAAATTTAAATTTAATTTAAATCATTTATATCATGTATAATTTGTTATTATTTTTAATAAATATATAAAATATTTTTATAAAAACTTAAAAATTCAAAAATATGAAATTTTAATAAAATTTTAGAAATTAAAGGTCATATTTTTATCAATTTATTTTTTTTTTGTTGCTCATGAGGTGTTCTAGGAGAGTCTCAATTATATGAAAGCACCTTTAAGCCATCCACTTCTAGATTAATCCTTGCTTAAATTGTATAGGTCCCTTGTGAGAGACAAAGCTCTGACCTCAAGTTTTAAATAGCTGTATATATAAGAACGGTTCAAACTCGCAATGTGACTTAAACTATAAAAAAAAGTACCTTACTAACTACATTTTAGAATTATCAAACACAAAAAAAATTAAAATTAAGTTTTGCAAGTTCGAGACAAAGATGCTCAAAACATGGTTCATACAGGAACCCAACAAACTTGGAAAATCGATGACAGGCGTCTGATCTGGTCTGATCTGAGGGACGATGCATTGCACCAACAGGCACCAAGAACAAAACACTCCCATCCCAACAATGTCAATAGATTTGCCTTGATCTTGTTCCCTTAGGATTAGGAAATCTTATGCTGTTCTTAACATAATCTTTTCTTACTTTTTTATCACTGTAGAAGCTGACATGATTGAACGTAAATTAAATGTTTCAGGAAAAAGTTATGATAATGGCTCTGTTGTTTTGACTTAAAGAAGGAGAAGTAATAAATTGAAACCACCGATAGTTTCAGAGTTCATTGGATAAGCAATGATGATGGGGCGGTGTTGTTGAAAACTGTGAATGAAGACTGAGAAAATCAGGAGTAAATGTGGAAGATAAAGAACACCCGAAAATTTTAAAAATTTAGGGGCTATTTTATAAATTTAAAAAATATCCTGAAACGGTACCCGGTACTGACCGGTACGGGTACAGTTCCGTTCCAGAGCTCAATCCGGTACCGATTCCGGTACGGTATTCATAACATTGAGGTGGTATGCTCTTGAAAAATAATACCCATTACACTTCTGCAGATAACTTATTTTAAAAAAAATAAAACATAAATTAGTAATACCAAAAAAAGAATAAAGTAAACTTAAGAATATTGGTTTGGGTTGGTTTGAGTTAGATTAATACCAAAAACTGAACTAAATCTTCGAATTTTTAATTTAAAAAACCAACTTATTTTTTATTCTACAAAGACTATCAATTTCATTTCTTCTAATTATATGTCGGGTGAACAGGATGGGTGATTTTTCTCACCTTTTGACTTGATTATTGCACCACCTAGAGAATCTTTCAAGCACTTGAAATAAATATGTAAGCATTTATTTGACACCATGCTAGATCGATAAGGAAGTATAGAAAAATGTAAATACCTTTAACTCTTCTCATTTTCAACCATAATATGAGTCTTGAAAACATAATTCCAAAGATGAAAATGTACAC
Source organism: Erythroxylum haughtii (assembly GCA_025504935.2). Classification (NCBI taxonomy): domain Eukaryota; kingdom Viridiplantae; phylum Streptophyta; class Magnoliopsida; order Malpighiales; family Erythroxylaceae; genus Erythroxylum; species Erythroxylum haughtii. Next base: position 1,526,199 of record JANSVB020000141.1, on the reverse strand, counting down.
ATAAATGCAAACAATCTTTCTTGATATATATATATATACACTATAAGTATATGCTAAAGGTGGAAAGAAGATTAATAACATGCCATGCCGAATAGAAAAAAATAAGAATCCATCGCAAAAAATTCTAGCAAACAAATTACTATTTATCATAATAATGTTGTAGTCTAATGCTAACTAAAATGCAAAACTCATTACAATAAGTAGTAATAGCATCAGATGCTAAAAAGTAATAGATATTATAAAGGAGTAAAAGAAGGTGAAGAGTTGAAGGTAGATGAAATAGAAACATAGATAAACAAAATGACAGATGCTCACCATAATATGCTAATGACAATCCCAATAGCAGCATTACTGTAGCAAATACACCCACCTACACCTACATGTGAATGCAAATTCAATAAGCCACCAATAGTTTTACACTACTACTCATCTCAACGTTATTCACCTCAAAATACTAATTATGGTGAGTGAATGCTTCTAAAATCCCCATTCTTGGTCATGCATATAAACTTTTAGGTTATGCAAGGGCATCAGCTACTAGATTTTCATCATTTATATGAAGAGATTTCATCTCTGTCTTGTTCTTTTTCATGCAATGATATTAATTTCGTACTGTACCGGCCGGAATGTACCGTTCCGGCCGGAAACCGGTACCGGAACGACTATAAGGGTACCGGCCATGAATTCCGGTCGGTACCGGCAATTCCGAAATTTCCGGGACCATTCCGTAAAAAATAAAAAAAAGAGGGACCATTTTGCAAAAATTCAAAATTTAACCCTAAAATAATCTTTGGAGCAGCTCCGCGCCGGCGTGACCAGCAACAGCCAAAGCAAGAAACACCGGTGGATCAGGCGATGGCGCAGCTACCGGCGGCGGCACAAGGGACGACGACAAGGCAAAAAAGGCGTCGGACGAAAACAGCCCCTCCTTCCGCTTGTAAATCGCCAGCGTAAGAACTGACAATGGGGGGGCCTCGACGGTGACATTTCCAACTCCTCCGAATGCCATATCAAGTAGTGAATGAGGTTGTGGTTGCGGTGGGTGTTGAAGGTGAGAAATTTGTGGTGTGGGTTGAGGTGGTGAGTGGGAGGACGATGGTGAGAAAGGGGGGACAGTGGGAAGGCCGACAGGTTGAAGGGAAGAAGATGGTTGTTGGGTTAGATCCATGGGTGGGATGTGTAGAGCAGACGATGGGGAGGTGGGAGGGAGAACGATGAAAACGGATGAACATGAACCTCCTCATATGCTTCTTCCACTGATTCACCC
>JANSVB020000141.1:1510525-1520795 GCA_025504935.2 Erythroxylum haughtii | reverse complement strand
CGGGTATTCGGGCTAAGTTCATTTGCGAATACTTGTTATTTGCAATCCTCCATGTCCAATACAACAACGTCTACCAGACAAGCGCAATCGTCGGAAGTTACCAAGCTTTGGGCTACAGTGGATACATTGATGGAGAGCATGACTCACATGCGAGAGAAGATAGATCAGATGGCTCACGTGCAAGAGTAAATGGAGCAAATGACTCAACTGAGACAGAATCTAGAGCAATTAAAGGGGAGGGTTAGCACCTCAGAGCATCCTCTATCACCAGGACATTAGAATTGTTGTAATCATTTACTTTCAATTACAAAAATATGTTATGTACAATGTAATGTTTTTATTATCAATTAAGAAATTTTAAACTATATCACCAATCAACTTCTCTTTCAACAAATTAAATATATAAACAAATAAATTTAATATGTATAAATAATTCACAACTGTTGAAATTATGTATTTATTCATGAGATCATCCAATAAAATTTAATGCCAGGATTTTTTTATTAAAATTGTAACTTCTAATAACTGACGGAAAACAGAAAATCGTCGAAAAAAATTTAAATATTACCGACGGAATAAATAAAACCATCGGTAAATAGTTCCTTTTATTTACCGACGGTTCTTGTTAATCCGTCGGTATATTTACGACTATTTACAGACAAACAATGTTTCTACCGGTATATTTTACTGACAGAATGATATATGACATTTCCGTCATTATAATTACCTACGCTTGTATTAATGATACTTTTGTCCGTTGTTCAATTCCGTCAATAAATATTAATATCGATAAAATAATTGCATTTAAGGTTGATTTTTTCAGTCAGTAATTCATTCATTTCTTTTTTTTATATTAAAAGGAAAGAGATACAGGTTATAAAACGAATCGGAAGAAACTAACGCTCAACTGATCCTCAAAGAGGATATAATGACACCCACTAAATGTGGTATCTAAATAAGTACATCCAATATCAAACCGCACCACATAATTTATTAGCCAATCCGCATATCAATTACTCTTCCGATAAATACGGCGATGCGTAATGCATTCATTTCTTGTAGGTACTTAAGTAATCGTCGCAAGAATAGAGCAAACCGAACCATCACGGGACTTCTGTGTTATGCTTGCAAAGACATATTTGGAATTTCACACCCGATAAGTTTTCGATACAAGGACACTGAAGATCTTACAAAAGATTTGCTCACGGCTCTTCTCTTCTAGTGTCCTCGTCAACGTCTTGATATATTCTTGCGATAGCCACGGCTAGGAACACCTCAACCATTGACATGAGCCAGGGGCTAGCCGACCCGTGGCCAAGGTCAGGAGCAGGGCTCAGCCTGGACCAACATGCCTAATGATAAACAAATATATTCAATAACTCGTCATCATCGTCATCATCAATTTACACATAATCTCATCTAGTGTCACTAATCAGCGAAAACCCAGGAACTCTAGCTGAGATGAGAACTAGTTCAAGATGAATTCAAATCCTAACTTGATTCGAAACTCTATTAATTCAAGCTCAAATTTAACCTCAAACTCGATCTAAACTTAATCAAAACCAGACTTGCCAATCCCTAACAAGATTAAATACCAACACGCTTCCAGGACTCGACCAATTCAGCAAGAGCTAAGCCTGAAGAGCCCCCCTTGCTCATTGCAGCCTTAGCTCCGTCCCGCATGGCAATGGTTTGCTCTCTCACCAACTTACCTTCCTCCGATTCCATCAACCCTCTAACTCTCTTCTCCAACTCGGCAGCACTCACAAACCCTTTCTCGGACTCATCCATTGGCAAAGCAAGCTTCATTTCTTCTACCAATAAGACCTTGTTCAACCTTTGTTCTGCGTACTGTGGCCAAGCCACCATCGGCACTCCTGCACACACCGCCTCAAGAACCGAGTTCCACCCGCAATGAGTCACGAACCCACCAACTGAGCCGTGGTTCAACACCGCCACTTGCGGTGCCCATGTCTTGACGACGAACCCTTTTTCACTGGTTCGGCTTAAGAAGCTATCTGGGAGCAGAGAGTCTAAATCTGGGTCTTCCTGTTTAATAACGGCTAAGTTTTTGCCATCACTAGGTGGACTCCGAACTACCCACAAGAACCTCTGTCCACTTCTCTCCAACCCCATAGCTATTTCTCTCAACTGATCTCTCGAGAAAAGCCCCAAGCTTCCAAAACACAGGAAGACGACACTTCTGCTCGGTTGTGAATCAAGCCAGGCTAGGCACTGAGCCATGGAATCATCACTGGTTTTACCACCACCTCTTCGATCATCAGCTAATATCAACGGTCCAATACAGTAGATTGGCGGCGTGCAATTACTGGGAGCACACAATCCATCTGATATCGCCTTGGTCGCTCTATTTTCGAGTAACTCAAAAGTGTTTACTATAATTCCTGCCGATTCTGGAGACCTGCTAAAGCTTTCTACAAAGTATTGATAAGCTTTATCTTCGCGGTCCAGGACCGGTTTTGGCCCGTCAGAAGAATGAATCGGAGGTATTCCAGGGATGTGAAGAAAAGTGTTGAGATCTCTGAAACTTTTTGACGTCTTTTGGTGAAGTATAGTCAGATACATAAAGAAACAAAGACAACCAGCTCCAGAAGTAAAAAAAAGGTAGCCAGGAATGCTAAGTTCATTAGCTACAGATAGTGCATCCGTACAGAAGAAGTCCATAACAAAGGCGCGAATAGTGTAGCTCTGAGATAAGGACAACAAGGCTTGCTGTACGTTAGGGTTGCTCAGGCGAATAACCTCAAAAGTGAGGGTTTCGTGGTTCGTTGCGGTGGTGGAAGCGAGCGTGATTGTGGGCAGTTGGTGGAATTTGATGCAAGGATAGGTGGCAGACACCGTGGAGATGTAAGGGGCGGTGGTGCCGGCATTGTACGGTGGATCTAAGACCAATATGTGGATAGTGAGAGAGGATTGTTGAGTAACTAGGAGTTTGCCAAGTTCCACCATAGATATTAAATGACTTATGGCTGGTGTTGGGTAAAGAACTAAAGCCTCGTTCATGCCGGCCATGAAAGTATCTGAATCTTTGTGCTTGAAATGTGAGGGAGATGATTAAATATATACTATAAAATACTAATTCAGTAGAAGCCCAATTCAGATTGAAATCGATATCTAAGCAACACCATCTATCTTTCTTCACAGGTCAATCATTGGTGATACGAGAATAGTTGTCTAAGATGATAAGGTTAGGACAAGCAACGCAACCTCTGGAAAAACACAGATATGACAATTATGATTCAATTTTTTAAGAAATAATGTTATTTTAATTAATTATTTAAAATAATATTATTTATTAAAATAGTAATTTTTACCCATATTTTTAAAATTTAAACTGATAAATTTCTGTTTATTAAATTTCAGTTAAAAGTATTAAATAAAAATTAACCATTTTTATTAATGACTGAATAATTATTTATTTATTTATTTATTTTTAATAATAAAAATTTATAATTAAATTGAATAAATAGGTTCAATTTTTTAAAATATCTAAACACCATATGCAACTTTAACCAATTAAATTTTAGATCGAAAGAATAATATTTTTTATATAATCATCAAGTCTCAAATTGAGCCTAACTGGAATAGCTAACTCAACATAAGGTCCAGTTTTTCAAGAAAACATCAGATAAATCAAGCCTAGGGCCATATTGCAAACTGGGTTGGATTGAGTCAGGTCAAGTCCGATCCTAATTTCATGCTTGTCCTTTTCCACGAGTGAGAGATTTGTATAAGAAATATATATATATATATACAATGCCGGATACAGCGGAGTGTATGTCGCGTGGGTGAGCCACCCCAGTCGCATCGTGAAGTATAGCGTCGTGAAAACACGGCGGTGGATCTTGTATGGACTAAAACTTGAGCCGAGAAACAGCAACTAGAGAGGCGAGGAGATCAGCACACCGGTTACCCTCGCGATGGATATGTTAGAACCGAACCTCCCACGACCGGTGTAATAACTCCCGAAGACCGGTGTAAGAAATATTTGAGAGTATGTATACATCGTTAAACTCGTCAGATATGTCTATTCGTTAGCAACATGCAAAGTTAGACAACAACAATTCAACACAAACTATAGAAATTAAGAAAGATTTATATATATTCTTGTAGATAGGAAGAGTAGCTTTTCCCTTGGATTAAAAAGCAGAAAAGGAAAGTGATAAGCAGGCAATAAGAGTTTCAAGAAACCACACCAAGGACACATTGATAAGCAGTCAGATTCAGTGTCACACAAATGAGCAGCAGTTCTGAACAAACAATTCCGAGGCCAATACAAAGAAACACAATATTAATATACAAATAGGAAAGGGCATTTAAAAGGTACTAAACGTAATTTTCTTAATCAAATGTACAAGTAGGAAAGGGCATTTAAAAGGTAATAAACGTAATTTTTTTAAAAAAAATTGCACTGTCAAGTTACAAATACAACTAACCACTGCAACAAAAGCTCAGTACTCCCACTTCTTCAGCTCCATGCCATCCGGAGGACTTCCTTCAACCTTCTTAGACCGAACTTCTTGCCAGTTTGTTGACAGCACTGTCCTATGTAACTTGACCTGTAAGTTGCGAGCACACAACTCACTGCAAGAAATGAACGTAATATTGGCGCAAATTTGGCAACGATTAAAAAATCGTAGCAAATTACTGACGAAAATTATATATTGTCAAAAAATTAGTCCAGAAAATTTTCATTTAGCGACAAAATCAATATATGTTGCTTAAATCGGGAGAAAGTTGTGTCTTACCGACAAAAACTCTATACCCGTCAAAAAAGGTGTCTAAAAAATTTTCGATTAGCGACGGATCAAGTACCGTCGGTGAATAAGGTAGGAGAAAATGGAGGTGAGTTGAAGATTTGACATTACCAATAGATTATTAGCGACGTAAGATTCTGTCAGTAAAATGTAAAGCAAAACGTCGCCATCTCTTTGCGATTTAACGTTATTAACTTAATCAAAACGACGTCATTTTGTTCTGGTTTAAAGCAACACTCAATCTTCTTCCCCAAACAACCCCCCCCCCTTCGGTCGGGTCTCCAACCATTTCCTTCTCCTCCCTCCCGCGTCATTTCCTCTCCTCCGTCGACGACTCCTCTCGCTTTCTAGTCAGATGTCGATGTTGTGGTTGGCAGCGGAAGCTCATCCTCTTCTCCCACGACCGTTGTATTTTCGTGAGGTATGTTGCAAACGATTTAGTTTTCTGTTGACATCGGTGTTGTGTTTATTTGGTTTGTTTGGTATATTTGAGTATTTTGTAAATGAGTAAGAAGAATTAAGGTTGAAATGTTAGTGTTAGAAGGTTGTGTTATGAAATTTTGTTGTGATGTTGAAAAGGTTGTTTGATGCATGTTAGGTGTTTGTTGAAATGCCTATTCTTCAAACCAAGTTTGGATTGGATATGATGATTATATTTTGAAGGATTCATGACTCTATCCTAGTAAGTAAAGATAGAGAAAAACGTAGTACAAAAGCACTAAAGAAGTCCTTAACTAGAAAAAATAAGTACATTGGAGAGACTTTTCTTCATCCTTATTTTTAGAGGACCTCTTATTTTAATTTCTTCATAATTAATGATTTAATCTAAATTGATAGTGGCAATCAACTATAATATCTTATAATTCTTAGTGCTTCCTTTCTAGAGCATTGTGATTGTATCATTCTTTTGTATTTTTGTGATTAAATTTTTGAACTAAACATGATTATGATATAATGGTCGTTGGTCCTATCATATTAATATTGAATCTTACTATTCCTATTAGTGATGGTCATATAAAAATTTGGTTTTAAAGACATCATCTATATTTAGTTTTTTTATACTGTTTGTTTACATTTTAATATTTTTGTTTCTTTGTTTTTCATACTCAATTTCTTTGTTTGCATCATTCATGAACAAGATTCGTATGAAACATAGATCATTTTTTTTCTTTGTTCCTTATTTCTTATTTCCTTGATTTTACAAATTAATAAAAAAATTTATGAATTGTCTTATTTTGCCTTACAATGTAATCCATTCTTGTTGAGTTCTTATTCTTCCTTTTTTATCAGATCTAATTGGGACCTATAGAATTCAATTTTCTGGTCTTGATTTTCATACTTCTTAGCCTCTAGTTACAATTTTTTTTAATTTTTCTGTCTAATTTGTTTCTTTGGGAGTTATTAGACAAATGAGCAAAATTTAAACTAGCTCTCTTAATTTAAATTATCTAGTTGTCAAACAACCTTTAGTTAAGAGTTTAAGTTCTAAACAAAGCGATCTATGAAAGAAACATATAAACGGGTGCTTTTGCTACTAACATTTTTTGTAAGTACATTATGACTCAAACTCAAAACAAAAAATTATCCAAAGATAAGGAAGTATGTAAGGAAGAAAGAGTGGGGATAGACCTAGACTTCATCATAAACATAATATGAAGTCAAAACATGCATCTCATTGATTAATTTGGTGAGGTGAGGGATAAGGTAGGAAAATATGAAGCTACCAAGTTTAGATTATGACATAACATATTTGTATATACTAAGATGGATGACTTTAAGGTCCATGACGAGGTTGAGAGTACTATCAACTACTTGAGGGAGGATGGAGAATATATGTCTGAGAGTGAAGAGGATGTGCATGATGATATGCCTAACTTAGAGGATTCTAATGATGATAGGTGCATTGAAAGGCTTGAAAGGAGAAGGACTCTTTGTCTTAGCATTTTTACGTTCTTAGAGTTTTATGCCTATGTAAGACTATATTATAGATGTAAAGGAGGAGCATATGTTTTTATTAAATAAAATTATTTTGGAGAGGGTGTTTTCTTCATCCTTGCTTTTAAAGAAACTCTTGTTTTAGGTTCATTAATATCTAACAATCTAATCTAGCTTACTAGTGGCAATCAACTGTAGAATCTTATCACTCTCAATCTTTCTCTTTTGGAGTGTGGAAATTCAAATTATTATTTTGTATTATTGTGTTCAAATTCTTGAGTTAAACTTGATTTTGATATAACAATCTTTGACCATATCATATAGATATCAAATCTCACTAGTCCTATTAGTACGAGTTATATCATTGCATGTTTAACTCATATTGTATAATTAAATAAATATCGTATATACAAAAGGGAAAACCATACACATTTTAATTCGTTTGAATTAATTACTTAAGATTTTGTTTGATATAAAATCACATCATGTAAAGGTGATTTCTCTTCATTTAAATGACATCATTTTTATTTATGTGAACTTGTTAGATGTGAAAGCTATAACTATTAAATATATTGAGAAAGAAAATAAACTAAGAGAAATAAAAATCTAAACTTTTATTATTTTGAAATTTGATACAATTACTCACAACAAGAACCTCCTCCATTTATAAAGCTACAACCAATGAATAAATGCTTAAATTTAAGAATTGCAAACACTAACTTGTAATAAAGGGCTCATATATAAAAAAAGACATACAACAAACTTTAATGGAGTTGCCTAAACCTACATGTTATGCTATATATTAGACAAAATCAAAGAAAATTATACCACTGGTGAGGTCTTTTAGAAAGTGAAATGTCACATTTATTTTTTTGCTTTATTTAATAAAGAATAAGATTAAAGAGTTTAATGGAATAACTATTGTGACAATAAATTGGAATAGTTCCCTCTTACTTGAAATGCAACTCTTTAAATATTTTCCTCAAGAAGTTTTCTTGATAGGTGTAGACTATTGTAGCTACAAACTTTTAATTATTGAAAAAGTGATAATAGCTTGCTTTTTCAAAGAACATGAAACAACTCTCAAACTAAGTATGGATACATATCTTGACTTGCTTTTTCAAAGAACATGAAACAACTCTCAAAATAATTTTGTAGGTAAGTGGTTCCTCTAAATAACTCTTAAGCTAACAAAACATTGTCGTCAATTAGCCTCTCTTCTAAAAAAGCCCCTTCTGTATCACTTATCAATTCACCTTGCTTATCCTTGAAGCTAGTAGTTTTGATATGACTCAAATGAAGAATTGTTCTATCCTTGCCAAGGTTAAGCTTTTGTTTTAATAGTTAGAAATTCTCCTTTAGATCTTATCAATCAGAGGTTGGAAATCTTTGCAAGTTGTTCTTTTTAAGGTAATTATATTCCCCAAATAAGTAAGAGGTGATGATTTAGATTGCTAACATATAAGAGATGAAAACTAAAAAGCATACTGTTATGCACTTTATATATGTTAATGTAAAGGACTAAAAGCAATTTAAAATTCTACAGAGTTGAAAATTGTGCACTAAGTAAATCAGCTTTATCTCTATCTATCCAATGAAAATAGTTAGAAAACTAATGCTTTAAGGGGGTTTAATATGAAGTCCTAACATTATTGATTTCTCTTGACTAATTTAGTTGTATTTTTTATTTAATAATTTAATTTATCAAATCTTATTTCTTAGTTTATCAGTTAATTAAGGTTAATAAACGTCATGACATATAGTTTGGAGACCAAAATTAAGCTGTGGTTACTGGTGGATATAGAAGTGTAATTTTATTACAGGAATGACCCTTTTTTGAAAAGGGGAATGTCCATTTTGTAGGGAAAATTCTACCGAATTTTCAATAGGCTCCTCATATAGCTCATGACCTTCATTAATTATAAATTTCATGGCAATTGTTTTAATATATCCCACTTTGTAAAATGTGAGCATTTTTTGGAATAGTTTATAGGATCTCAATTATTCACAGTACTTATATTTTCAAGGCGATTAAAGAGAAGCTTTAGCAGGTATTAAAATGACATTCGTATCCTTATAACTGTGGATTTCAAGAATGATTTTTGACACATTTTGGAAAATGACATTTGTATCAGTTTCTATATTTTTCATTCTAGGTTTGTCATCATCATCTTCCTTCACATACTTCAGGAAGATCTTTCTACGTGTCAATTAAGGTAGGTGATTTTATTTTTTACTACGTTTTTGTAAACTTGGTTTAATTTGGGTTTTTGTCTGTGGTTTGAACTTCTTGCATTTTTAATTTAAATGGCCTACATAATGTGAAACTTGTTTGTGGTATGAACTTTGGTTTATCAATGAATTAATATAGGATGAGTTTGACTTATATTATAGTTCCAGTTACCTTAGTATGACATCTAAATTATTTCTTTGAAACAATTAGCTTTTATTTACTTTTCATGTGTAAATTTTTACATGCATCTTTTTAAAAATGTATATGTTAAAGCAATTTATTAAATTAAGTATTCATATTTTATGAATACTTATTATATTTGGCACTAGTACATATTTAATATGGGATTTTTAACATTAATTATCTTCTAACATATATGATTACAAATATATATGTTTGATCTTAAGTTTACAAGTATTTTAGATCTCAACCCATAAACCTTAATCTATAACTCGTGACGGAGCTCCTGTGAGGCTTATCGGTAAAAAATACGAGGAGTTTAGGAATCATAACAAGAACTTGTTGTCTTAATTCACAAGTCTTATCTCAGATGTTTTGTAATATTTGGCGAACATGAATGATACTAACTATGGAGTCACTGTGTTAAATTAACAGTTTTGCATAAATGAGTTATGTTGATAGATATTGGATGTATAGACGATTAACACCTGATGGTTACATTAATCCTGAATTTGTTGCTGAAGTTGAAGCTTTTATTCATTATGCATGTTCTCAACCTGCATATATGGATGGGTTAAAGATCAGATGTCCATGTAAAAAGTGCAAACCCAACTGTTTCCTTCCTATAGATGAAGTTAATAGGCATTTACTGAGAAAAAAGGTTTGTCTCCAATTATTTTGAGTAGACACGACATAGAGAACCATTGATTTGTAGCACCTCAAGGGGTAATTAAGCATAATTGTCTGTCAGTTTAAATGAGTTTGAAAGAGGGTTTAGATTTAAAATAAATTATGTCGATGGAATTGAAAATCTATATATGCAAATAGTTTATGATGCAGCTGGTAATTCCTTTAAGGAAAATATGGAAAATCTTGAAGAAGAACCTAACCTACATGTAAAACAGTTTTTTGACTTACTATACTCAGCTGACCAAGAATTATGTCCAAATTATGAGACAATGACCTAATTGTCTTCAATTACTCAAATATTGAACATGAAATTTAAAGGGCATATTTCGGCCTATAGTTTTGATAAAATTCTTGAGTGGTATATTGAATCATTGCCTCCTGATCATACAATGGTTGATAGTTTTTACAATATAAAGAAACTTATTAGGGATCTTGGTTTGCCTGTTGAGAAGAT
>JANSVB020000141.1:1460640-1494982 GCA_025504935.2 Erythroxylum haughtii | reverse complement strand
GTGTGTATAAGTCAAATAATGAGTTTGCAAGATAAACGTGAAGATGAGTTAGTGGGTATCATAAGAATTATATGTAAAACATAAGAGCAAAAGGGATTTAAAAAGTACTCATTAATTGATATGAAAAATGTACCCAAAAAAGTTATTTGAGATGCTTTTTTGAAAATCTTCAAATTTGAGTTTTTTAAAAAGCTATATTTTAGCTGCTAAAAAAGTCATATCTATTAAAAAAATGATTTTTTATTTTACAGTTAAATACCTATTTTTCTTAAAAAAATGCTTTTGTAATGAAGAAAAATATTTATTGATTTCCCAAAAGTCTATCCAAAAAGTCACTTAGTATTTTACATCTAATTGCTAAGCTATATATTATTTAGAAATAGTCTCTTTATTAGTTAGGAGTAAGTTTACGTGCTATTAGATTTTAAGGGAGCGTTTAGGGTCAGAATGTGAACTATTTATTACAAGAGATAAAATTTATCTAATCACAAGGTGAAAAAAGGTGACAACTCTTAAATTTAGGTATGATTTTACAAATTTGTGCTATATTTCATTAAATTAAATATATTTATTTGAATTTTAGTTTCAATTATTTTTTATTTCTAAGTCTCTATATAATTTTTTATTTCAAATAATTATAAATTCAAACTAAACTAATAAAATCAAATTTTATTATGTATTCTACAATTTAGTATGGAATTTTAAGATTTAGTTATATCTTATATTTGAAAATTTTATAACTTATAAATTGAACCAAACTCTTATACAATCGTTTTGGTTTCAGTAAATGACAAATTATTTATATTTTGTATTTATTAATTTCGAGTCTAATTGAAGATTCACTTTTAATTATGACGGCTTTTCTTGAATTCCTCAAGTTCACTCATTTTCAAACATACATAAAAGTGTAGACTAACGAGTGAGAATCTTGAGAGGACTTGAATTTAATTCCAAGCTAAATACATGTTATAGTAAAAAGTCGAGTACTGCCTCTATACATAACTCAAATTGCTTTACAAAGAAAGAAAGAAAAATAAGGGATTGTGACCTGACGCAAAATCCTATTAAACTGAGACAAACTCATATCAAATTTGCAGAGCCTGTAGGATTTGTCATGTTTTAGGGTTTGCCTGACGATGAGGACAAACTATAGCTTGCTTATTGAGTTGTAATGTTGGTATATTACTTATAGATGAATTGTGTGTTGAATGGTACATTCCACGCGGAGTTAAACTTATCTAGAGAAAAATTATCCACAAGGACCACGACTATAACTTCTTATAAGCATATTGTTTAATCTAAATATTGTGTTTTTATTAGATTTAGGTCCTGTTTGTCAATCAGTTGATTGCATTAGCTATTAATTGATTCTATCAGTTGATTTGACCAGCAGATTGTATTAGCTGTTTGTTATTTAATATTTGGTAAAATTATATATTTAGTATTAGCTGTTTATGTATAAAATAACTTATGAGGACATAACTTTAAAAAAATTATAAGTGTATGAATATTATATATCTTAATATTTTGTTGAATATTCTTATAGGAATTTAGATTTTAGATATTTAATTCTACAAAAATTAAGTTTATAACTCCAATAAAAAATATATAATATATAATAATAATAATAATAATAATAATAATAACAACAACAACAACAACAACAACAACAACAACAACAATAATAATAATAATAATCTAACGTTAAATTTTCTATTAATATGAATAATGTAGCAAGCTACATCATATTATTATTATTTCATATAATATGTATAAACTTTATTATTTAATAAATTAAAAATAACTTATAAGGATATAACTTAAAAAATTTATAAGGTCATGATTAAATATTTAATTTTGTAAAATTTAAAAATTTTGACAACAATAAAAATAAAACAAAAATTAAATTTTACAAAAAATTTACAAATATTTTTAACCTATAATTGCATAAAGGGTAAATTTGATTTTTAATACTTAAAATTTTAGCTAGTTGATGAAAACGCTTCTACATAGGAGAGCATTTTTATCAACTATTATTTACATTAAATAAGCTATTGAAAAAGCTACCTACCAAATATCTTTTATAACTATTTGAAAAGTCAAACAACTTATGACAAACAATTAGCTTAAAAAATAGCTAATTGGTTGTCTACCAAACGAGCCCTTAATAAGGGAGGGTACAACATTGGATATTGTAATAATAGGAGATCTAATAATACGTAGTCTTATATCTATTTAGTAAAGAGATTGTTTTCGAGTAATTGTTTTCGAGTAATACTAACTATATCAAACTTATTAAATCAATTAAAGATTATTTAATTTAGTGTAAGATAGTGACTACTACGAATATTTTTATTAGAAATAATAAAAATTATTGAATTATATTATATCTAATAGAAAACAACTCTTGAATATAATGATTATATTAAAATTTCATCTTTAATTTGAGTGTAATTTTAATTAATTTTAAGTCTTATTTTCATTAATTAGTCTGTTTAAGTTTTATTACGTATATTTATGAACTAACAAATGATTAATTTATATAAATTACATTTTTTTATTTCTACTCTTATTAATCTTTATGAAGCCTCTAATGAAAATGTTCATTTGCTTCAAGAAATATTGATTTAATTTTTCAGTTAGAGCAATTATAAATTTCAGTTAAAATTTTAAATTTTTAAATTGCATATATATTCTGCATTTTAGTATCAAATGTTTAAAGTGCAAATTTTTGTACTATCATGCTTCATGAGTTAGAATAATTTAAAGTTTGAAAATTTAAAAGTAGTAAATTATCAACTTTTTTTTTCTTTCTTGTGATTCATTTGAAAATAGTCTCTTTACTGATTAAGTGTAAAATTACGTACTCCTAGATATCCTAAAATTGAGTGTTTCGACAAAGTTTTTATTGGGTTGTTATAATTGTCGTTATAAATTACTAACTCAAAAAAAAAACCGTAAGTTTGAGCAAATTACACATGTTATGGCACAAGTAAATGACAAATTATTTTGTATTACTTATTTTAAATTTTGATTTTGAACCAAATTGAATACTCACTTTTCATTATAATGGATTCTCCTAAATTCTTTTAATCACACTCATTTTCAAAGGTATGGAAAAGTGTAGTTGGGGGATATAGGTATTGAATTTAAATTCAAGCTAAATTACATGTTATATATCTAAAATTACTTTATTATAGTGAAAGAAGGAAAGGAAAGAAAAAAGGATTGTGACCTGTTGCAAAATCCTACTGAATTGAGACAAAACTCACACAAAATTTCTAGAACCTGTATGGTTTGTCATGTTTTAGGGTTTGCCTGACGACGACGACAAGCTCACGTACAAAATCTCAAGAACCTGTAGGGTTTGTCATGTTGTACGGCTTACCTGACGTTGAGGACAAACTATAGCTTGCTTGTTACTATTACTGCCTCAAGAACCTGTAGGGTTTGTCATGTTGTACGGATTACCTGACGTTGAGGACAAACTATAGCTTGCTTGTTACTATTACTGCGGCCTTAATTATGTATTAGTGAGACAATCTTAGCTTAATAAGTTCGCATGTATTAGTGAGACGATCTTAGCTTAATAAGTTCGCGTATGTTTGGATAAATTTTTGGGAGGTCAGTTAGTACTTTTTTACACCACAAAAATCTTTTTTTTTTTAAATAATGTTTTGTTGTAAAATAAAAAGGTATTCATTTAATATATATCTCTCAAATAGCCTTTTTGGATTGATTTTTTAAATCAATTAATGAGTATAATTTTTAGTCTCTTTTGTCCTTATGTTTTATACATAATTTTCATATACTTACAAACTCATCTTTACATTTATTTTACAAACTCATCTTCGCCTGTATATATTTATTTTTGATATTAGTGTTACTTATATTATAATCTATATAAAAGATTTGGTTGTATATGTTTTCATTTATGTTTCATATGGTTTAAAATTATATAATAATTAATATATTATGCTTTATATATTGTTTAATATATTTTAAATAATTTTTATATTCATAAATAATTTTTATTACAAAATAAATATAGTTAAAACTAAATTTTTTTTTTTTATGTTGTCAAACAGTCAACTCTATGAAACTCTTTCAAAAACGCTTTTTATTTAATGACTGTCAAATAGTTAACTGATTTCTTAGAAAGGTTCTTCTCATAAAAGTTCTATAGACAAAAGCTTTACTAACAAAAACTCCACTGATATAAGTCCAACTTAACAAAGGTTAAGCCCTCTCTCGTGTCCGATCTCAATAGAAAATACAATCAATTCAAATCAAGTTTTGATCAACTTGTCATATTTACGTGAACTGTTGTTGTTGTTTTTTTTATTGTTATTACTACGTGGGTCATTTGAAAATAGTCTCTTTATTAATTATGATAAGGTTGTATATTATTAAATCTCCTAAAATTTTACATTTTAACTGAATTTTTATTGGATCATTGTTGTTGTTATATTTGTAAAATATGATAAAAGTATATTGGCTATATTAATATTAGCTAATTTGAATTCAATATTTAAATTAAATTATTAATTTATCAAATAATTTATTTAAAATACGTTATTTACAAATTATTACATATTCGTCGTTTTAAAAAAACTTGAACGTGCAATTAATTCGTTGCCAAGCACATAGGATACTTTGGCAATCATTGTTGGTTTAAAACAGGAAATTGACAAAGATAAGATTGCCACACAATAATAGAAAGCCTAGACGGACCATACCTTTAGATAAGTGCAGATTCCCTTTTCTCACATGGAATGTGATTTTTCAATCGAAATTTGGAGGTTGAAAGCATCATTAATTTTTAAATAATCATTATGGTTATTTATTTATGTTATGATGACTCTTTTTTTTAAATTATTTCTATTTTATTTTTTCATCCAAACTAAAAGCAGGTAATTAAAACTAACTTTGTCTTTTTCAGTTGACTTCACTACTAAGCATCACATATTGAATCATATTTCTTTTCGGTAACAATAATAATGATTCGGGAAAAATTCTGCTGAAACGTATGGTTTATAAAAGATATAATAGTATATAGTTTTAATCATAACTAGTAAAGAGACTTGTAGCATGTTCATTTTTTATATTAATTGTCACCGTAACCAATTTCCTAAGACTATATTTGGTTTAAGGTTTATTAATAATGAAATGTAATATTATTCTATTATTTGGAATAAAGGTTTATAATAGAATCGAATGAGAGGGAATACAAAGATTTCATATTATATCTCATTATATCTTAAATAGTGAAAATAAAAAAACTTCAATTTGAGAGTTTAGAATGAAATGTAAAATAATAAACAAATATACGTTATATTACATTATAAACTCTTCATCAAAATAACATTTCACTATATTCATGAATAGACCCACGGTCTCTAACAAATTTTATATAAAAAATTATTATTTTAAGTTTTGATCCTATTAAAAAAATAAAATTTTACTCCCACTAAAATTTTGCTCCCATTAAAATTTTACCCCCACTAAAAAAAATTTGGATCCATCCCTGACTATATTACATTATGAACCCTTCTATTCCTCAAAAGTAATAATTTTCTAATATTACATCTATTTATATTTTATTTCATTAAAAACCTTACGTTCAATCAAACACATTATTTTATTTTTAATTAAAAAATGAGCACAATTCACCTTTGACCAATTTTATAAACAAATATATAGGTTAGTCAAGTATTAATTTAAAATCATTATTTTGGTGTTGAAAAAGATAAATTTGGAAGTTTCACATCTCTATAAATATTTTACTCAATTGAGTACTAAATTAACTTAAATTATTATGACTAAATTGATAAATTCCACATCAAATACAAGAGAGTTCATTTTTATAACTTCTTTGGTATTTTTAAAAAAAGTCAAATTTTTAATCTATTGCTCGGAAAAATAATTTCAAACCTTTTATTTTGTCTAAATGATATTATTTTTATTAATTAAATTAGAGAGTAATTATTTTATTTTTAATTCGAGTAAATAAATTCGAAATTAGATTATATGTCATAAGGGAATAAACAAAAGTAGGAAACAAAAAGGGGTCATTGAAGCGTGAAGAAGAAGAAGAAGACTCTGATTTTCTCTTCTCTGTGTCTCTTCCTTTTGATTTTGTTCAGTTTCTACATATGTCTGAGTCTCCGGATAGAGAAAAAAGGAGAAGTTTACATGAAGGCCTTAGTTTCTACCTCTCTCTATAACCTATAAAAAGTAACTTGACAAAAAAAGGGAATAAAGTGAAAATTGAACCTAAGCTACTTATTTCCTATAGAATTAACAGCCGCCGTCTGCGGTGGTTATCAAGTCGGGCCGGAGTTACCACCACTACCATTACCGTCTTCATGACCTGAACTTCCAATAAGCTCCCGCAACTCTTTGATTAGATCTTCATTAAGGGTCATGTTTGGTATCAGAATATCACCGTGATCATCACCATCATGACCGTCGTCGTTATCAGTATCCATGTTATGATCTTTAACCTCTGTTGTGTTGATGTTCTCGTTTGTTGTTGCTTCGTGGTCCATGGAAGCTGATAGCGGGGTTGTTGGAGATAGACTTATGGACGGAGATGAGCACACGGCCTTTTTATCAGAAGTTGGTGCCACGGATTCTTTGTCTATAGGCTTTTGAGGAGTGGGAAACTTGTTCCTTGTACTTCCGGCGAGAGAATTCCGGTGAGTTGGTCGAGGGTGGGTGTGATCGCCGGTGTAGCTGACGATGAATATATTTGGCTCGTTGTTGCTCTTCTCGACTTGCTTCCTCGCTCCACACCCTTTTGAGCTACTACATCTATAATAATTCCTGTATTAAAAAAAAGTTCAGACATTAAAACATTGAGCTTCCATGGAAGGTGAAAGCAAAATAAAGAGAAAAAAAATGAAATAATGAAGATCCTGACCTTGGATATGGAGACCCTTTTATGGGTTTCTGACCGTACTTACGCCATGCCCACACATCATTAGAGAGTTTATCTGCTGGTACACGCTCTACGACCCGCTTCTGATGACTCTTCCTACCAAGAAACAACGAAAAGTTGCAGACTTAAACCACGAGTTTTACGAGATATGAACAGATTAAACCTCGAAAATTCGCTTACTTTTTCCTCGATCTGGTGGCCTGAGCTTGGACGGTCCTCAGAGAGAGGACGTTACTGTTACTTCCACTCTTCAGAGACCCACCTTGTTGGTGCACTTGAATTGGTGAAGACTGTACGAACCTTGGACTAACTGAGATGCTGCAGGTGGGCAATTGCTGCAATTGATTGGAACCACTAAATCCCCCACGATCAGGACCGAACGAGTTCGGGACATTGACGTTAAGCAGAAAGGGTTTGTAAGAATCTTGAAGTTCCTGCAAACCATTGCTTCTACTTCGGTGTACAGGATTTGAGGATGAAAAAGGGTCATTCGCTTCGTTGTCATCGAAACTCAAGACAGCTAAACGATCCAAAGGGTTCCGAAATCCGCCATTTTTGGTCGTACTTTCGGCGTCATTCGAAGTTGCTGTTGTGCTGCAAGTGGAAGCTCTTTTGATGACGGAGCAACTTCTAACTATGGCGGACAGATCCCAGTCATCATCTTCTGCCATTGATGCAGCTCAATCTACCTAGAAATTACCACCAATAAACAAAACAAGCATCAATCTCTGACTCTGAGCGGTTGTTCAGGCAATGGGTAAGAGAAGAAGGGAAATGAAAGGACGGCGCTGACTTTGGAGGTATGAAAAGCAGATTAAGAGGAAAGAGAGGGACTGGAAGGAAATGATGGTGGAGCACACTGTCTGACTTTGGTAATTGTTAATTATTTATACATTTGTGGAAAAAATAAAGTAAAATAAAAAGATATGTGGGAAAAGAAAAAAATAAAAAAAGACACAGCGTATGCTTTTTCTCTGACTTTGGGAAAATGTCAAAGAGGGACCCCAAGAGACAGGGAGTGGCAGTGTAAGGAAGATGTTCCTTTGCCCAAAACATCACCCACTCGCTTTAAGTGTGTCGTGTCTGTACGCGTGGCGTAATTTGTTGTCTTTTCAACCGTTAACATAACAAAATATTAATTTCACTTAATGTCCGAAATTTTTTTGGCGGATGTACCAAGTGGATGAAGACAGTCAGGTTGTAAATTTACAATGCGCGGGTTTAATTCCCGTTGCTCGCCTGTAAGAAAACAAAATTAACAAGGATTTCTTTTTTTCCCTTTATGTTAATAAACATGACACATGCAATTTCTCCTCTCTTTTTTTTTTTAAGACGAAGAAACAAACTCTATTTTTTTTCCTATTTATTACGGTGATTAAAAATCAGATTATCACTATATTTATTTTTTTTTCTAATTCTTCTTTCAAGCACGTGATAACTCTAAAGAGTTCTGGATTTTTTAACCAATTAAGACCTTCTAAACAAAACGATAAAGTTCATTTTGCTTAAAAAAGTTAAGTCTATAATTAATTTGAGCCTGATTTGACCCAAAATTGATTTATTAAAAACACTTGAATTTAGGCTCATAAATTAACTCACTGATATTTTTAAATTTGAACTCGAATGAGTTTCAGTAAATCTAAAGCTAGCTACTAATTAATATATTAAATGATCACATTTTGTTATATATATTATTGTCATTTTATATTTTATCGAAACTCAAAATTAAAAAAGGTTTAAAATTAATTTAAATTTTGATTATTTGAAATTGAATATGTTAATTTTGGATCAACTTGACTTTAACTCATACTTGAAAAAAATTAACTCAAATATAGCTTGAATCTCAATTGAATTTTAAATATTATATCTAAATTTGAATTAAATCAAACTTCAAACAATTTTAATTTTAATCAAACTTGAAATTTTCAACTTGAGCTCAATTAGTTTTAATATATTCAAAAATAATTATTTATTTATAAACAAAACAATATGTTTTATATGTTAAAAGAAGTTAATATGATCTAACTATTTAATTTGATATAAAACTTAAAATTAAAAAACTTAAATTTTAATTAAATGTATTAATTTTAATTCGATCAAACTAACTTATACGGTTATACCCTTTTATTGTCAGTACTCGAGTCGCCATTAATGGAATTATAATTGAAGCATCAAAATTTTGAATTAGTCGTTGTACTAATTGATAGTTGCATGTAAGAATATATGGTACTTGCCTACTTGGACGTTCACGTGACGAAAGACTCGTACTTGCGTACACATGGAGGTGCTCTTCACGGCATGTCTTACAACTGGAGACGAATTCCAATGTAGAGCGTGATACGACCACATGGCGTGAGAGTGGGGCTATCTGTATAATCACTTCGTAGGCGGAATAACAGAGTATGGAAAAGACTAAGAATAAGTACAATCAGCTGGTTATCCCCACTCTCCTAGTAGAATGGTGCACAACACCCAACTTTAAATAGGCTAGATTCCTTCAATAATTCCTTCTACGGCCTTGTTTGGTTGAAAGGTCGATAATAAAATGAAATAAACGTAATACATTTTTATTATTTAGTTGAATATTTTATAGAAGAACGAAACGGAATAAAATAACAGCCAAGAGTTTTATGTTATGTTTTATTTTTATTATAAATAATGAAAATAAGAAACTTTAAATTCGAAAAATTTATAGCAAAACATAAACTAATAAATATATACTTCCTAATATACTTTTAATAATTTTTTAATAATAATTATTTCTTCTAATTCTAACCTTTTTTTTCTCATACTCATTTATTATAGTCTATAAAAATTGTATATAATAAATAATATTTTTATATTATTTCTCCTTACCCTAATAATAATATTTTTATATTATTAATAGTAAATTGTATATAATTAACAATATAATAAAATTTTTAATAAAATTTTATTAATAAAAATAGAAAATAAATAAAAAATTATTCTTTAATTGTTTGTAAATATTTATATATAAATAAAAACATAAATAAAATATTTTTTAAGTATAAATCAAATATAATAGAATAAAATATCAGTTACTAAATAAACATTTATTAAATAATCAATAATAATATTTTAATATAATAAATAATAAAATTTTATTATTTTAAAATATAAAATATGAAAAATTTTATTTGTCACGATTGTGACTTAAATCATAACTTTTTAATTGGACACAATTTCTGTTTTAAAATCATAGTGTTAAACTCCTGTAACAACTATTTTAATATCAAGGGTATAATAGTCATTTATTATACATTATTTTCAATTTCTTCCATCTTCTAAACAATATTTCACTACATTACATTATAAGCTCTTCCATCCCTCTCAAATAACTTTTCATTATATTACATTTCATTCTATTATAAACCGTTTCCTTATGTTCAATTCCACTCCATTAATTAACATTCAACCAAATAGGTCCAAACAGATGAGAATAGAGTTAGGTTAGAGTTTTAATTGAAAATTTGGTTAAATTTTTACACATAATTTAAAAGTTAAAACTTACTCTTGTTACTAAATTTTAAAAATTTTAATTTAGTAATTAATATTTTAATATTCGTACGATTAAAATTAAAATTTTGTCTTTATTAATTATTAATATTGTTTAATAAATAAACATATATTTCATGATTGGATACTTCATAATAATAACAAATCAGTAACTATAAATTTTAGATTTAAGTTATACAAGTTTTAAATATTAGTAAATCAGTTGAAAATTTTAAAAATAGTCATTAAATTGAAAAAAATAAGACTTCAATATTTTAAATTTATTATCCCATTTAATTTTAGAAATTTTCAAATGGAATATACATAGATATTTTGGACTAAAAAAATCTCAATTTAGATCAAAATTTTAAAATTTTGTTAATTATTTTCAATTAAAGTTTGAGTTGAAATTTTCCTGGTTCTTGTTCGAAGCCTACTTTAAAATGGGACTAGATCTTTTGTACTCATAACTCTATACTAATCATATTCCATGCTATCTTATTCATATAAATATATGAGACTTAAAAAAAGTGTAGATGGGATCGTATAGAACATGATTAGTACAAAGTTATGGGTACAAAATATAATATCCTTTAAAACACACTATGTATAAACTCTTATGATATTAAATATATCATATTCAATTCACTATTTTATGATCGAATAGTTCACGTCAAGTTTGTACACATATCCGTGGAGAGGCTCTGGACACTGGAGTGCTTGTTAATAATTTAAGTATACCACAACTTGCATACTTTGACCTTATTGCCTTACCTTATATTAATGTACATACTTTGCAGCCAAGTTCGATCTGAGTTGACTAGTTGGTTATGGGTTTTTTTTTTTTTTGTTGTTGGTTGTAGCCTCATTCTGGTCGCTTTATTAATAAGACTCAAACTTGAGACCTCTAATTAAAAGATGAGAGCACTAAATTACTCGTACCAATCAATTTAATTTAGGCATTATAAATTAAGAGAGTGTAAGTCTAATGAAAATCAAACTCGTATCATCATGCATTCCGAAATACTAAACTCACCACATTAACGTTAGGGTTAATAATTACAAAAATATTCAAACTTTACTTAATTTTTTAATGCTACTCCAACAACAATAACAATAGAAAAACTACTAAGATGTGG
Organism: Erythroxylum haughtii; assembly: GCA_025504935.2. Classification (NCBI taxonomy): domain Eukaryota; kingdom Viridiplantae; phylum Streptophyta; class Magnoliopsida; order Malpighiales; family Erythroxylaceae; genus Erythroxylum; species Erythroxylum haughtii. Next base: position 1,483,384 of record JANSVB020000141.1, on the reverse strand, counting down.
GTCAGTGATGGTTCAATAATACACAATCTTATCCTTAATTAGTAGAGATATTGATTATAAATGCTACTCCAGACTTTAAAAAGTATTGTTAAAGTATTATAATTTTCATTTTATTAAAAAATACTAATATTAAGTTATTTGTTAATACAAATGACATTGAAAGCTATATTTGATTAGTATTTTGTCACTTGACTGTCACATATTATATTTATATCACATATAAATTTTATTATTTAATATATTTAAAAAATAAAAATCTTAAAATGATTATGAAAGCTTGTATTTTCAATTAAATACATAAAAACTATAATAAATTTAAAAATGATATTTTTGAAATTCAATATCTGAAAATATGACTGCGAGTGGGAAGTCATCGTCTTTACTTAAACGCGCGCGTGTGGTTTCACTTTCATGGGATGCTAATGAGATGTTGGGGCCACACAGTGCATTATATAATCCTTATCTTCTTAGGAAACCCACTTTCTCTCTATAAAGTAAAAGAAATAAAACAAAAGGTAAAAATGACGTGTCAAATGGGCAGATCAGAGCCAAGCCAACGAAATCTCCCTAGGCTTTCCCACAGTCGAACACGCTGAGGTGGTGATTAGCTAATATTGACCGCACGATCAACTGACATCACCAATGGATCTAGTGGGGACCACCGTGAAAAGACATCAAACATTTGGCAAAGTAATGTTCCGCTGTAAGATGCTCCCCCATACACCAATCTTTTAGTGAAGAATCTGGCGCCGTTAAAAATGACTGCATTGTTCACACTGATGCTTTTCTTGTGGAAGCATCTTCGTTCGTGATCGTGCCATAGGGTTAAAGTTTGTTTAATGGTTTAAATCGTACCTAACTTTATTTTTCAAAACAGTTATTAAAATTTAACTGATTTTTATAATATTATATTAAATTATAAAATTTAAAACAATACAAAAATTATTAAAATTAAAGTAATACAAAATTATTAAAATTTTGTCTAACTCTAATAACTAAACATCAATTTAATTTATGCGTCATCAAAATTAAATAATCTAATTTTTAATAAACGTCTACGTAATTAAGTCTCTAATATTATTTTTGTACTTTATTTAAAATGCAAAAGGCGTAGTTATAATATTAACAATTGAATTTAGTTTTCTAACTCATAAAAAATCAGAAAACATTTTAAAAAGTGTTCATCACCAATGAGTTGAAAATATCCAACCAGGGATAATAATGAATAGACCAAGAGGTCTAAATTCGGGTTCGATTCATGAACTAAATCAGACCAATATCGATATGAGATCTAATTTTTTAAGTAAAATAATAAATAGTTAGATATAATGTAAACTTACAATTAGGTAATTCAAGTCTGAATTTAATTAAAAAATATTATTTTACACATTAATTAAAAAATTTTATTTAAATAAATTAGCAACACCCGCATGGGTCGGCTGATTATCATCCTTAACAACCTGACTAAGTCCAAAGATAATAAAAATTAATTTGTTCGGTTTTAATTTTAAATTCGAGATTTTGTTTAATAATTTTATTTTAATTTGATTAATTACGAATTATTATATTAAATTGACTTAAAATTAAAATATGTTTAATCAAGTTAAAACTTGAATTCAATTATCGAATATTCAAACCGAGTATTTTTAGTTTGTATTCGAGTTTTAAGAGAATTATATATGCCTTATATATAAGAAAATTAAAGTTTGAATCTCAACATCACTTTTAGTGAAGAAAATTTTACTAAACCTGTAAAGATGCTTATAAACAGGCAATCGAACTAGATCCACTCACACTTATACGTTTATGATGTAATAAGATTCTGATGAAAGCTTGATCGATTAGGCAATGATATGTTAAAAATATATATTATTTCGTTACCACTGCAAAAGCAGAAAACTGAATCTTAGATCGAAAGACTCTCTTTGGTTGGCCACCTTCTTCCCGCCATGTTGTCATTCACCGATGAAGAAAAAATTATTTCAGAAGAATCGAGTTACAAAAATAATTTCTTCGTAATAAATGCTAAGGAAATATGGCTTAAGTATTTATTATATTTTTATTTATATAAATTTTTAATATGACAGTTTTACTTATTTATTTTTTAAGTTGCACCATTATTTTATTATCACATCTGCATGTGAGTTTATTAAAAATAATCTCTCTATTATGTAGGAATAAAACTACGTACTATTAGACTCCCCAAATTTTTGTTCATTACAAAACTTTGGGATATGATGATGACGACGGCGACAATAATGGAATATTAAATATATTGATAATTTTTTCGCAATCTTTTACAAAACGAAAATTTATGTAAAATAAGATACGTTGTGTTTGTCCCGTTTAGAATAGGAACATATTTTTTAACATTAATTAAAATAAAATATATATTTCTTTCAAAATATATATTTTATCAATATTAGTCACTACTAACACTCGCCAATTATAGGTAAGACAATTATTTTTATAAAATTTTATTATAAAAAAGGCAAACAGAATATATGCTTTTACTTCTAGAAAGCATTTAGGATATTCATATTTGGATGATACTTTTTTTTTTTTTTGGCTGTCTTCCTCTCTTTTTGGTTTTTGTGTGTAGGTCCAAATAGTTGGAATGTAGAATGATCATGAAGTGTCATTACCAATACAGTAATTAACACGTGGGGAAGTGAGAAAACAAGAGAGTATTCATTGTTTATGGGAATAATCAGAAACTTCATAGAGCAAAAAGGAATATTTATTTATTTATTTTTATTTTTGGGTGGTGAACAAAGTTAGGTACTTTAAAGGAGGGTCACAATTAAAGATCATCAATTTGGGACCACCACTACCTTCTATGATACAAGCCACTCCTACCTTTTTCTTTTTTGGGGAGGAATTCCATATATATCAACATCATTTATGTTCTCCTGGTAAGAATATATGGATATGATGAAATTAGTGAGTAGGGATGTAAAATTTAGTCCGGCCCGGTATATGTCAAATTTGATCCGAGCCGCCTGATTTTGGCCTGAGTTAATAGAATTACAGGTCAATCATGGTCGGTCTGATAAGGCCACGGGCTAAGCACAACCTAAACCGTGCCCTGACTATTATTTCAAAAACAACGATGTCAAATTTGACTTGATCCGCTTGATTTTTACCTGAGTTAATCAAGTCATGGGTCAACCATGGTCGGCTTGATCAGGCCACAGGCTAAGCACGACCTGACCTATGATCAAATCGTTATTTAAAAAACGACGTCATTTTTTACATTTTTCTTTAAAAACCTATAGTTGGCCGGATTAGCCTGGCCCGCTTGTGACCTGTCGGAGCAACCTATCCCTACCCGTCGAGCCATGAACCATCCTAGCCCGTGGCCTGGGCCCATTCCTATCAATGAGATACACCCAAGTTAGAGAATGTGGATTTCATTAACATTATCTTTCATTTTTTAATATAATAATTGGTTAACAAACTAAGAGGCAATATATTAAAAAATGTCTAATTTTTAAAATTTTTTAAAATTAGTGTCAATTATTTAAAAGTTTTAAAATGTTGTTTTTGTTAATGTGGTTAATAAATAAACATCGATGTAGCATCTGGCGAAGACTTCACATCAGTAAATATAACAATTTGAATTAATTTGTACCAATTTTAAAAAGTTAACAACTAATTAAAAACTATAAAAATTTAATACTAAATTGAAGAAATCATAAAATATTATAGACAATTTAGTTTGTTATCTCATCAATTAACTAAGTTTAAAAGTTATTAATGTTGATAATAGACTCGTTAAGTCCAAACTTCTTAAGATCAAATCAAACTTTAATGATTAGACCTGTTATTTTTAGTTGGAATAACTTATTTCTTATGATTAGTTATACCCAACAAAAATGGAACTAGACTTACCCATTTTGAACTTGACTGGATTCAAACTAATTTCTCATAAACACAAGCCATATCCCAAATTCAATTTGTACAAGATCTCTAACACTTAAAGATCACTCCAATAATTACTTTGGACAACTCCTAAACTTTGATCGGTCAATAAAAATATATTTCAATATTATAAAGTCGTAACAAGATAGTCATATTAAAAGATGCAACTGGATCACCTCATTTAAGCAAGGTGACAACAAGATGTGACGAGTTTGTTCGAGTCTTACAATCCCAATTAGTTCACTAAAGATCTGTGGCGTTAAATTTAACTAAGTGTCTCTTTTAAATCTGCCTATGAGAGTGCCCAGAAGTTCTAGTGGTTGGGACTTTACTTGTCTCGCCACCGTCCGAGTTGACTTGGAAAAGTTTTGCCAAGTTTACCAGTCAAATTTGAGATCCTGCTTGAACATATCTCCACCATTTAATCAGATAGATAAGACAAAGACATGAAAGGGATCGTATTAAATGATTGTGGTCAGGTCGTGAGAGATGTATGTTAGATTTTCTCTCTAGTTTTGATTTTTGTGGGTTTGGCAAACTCGTGAAAGCGGAATGTGATTGATCGAAAAGAGAAAGGGTCAAATGAGGATAGTAATGGTGTGGAAGAAGTCCAACTGACACTGATATGTTATGGCAAAAACTAGATTACTCGAAAGATTAAGAATGGAGTTTTTAGGAGACTTTTAACTCAAGAAACTGAAGATTCGATTTGCGGTGAAACGACCTACGAGATCCTCTTAACTTGGAAGAGAATTATTTTATCAAGCCTAAGTGCATTTTAAGCTCAATATTTATAACATAGTCATCATTATTATCATCATCACATTCAATTTGAAGTCTCGCAATGAAACAGAGTTTGAAAAGATCTGATAATACGCAACTTTATTCTTACATAATAGAGAGGTTGTTTCTAGTAACCCCATATGCAGATAAGACAATATAACATAATATATTAAGTTTTAACATTTTCAAAACGTTACGAACAAATCCTAAATGAATAAAAATTTTACCGTGATTAACTTGCTAAGTAACCGTTTCACTACAATAGCTTAAGCTTATGTGTGAAATCAACTTAATTAATTTTATATATTCACTAACACATCCCCTCAAGTGAAAGCCCTCTAGACTTGAAACCTGCAAATGATCACTTTATCTTGTGCTGAATAATAGGTACGTGGTAGGATTTGAACTCACAATCACTTAGTCACAAAGACTCTGATACAATGTTAAATGACTGTTTTACCACAATAGCTTAAGCTTGTGTGTGATGTCAATTTAATTGGTTTTATATGTTCACTAACATAACTTTCGCCTAATAAATACTATATTAGTATTAATATAATATTATTTATATATTTTTAAAATAAAAAAGTGAATCTTACTGTTGCACACTAAGTTTTTTTAGACAATAAGACCCACTATTGCACATTTCAAATGATAAGTCCTACTTTTTACGTGATAATGTAACCTACTATTATATATTTTAAATAGTAAATCTCACTTGTAATTAATATTTTAATAATCGAACTGGTGATTGAATCAGAGAAGTAACTGATTCAAGAATTAATGGTTCAACCATAATTTAACCGTGGTCGAACAGGTGACTAATAAATATATAAAATTTTATTTTATATATTATATATAAAATAATTTTTAAACATATTATTTAATGATTTATTTAATTGCAAACTTAACATAAACCTTCAAACTTCAAAATATACAAGTTTTTTTTTAAGTTCACCAACACATCATAAAATAAGATAGTAAAGCTCACTGGTCATATTTTATCAAAAATATTTAAAAAAATGATCACTAATTATAATATTCATTCAAGTTGAAATCATCAAAATCAAATGCTTATTCATCATTGCCAATATGAACATTTTCAAGAGATTCCAAATTTAATTGTTTGACAATTTCTTGATCACTTAATTTCATAATAAACAATATTAGACAAAATTAAACTTGGAAATAATATATCTAATCTTTAATATTATATTACAAAGTAAATTAATAATAACCTTCATGTTGTTGTGGTGCTTCATTAATTATTGGAATTGCATTTTCTTGATAAAGGCATTTTAAATGGACCGGCTGATCCTTTCTTACATCGATTCAGAGGTTTTTACCGATCCAACTGTAAAATAACTGGGTCAATCACTCATAAAAATTAAGGGCAAAATCGGAACGTTTCATGCTCTGGGTCACCGGTTCTTCCATCCAACCGGTTGGTTTGATCCGATTTTCAAAATACTGGTTGTAATATGATACTGAGGTTTATTTTTATTTAAATAGAAAATAATATCAAATTAATTTATTAACGTAACATTTAACTAATGAAAATTAATCTTGTTAAATTTTTTATTTACTTATATTTTGAATGTTTTTAAATTGTTAAGGTTTAACTTGAATGTTTCGAAATATTATAGTCTTAATATTTGAGTTTAGGATAGCATTTGGGTTTCGGGTTAGGGAGTGGAGATGGCCAAAAAGTCCTGATCTAGTTTGGTTTATTCTAAATTCATCAAGTTCAGTTAAATACGATGGTTAGGCCCAATCGATGGAATTGTTAAATGCAACTTTGATGTTGCAGTTCACGATACACAAGGGACAAAGTCGTATAGCGTAATAATAAGGGGAGAAATGGGTCAATTTGTTAGCTGTCTTTCTGGATTTTCCCACTCATATTATACCCCTCTTATTGTTGAAGCTATAGCTTTCAAAGAGGGCCTATCTTGGTTGATACACGCTAGCTTGACATTAGTGGAGGTGGAAATTAGATATCCCAATAGACATAGATGGGACTTGCTGTCGACTTTTTTATTAGACACTCTAAACAGTGATGCAGGATTATCCTGATAAATAAATTCAGTTTTTAAAAAAAGTTTTATATCATATTCACGTATGAGTTTAGACCGACTCAAATATAAACCATGTCCGATTAAATTAAAAAAAAGTTTTATATCATTCGGCAAATTGAGCCTGACTTAGAACTAACCCATTATCATGCCAATTGGGAGAGGGGAGTGGCCACGGCTCACCACTTTGGAGGGTGGAGTGAGTAGTGCATCACACCGAGGAGTTGAAAGGAGAAACCAAACAGGCCGTAGCACCAAATAACTATTGCCATCATCATCTTGTCTCTTTACTCTTTTTTTTTTTCTTTTTATCATAATCAGCAGATTTAACTCTTCCACAACTTTTGGCCTTTGTCTGTGCCTGTCCATCATTACATCACTCTTTATTGTTTTTTTTTATAATTACCCACAGGATATTTTAGGAGGGTTCTAACTATAAGAAAACACCTTTAAGTCATCAATTTTCAGACTAATTATCGCTAGAGTCGGGTAGATCATTTGCAAAAGGTAAAGCTTTGACTTCAAGTTTTAAACGACTGTATACATAAAGACGGTTTAAATCCATATTCTCACTTAAGTCAAAAAAAACTCCTTACAAAATACTTGGGAACTTTGCCTTTTTAAAACGTAAGTGTGACGAACCACAAAGTCCTGGTACAGAAAAAGGGAGATTCTCCAACTTACATGATTGATAGCTCTCTAAAACACTATGAACTTTAAGGCATTTTTTACTTTAGAACTCTCTCATCAAATCCTCCGTTTTCTACCTTAAAATACAATTCAATGGGAGAAGAAGAAGATAACACTTGCAAGTATCACATAGCAGAATATCGGAAAATCAATGTGTATAACAACATTATGGAAAGAATTCGAAGGATGATAAAAAGGTTCGAGGAAGAGGTAGTCCGACATAAGCTCTCAAACTTGTATTGTATTGATTTGAAGTTAATAGTCTCGACTCAAATTGATTGAGTTTTTTATTAAAAATTTAGATTTTAAATTAAAATTAAAATTTTATTTGAGTTTTAAGTAAAGTCGAGTTTAAGCCTTTTTTTCGAGCTTTAAACTCAAAATTTAGGACTCAATCTTGATCAAGAACATAAAATTTTTTTACATACAAAAAATGTCATTTTTAATATGAATAAGATGACATATTTTATACAGTAAATATGATTTTAAATTATCTGAAATCTAATTAAAATTTGACTCGGGTTAAACCTTTTAGACTAAATTAGACTTAAAGTTGGGCCAAATATGGGCCTTGTAGCCCAAAAGATTCAAATTAGCTTGACATCCCTAATAAGAATTTAATTTTGTTAAAACTCTTTGAAATTTTCGTTTGTAGAAAATGGTTTGTCGTCTCTAATGAGATATAAAACGATCATACTTGGTATTTATTTACGAAATTACAAATATATCCTGTGTAGATACGAGCAAGTGAATAGGTCTTCAAATCGAAGAGGAGAGCAAAATGGTAAATACACCACTTCAAAAACCCTATACTGTAGCTAAGCTGCCCTTTGATTTTGTGGATCTGCGAAATCAAAACCCGGCCTCGATCACTGTGCACATCTCTCTCTCTTGCTTATATTCGCGCCATCGTACGGACAAAAGAAGTCTCCGAAGTAGATCCCGATCTTGATCTCGATCTCCCTTTTTTTTTCCCGGTATTCAAATTTTACGTGAACGCTCTCGTATTTCACCTAATTTATTGTTTCATTTTTCGCTTTTTAATTGTTTAAAGGCCTTAATTATCTACTCTCAGGTGGATATCTTTTTTGAATCTTGTACTTGAACTGTTGTTGATGACGTTCAGTTCATCTTGGTTTTCGTTTGGTTACTCTTTTATGGTTTTTTCCACTGGGTCATATGGATTTTCGATATACTCTTTAAGTTTTCCATTTGTTGTTCTTGAATTAGGGTTTTTATTTTGGTGCGAATTGCCGCCAAGCATTGTGGATTAATTTTCATTTAGTTTTCTAGAACCCTTTATTTAGCTCAAGTTCACTTGTTTTAATGGTTTACATGTTTTCTGATTTTGGCTTTGTACCTGCGTCAATCCTCCATCGGAGCCGCTTATTATCATTTACTGTCCATTTTCGTGATGTTTTATATTCGGGGCTTGACATGGTGGGGATATTGGGGAATAGTTGTTATTGTCACAGATTTCTTTTGAGCGATGTTGTCATTTAGGGTAAGAATTTTTGATAGATTTTGGACTAGACGATAGAATGCTGGATTTAATAGTGTTTTTTCAGTAGCTTCATTTGATTCAAACTTTCAACAGGGTGTGCTTATCAGAGTTTATTTGGTGATCATTGTAACTAACTGGAGGTGGTTGTATCAGTTAGGAGATCATCATGGCTGCTTCTGAAGAAAATAGTGCATTGTTTCCTATCTTCATTTTGACTATTTTGGCACTGCCACTGGTGCCTTATACAATTATGAAACTATGCCGTGCTGCTACGAAGAAGAGTATGAGCATTCATTGCCGGTGCTCTGAATGTTCTCGTTCAGGGAAGTATCGTAAATCTATATTCAAGCGGGTTAGTTCATATTGCCTTACTTTTTCCAACTACATTAGTTTGTTATTTGTTTTTGTTTGCCTTTTTCTGTGTCTAAATCATTTCTTCTGTTTATTTGGGCAGATTTCTAACTTCTCTACGTGTAGCAACTTAACATTGATATTTCTTTGGGTCATCATGATATTCCTTGTGTTTTACATAAAGAACATGAACCGTGAGGTAAGCACTGATTATTTCTTACTTTTTGTTAATTGTCATGTGGCCATCATTCTTTTCTTAGATCTTACTTTGTCTATCATACCTACTCGGTGTGAATCTGGTCGAATAGGACATTATATGATGTTAATTTCATGTGAATGCATAGACTTCATTAGAAAATCACTTTGTAACAATGAGAATCTTTAATTTGATTCTTATCCTGAACCAGATTCAAGTTTTTGATCCCTATTCTATACTTGGACTGGAACCTGGAGCTTCAGAGTCTGAAATTAAAAAGAATTACAGGAGACTATCTATTCAGTATCATCCGGATAAAAATCCTGATCCAGGTTTATTGTTTTGTAATGCTCTCATTTCAAGACTATTTAGAAAGTCGAAGTCTATGAATGGAAATAACTCATATGCTTGCCTTTGAATCTGAATTTACAGAGGCCCACAAGTATTTTGTGGAGTTCATAACAAAGGCTTATCAGGCTTTGACTGATCCAGTATCCCGTGAGAACTATGAAAAATATGGCCACCCTGATGGTAGACAGGTGAGACACTAGAAGAATGGCTACTTGTTATCATCTGACACATTTCTCGAAAAAAAAAAAAGCAAGTTTCTTTTGACAGCAGTCTGATGCTACTCTATCTTTCTCTTGCAGGGTTTCCAAATGGGCATTGCTCTTCCTCAGTTCTTACTGGATATCGATGGGGCATCTGGTGGAATACTTCTACTCTGGATTGTTGGTGTTTGCATTCTCTTGCCATTGGTCATAGCTGTGATATATCTGTCGAAGTCATCAAAATATACAGGAAATTATGTGATGCATCAAACTCTGTCTGCATACTATTACTTGATGAAACCTTCATTAGCTCCAAGGTAATGAAGGCTTTATAGAAACACCACGATTGTATAATTGTTCATCGACAAAAGCATACATGCAGTCTCTACCTGATATTTGCTTGTTTTAGGTTGAAGTGGAGGAATACTGTGTTACTGTAGTGGTAATCTTGTTAATGTTAAACATTGATCTCTAGTGATTCTTTTTTCAAGTTGATTTCTGGGAAGTTAATTACCTTTTTGGATGATGAAACCAGTAGTTACTGAATCTTGATCTTGAAGTTTACATTCTGTGTTGGAAACAAGAGACTGAGAGTAATGAGGATTTACCTTCTTTTTATGTTATTTGGATTTCTACAGCAATTTTATATTTGCATTCATCATTTGAGATTTTCTATATACTGACACAATATTAAGCTTAAAATTTTCATACTTTCTTTCTAACTCAATATTACTTATCTTTTCCTTAATGTGTTGTGTGCTATGATTGTTTTGCTAACATAACACTTGATAGGACAGCAAAATTATGGAAGTCTTCACTAAGGCTGCAGAATATATGGAAATCCCAGTTCTTAGGACCCAGGATGAACCTCTTCAGAAGCTCTTTATGTCAGTCCGGAGTGAGTTGAATTTGGACCATAAAAATATAAAGCAAGAGCAGGCTAGATTTTGGAAACAACATCCTGCAATAGTTAAGGTAATTTTGTTGAGTACATATTGCTGTTTGTTCTAATTTTTTATTGAGTTCAAAGCTGAACAATCTCCTTCCTTCTTTTCAGACAGAGTTGCTGATTCAGGCTCAGTTAACTCGTGAAGCAGCTGCCTTGTCACCAGCTTTAGAAGGTGATTTTAAACGTGTTTTAGAGCTTGCACCACGTCTTCTTGAAGAGTTAATGAAGGTATCCTTGACCTATTCTTGTAGTAGTTAGTATGATGGTATGATTACTTTAATTTTTGATAAATCATTTCACTGTGTGCCCATTGTTGGATGATATCTTTACATCATCTTTTGTATAGCCAAAATAATCATGTAGCTAAAAGCAAGATCTTTTTGCTCTATCCTTTCCATCGAGGTGGCCAGTTTCAATTGGTCATTTTAAGTACTCTGACTCTTGATATCATGGCAGAATAAATTGGCAATTTGTTTGGAAACGCTTTTAAGCATAGTTTGAGCATATTTGAAATATATGCAATTAATTTTCCTCTGCTTGATCAGAAAAGAAAGAGAATATGTTGACTATTTGTATTTACACATCGCCTTCAAAAGAAAGAGTCCTCTTCTGTCCTCCTTTTGGTGTTTTTGCGGTTATCAGTGATCTGGATTACACGAGTTAAAGAGCAAAAAACAGTTTGACCTAAATGAATTAGGGATATTTATATAATGAGTGCTTTAATTTATAGAAGACAAAACTGTCAAATTGATTCGAGTGGTTAAATACAGATCTTTGATGAAATTACAAGGTTATTGTGTGTAAAGGCTTCTGTTTTTGATGTAATTATAGGTCCATTGGCATTTAATTTTTTCTGATTTAGATTTTGTGTTAAAAGTTTTTGGATATGATCGTTTCATTTGTGTTGTTCCTCTATGTTTTCTTTATCCTTAATTGTCAATGTTGCTAATTCTTCATGCAGATGGCTATTATTCCACGCACTGCTCAGGGTCATGGGTGGCTGAGACCTGCCACTGGGGTTCTTGAACTTTCTCAATGCATTATTCAGGTACAGATTTGTAAACTGTTTATTGGTTCTTATTTTTTGGGCATTTACTGAATCTTAGGACACTTTTATGCTGAGCACATCTCGTTTATTTTAATTTGGTGTTTTTTTAGTTCTTCATTTATTATCGGTTTTTTCTGCTAAATTATATTTTCGACATCCACGCCTTCCTCTGACCGTACTATTTCATTGGATAGTACCCTCTATGATTCCCCAGATGCATCCTATTTTTCTGGAGGATGGAATGTTACCCCCTTTTGTACTAAGCTATAGTTTCTAGACCTTCAATTAGAACTGTATGCTGGCTTTACGCCAGCAGGTTTAGAATCTTTGGTCTTATGACCCTTGAAAAACCTGCTTGTTTTGGATCCTTAATCATTAATGAAAAAGTGCTTTATGATGCAACTTTTTCACACTTGTAATTGGCTGCAGATTAATGGATGTTGATGTCTTCACACAAATTTTCCAATTCTAGATCACTATTTTGAATACCCTGATTCACATCTTTGTTGATGAATGGTGACACAGGCTGTTCCTCTCAGTGCAAGGAAGGTGACAGGAGGATCTTCAGAAGGTATTGCACCCTTTCTGCAGCTGCCCCATTTCAGTGAGGCTGTCATCAAGAAGATGGCTCGCAAGGTGAGGGAGTTTTAACTGCCTGATAGAACACAATGCTTTACAATATCTCATGTCAGATGTTGATTCCATACCTACACTTTTTCTCTTGCTTTGGCGCTTGCAAATGTAGTTAAAGAAATATTGAACCATGGCTTTTTTTAATATTTCAACCGCTACATTATGATATTTCACACTGACAGGCTTGACTTCTGAATTATATCACGTCGAAAACTAGTTTAATATTGAAGCATTACATTTGAAACATCTTACATTCATGCTCTCGATTTCTATTATGGGGTTATTGTTGATCATGCTGGAGGTTTGCTTTCTCTAACTGGTTTCCAGCTTCTGTCCTTGAACAAATGAACAATACCTTGAAGACAAATTATATTTTGTGAATCAGTCCATGATTCTTGTCTCATTTTCCATGACCATACTTATAAGATACAAAATTTCTGGTTGCAGAAGGTAAGAACATTTCAGGAGTTCTTTGATATGAGTCTGCAAGACCGTGCCGAACTGCTTCACCAAGTAGCGGGGTTTTCTGCTGCTGAAGTACAAGATGTAGAGATGGTGCTGGAGATGATGCCTTCAATAACTGTTGAAGCAAAATGTGAGACGGAAGGCGAAGAGGGTATACAAGAGGGAGATATTGTAACTATTCAAGCTTGGGTAACACTGAGACGTGCTAATGGCCTCATTGGTGCACTTCCTCATGCCCCATACTTCCCATTTCACAAGGAAGAAAACTTCTGGTTTTTGCTAGCAGATACGGTTTCAAATAATGTGTGGTTTTCCCAGAAGGTAAATTTTATGGATGAAGCTGCAGCAATAACTGCTGCCTCTAAGGCAATTGAGGAGACAATGGAGGGTTCAGGAAAAAGTGTTAGGGAGATAAGTACTGCAGTCAAAGAAGCAGTTGATAAGGTTCGAAGTGGCTCAAGACTGGTAATGGGAAAACTCCCAGCACCAGCAGAGGGAACTTACAATTTGACTTGTTACTGCTTGTGTGACTCTTGGATAGGCTGTGATAGAAAGATAAATATGAAGGTTAAAATTCTGAAGCGAACACGGGCCGGCACTCGCGGATTGATCTCAGAAGAAGGACCCATTGTAGAGGATGGTATCGAAGAGGAAGAGGAGGTTGAAGAAGAGGAATATGATGATTATGAGAGTGAATACAGTGAAGATGAAGAAGATGAAAAGGACATGAAAAAGAAGGGCCCTGCCGCCAACGGCAAGGTACAAAGAAAGGTTTCAAGCTCAGAAGGGTCAGACTCAGAGGAGGAGTGACATACATAAGTTTTGTTTACACAGCAGAAAATAACATCTTATTTATTTTTTTGGGTTTATTATTTGGTGAAAGAACCTTATGACTTTTGACTCATCTAAGCTTTATTCAGTTCCATCTTCATGGATCATGGCATATTGTGCTTGGATGGAAACTCTTTCACTGTTGAGAGAAAGGTTGGACCCTTGAAAGACCATTTGGCTGCTTTACCAGAATCGTCAACTGACCACAACTAATGTTGGGAATAAAAATGAAGAACAGAAGAGAAAAGGAGAGGCGAAAGAGAGGAGTCCAGAAAGAAGAGAGAAGAACATAGAACTTTAGAGAGAGAGAGAGACGCACACATTAGCTAATTCATATATTTTCTTGTGAGAGAAATGGCTACATTTTTATACTAGTTTTTTACAAGTAACAATTCTTAACCTTGTCCCTAACGTTACGGAGGTTTACAAAGTAGATAAAAAATGAATAATCTTATCATCTTTTTACCACCCATCTTATTCACAGCATCACCAATAATTGCTCACAATCTACTTCAGCAATGTAACTACCTGCAAAGCTCTCAATCTGCTCATTTAACAGAACTCTAAAATTAGATGAAATGTTACTAAACTTTGCAGGGTTAATTTGCATGTTACTCTTAACGAAATCAAGAGGAGTAATCGTCTTGTGGGTTAGACTTCAGTAGAGAAGACCACCAGTCGTACGTAGAAAGCCGAAGAGTATGTCTCAATCTTACCAAGCTCGCTGGGAGAGGGGACGACTAAGGAACAATCAGAGGCGACGTCTTTGTTATTCATGAGAGGGGTAGACTCTATGGTCAAAGACTTCATGTAGTCCTTCTCTTGCATGGATGCTCGTTTTGATTCGTGAGTTTCGGAATAACTACAATAGTAGCTCCCACTTTCACTCCTTGTCACTTTAAAAATTGTGTCACCACAGTTTTAGGCTACAGCAGGTTGTCTTTTAAATTTTTTTGTTCTGTTAAGAGCTTTCAGAAACATTTTCTGAGTCCTACTTTGGAATTCCATAAACATTTTCTTGCTTCTGATCAGTGCTTCCATCGAGTTTTTCATGTTTTATTTGATTCCACACATAATCAACTTCATACCATTTGTTGCAAAAAAAATTAAGAACAAAAGAGAGGAGAGGAGAAGGAGAAAGAGGAGTCCAAAGAAAGATGAGAGAAGAACAGAGAACTTTAGATAGAGAAAGAGACACGCACATTGGCTAATTCATATCCTTCCTTGTGGGAAAAACAGGTACAGTTTTTTACTAATTACAGCTTTGTAACAACTATAATATTTCACCTTCAAAAAAAAAAAAAGAAAAAAAAACTATAATATTTTTGTACGTAACAATTAAGCATCAGGCATGGCCCGTGAATTAGAAGTTGAAGAGACTTCACCTTGTTGTTTAGAACTTAAGACATTGTTCTTTTATCAATACAAATTTGGTAAAAGAATGGATCTCTTGTTGGCATCTAATGTTTATGGATCTCTTGTTGGCATCAAATGTTTAAAGTGGTTTAATGTTCGTTCAATGACTTAAACAACTGCCCTTTGAAAACCCATGACAGTTGATTCTTTACTCGGTTAACTTGAGCATATTTTTGAATGTATGACTACTATGTTATTCTGTTGACTACATTCAGTTTTCATAGTCATTTACAAACATAAACATACAACGGTACAACTCGTCGGAATGTCAGCTGTGTGATCGACATAAGGGCTTTCTGTTGGATAACCGTTGTCGTGGATCAAAGCCGGTCTTAACACATTCCAGATGTCCAAACGATGATAATGCGATTCCTTCTATCCCACTGGCTCAATTATAATCTTGTTGCAGTAATCCGATGATTGAAGTACAGTATGACATCGATGTGGATCGACCAGTGTGCCAGGATTAAGGCCTGAAAAATCAGATGATCGCATTTGCTTCAGCCATAGCTTCATTTGGATGTCTATCACTTTCTTCTTCCAGCTCGCTGAAATCAGTAGGCATCACATCCTCACTTGAATCTTCATCAGAGAGGTCAGAAACATTAAGATGCTTTTCCAGTGTGTGTTCATTTCTTAGTTCACTTGAATGATCAATTGTTGACATCCTCCCACTTGCAATTTTGCCAGCTTTCAATTCATTTGACTGCTTTGCTTGAACCCTAATGCGCTTCCCCTTAATGTACCGGTACTCCCATATCGGAGGTGGATACTTTTTCCGCAATTTGTCATGCTTGTCAAGCATACCCAGCCTCTGGAAGACATTTGCCATCATATTAACAATTGCAACATTCGGTCGGATTCCGAGCTCCTCCATATCAGCAAATATCTGCAAGAGTAACAAGTAAGTTACTGATAGGAAAATGGAGTGGAACATGATGACCATAGTATCTGCTGATCCACTCATAATATATCACCAGAACAACCAGAAGATCTAGACCTATCATTCATCAACTGTGCTTGAACCCAACAATAACTGAACAACTGAAAACCTACAGCAACTTTTCACGCTAGAGACTTTCTGCTTCAAACCAATATTGAAAATCCTAACACCATGATTACAATAATTTCTATTCTACGAATCATTGGCAAAATGAAATAAGGAGTTCTTCACAATCAGCGTTCACATTATGATGAAAACAGAAAACATGTAGATGAAATAACAGAGTTCAAAAACAGACGTCATTCGGTACCTCGAACATCTTGTCGTACATTTCCCGTTTGTAATATATGGATACCATCTTATCAAAAAACTTCTTAGGCATGGCTTCCATGTGCTGTCTAAACAACTTCTTCCAAAGATCTTCAGCTTCATCAAGCCTTCCATCCTCTGATAAAGCATTCAATAAAGTGAAATAAGTCCCCATCGTCTTCCCTTGGCCTTTGCTCAACATCCATTTTGTTACCTGCGATCCAAAATGTTCCTGATAGTCACCAAAAGGGAACAATTACGAGAAGAAATAGCAAAGTCAGTGCCTTAATACCTGGATTATCCTCTTCCAGTCCTGTTCATTCTCAAGAGTTTTTAAAGCTTTCTTTACTGTAATTAAAGGGAACTCCAAATCCCAAGCAATAAACGAATCAAGAGCTCCATACACTTCCTCCTTTACATTTGATAGACCCTTTACCTACATAACCACGGAAATTCTACTTTTATCATTCCAAAGGTACAAGAAAACCTAATCTGACAAGAAAACCTAATCTGATTCTCCCAACCACACATACATTTCAAGATTTATATTCAAAGCAATTTTGAACTTCAATTCGAAACATAAGCAGAAACAGAAGCAGAGGTGAAAAGAGAAAAAGAAAGAATCTTTACACAATCAACAAGCTTTGCGGATTTGGAGATTGTCCCAATTCTTTTTCTCGATTTCCACACTCGTGGATACCTCGGTCGAGGACCCTTTTGAGCACATACCTGAAAAGGTTACAGAAAACAGTGAACAACGAAAAGGATTGAAGATGAAACAAAACCGAATCTTCATATGCAGAGATTGTTCGAATTGTGTAGCAACTTTTACCAATTAAAGCTTACCACGAAACTGCTTTTAATGCTCTTTGAGGTAGATTCCACTCTACCCGGAATCAGTGGCGGAGAATATCTCAGAGATAGCATTCTGAAAGATCCCACAGAACAAATAAATTTCAGAAATGTAAGCTCCGAATTTATCAGCTCCAAACGAGAAAAACAACACTTTGAAGAGAATATAGTACTAAGGCTATAATGAATGACGTACTAATGGGTCAGAATCACGTCTTCTCAGGTTGGGTCGGGTCGGGATGGACCGGAGCCGATTGCCAAGCCTTAGGCCCTTAGCATGCCATTTTTCCCACTACCGAATCATTACCCTCTAAAACGACAAACGATGAAAATATCTTAGCAGAAACCAACCGACCATCCTTCCTTTGTGTTCGGATAAGGTACATTAGTCATAAAAACACATGAATCACACACCTATACCTATCTTCGGGGTTTTACCTATCTTCGGGGAAAACAGTTCCAGGAACCATGAACACCCTACTATGTCAACAGCTCCTACCACTCAACCTCGTAAAACATTCTCCGAGGAACATTATCGTTCCTGCAATCCGCCCAACAAGCACGAAGTGTCTCAGGAACTCTCCAACAAAATGGGAACTAAACGCAGACGCCAAAGGTCTTGCACCCGTCGAAGAAAGCCACGTAAAGAAGAGCTCCAGTTCCAAAGGAGACGGTAACAACTCCGACGAAGAGGAGATACCGGAGGAAATATTTTACCGGATGATCCGAAGAATACTGGTGGCCGTCGGCGTTCCGATGGGCCTTGGTCTAGCTTTGTTGTACGTGTTCGGTGTAATTAGAGAACAGAACTTGTGGGAGGTGCCTATGTGGCTGCCATTTTCGACCACCTTCATAACTTTCGGAGCATCACTTTTCGGGATCGTTTACGGAGCTTTGTCGACCAGCTTAGATCCGAACAATAAGGGTTCGGTGCTTGGGCTTGAAGAGGCTCAAAAGCATTGGGATGAGATGTGGGAAGAAGAGAAGACGCGTGAGTGACAGCCTAGCCACGGTCTTTTGCCTGTACGTAGTATCATTGAAAACTTACGTTTTTGTTTATCAAATTTAATATTTAAAGAAAGGGGTTTTTTTGGGTTATTTTTCCTTTTGTGTTTTTACTATAATAATCTAATGTACCAAAATTATTACCGAATTGAATTTTGGTGTACTGTAGGTATTGAATAATATTGGAAATCATTTTGACTAATCTTTTAAATTTATAACGTAGTTATTAAATTTTTTTAAAATTGTAAAATAATTTTTTAATATTTTACCATATAATTTAAACCAATTTTGTCTCAAAAATTAAAATAATAAATTTAAAATAATAATAATAATTTATTTATTTTAATATTATTTTTATATATTTCACGTATAAATAATAAGTATAATTAATAAGAAAAAGATTATTTTATTATCATAGAAATATAAAATTAAAAAATATAAAACATTTAAATATACAGTTTTATCATATAATAAATAATAATTAAATCAAAAAATTAAATAAAAAGAATATTTATTAATAATAATAAAATATAATGTCTATCTTAATATTTAATTTTAATAGAAATATATTTATCTTAATATGTAATTGTTATTAATAATAAAATATTGTTATATTTTTATCCTCATTTTAACATATTTTAAATTATTCTTTGTACGAAAAATATAAGAAGTAGAAGGTAGCATAGCCGGGTTTTAAGGGGTTTTAATTTTCATTTTTTTGCAGAAATAACCCTAATTTTTTAAAAAAATTAGTATAGTTGGATTTTAGGGGGTTTTAATTTTCATTTTTTGCAAAAATAACCTTAATTTTTTTAAAAAATTCAGTCTGGTTTTGGGGGATTTTAATTTTCATTTTTTTGCAAAAATGACCATAATTTTTAAAAAAATTTTTGTAACGACCGGTATTTCAGATACCAACGATATCAGGCGAAAGCCGCGAAACATACCAGTATTTGAACTCGGCACCGAAACATCTAATTTGGTACTATTTTTTAACCAGTACGGTATGAGATTTGTTACACTAATCTATATAATTAAGTAATTTTTAATAATATCGTAATATTAAAGTGATCTTCACATTTATATTATATTTTATAAATTAAGTATTTCAAATAAATTATTTAATTAGTAAACATTAAATTACCTAATTAATTTAAGTCAAGTAATAGCGGAATTATTAAAATAATTGTTTAAACAATTTAAGGGTTTTTGACTATGGAGAAGTTATAACTTTCAAGTTTATATATAATAATATTTTTTAATCTTTTAAAAATCAGATCGGAAGTTAAACTTGTAAGACAAAAGGTTTAAAGTTTAAAAACTTCAATTGGTATTCATCATAAAACTGTTTAAAATTTGAATTAATAAAAAAATATGATTGAAAAATATTGTATTCGTTCATCAAAATTTAAAATTTAACTGAAATAAACAATTGATTGTTATTAAGTGAAAAGTAATGGATTTTTTTAGTTTATAAAATTTTATTAAGTTATAAAAACTGACCGATTAATTAATAAATTATGTGGTTCTTAACAATAAAAGTTATTAAAGTAAATTGAACTGAAAAATAAAAAACTAAACAAAAAATTTTAATAGTTTAAAGTTTTGATATTGAACCGGTTGAATTTTTCAATCATAAATTTGATTGAATTTTTTAGTGAAATTTGTGACAAAAATAACATTCTTTAAGTTTATGATCTTTTTAATAATTAACTATTAATAATAGTATAAATAAAGATTCAATTGTTTAGTTTGTTTAATAGAATAGTTAAGTTCGTAAAACTAGATAAATACAATTAAATAAATTCAAAATAATAATTTTTAAATTAAGAATATAAAAAATTGTTATTCAAAGTGTTAAATTTATTTTGATGAAATTGTAATACATGAATGTTTAATTAAATTTTGATTTAAAATATTTATGCACATAATGCAAATTTATGAAGTAAACTTAACTTTTAAATTTTAAATTTTAATTTAGACTAAAATTTAATTAAGTTTGAAATTCTCATAATTTTGTAATCTTAGACTTAGGTTTAGACACATCTATACATGGAATCATATAGAGACAGCATTTGGGCCCTGATTTGACTCAGCCTACCTCGGCCCGCCTTTAAGGTTAATAGATTAGACCTAAGTTAATTAGACTTATATAGCTTAACACATATAAGTAAAATGACATTTTAAAAAATAACTCGTGATAAGCCGAGTCAGACTACATTGGGCAAGTATACATATAAGCAAAATGACATTATTTTACAAAAAAACGACATCATTTTTATATTTTATTAAAAATTAGCTCTAAGTCAAGTCGAAATGCCTCAAGTTCGAGTCTAGAGTCCGACCTAAGGATGGAAATTGGTATGGTTTAGTTTGAGGATTACTCAACCTATATTTATATCTATTTTTATGACTCAACTCATATCTATATTCATTTTTTATAACTCAACTCATATCCATATTCATTGGATTTTTCGAGTTTTTAGATATCCATCAAATTGTGTAGCACATAAAAATATAACTTCTAAATATAAAATATAAAGAGCAGATTGTTGCGAATGCTCCAAATCAAAATTACTTTAAAAATAATAAATCAAGATTTTGGTTTGTATGTCTTTAAAAAATCATAAAATTAGAATAATAAAAATCATAATGTCTAGTGCAAAAACAACATATATTTTTCACAATCAACAACTGAAACAAAAACTGAAATATTCAAAACTTCAAATTATCTTTGCGTAAACTCCTTTTTTTTAATTTTGAGTACAAGGGAAAATGACACAGAAAAAATCTAGCTAGCCACCAGCTCTAGATACTGAACGCCTTGTTGGTCTCGAAGGAGGAGGTCCATATGGGACATGGGAGGTTCTGGGAGATAACGTATCCCTGGGCTGGTACGAAATGCAAGGGTTGCCAGAAAGTCTGCACACTAGTTCCCTTCCCATGATACGTGCTGGAGTTGTACTTCCTAATCTCGTTGAAGGAAGTTCCTGGTACCTGCCAACAAAGAAGAATGCTCAGTAAGATCATGTTGTGACGAAGAGAGGATATTAATCACTTCGAGGGAATCCGTTTCGACAATGACTCGTTGATATCCCATGACCCACGTCAAAGAGAGCCCAGGGTGGAGTCCCCAAAGTTCTACAATTTGCGGAGAGTCACTGCCAAGCCGTTGGATAAATCCACCGCATCATTGTGTAAACTCCTTAATATTCAAAACTCTATTTCCATATCATTTGCATTATTATCATTCTATAAGAAAATAAAATATGATTAAAAAATAATGACTGAGAAGTAAAGTGGAGATTTTAAAGCTATTTATTCTCAGAAAATATTAATATTTTATCATATTTAATCATAAATATTAAAAAGATAAAGTTAATAAAAAAGGCAGGATATAAATATCTATCGGTTCAATTATCACTAAATCTATAACCAACTCTATATATACCAATGGTACGAATTTCGTACCGTACCGGTCGAAATCCAGTACCAATACTGGTGCAAATGTACCGGTACCACCTGTACCGTAAAATGTCAGGACCATTACGGGAAAATCCAAAAAGACAGGGACTATTTTGCAAAAAACTAATTTAAACCCTAAAAAATCAAATCCCCCCTCCCCGACTTCGAACTCTCCCTCTCACTGTCTCACATCTCTCTTCGTCTTCTCTCCCTCTCAGATCGCCGCCGCTCCCTCACCGCCTGCGTCGCCGCTAGTCACCGTCGCCACGTCGTCCTCCTCCGCCTCCTCTTCTTCTCTGTCTTGGTCCTCTTGGAGTGGTGGAGTGGCCCTAGCATCGTCGTCTTCAACCTTCGTCCACGCCGCCCAAAGCCGTCGCCGCCTGCTGAGGTCCACCGTCCGCCGTCCACCGCACACCCCACCGTGAGCAGCAGCCTTCGCGGCCTTGTCCCTCGTCCTCCACGCGACGTCAACCCCAGCCGACCCAACATCGACCCAGATCGGTGAAGACCGAATGTTTTGTTTTATGTTTCATGGATTTTTGACATTAATTGCTTCTGTCACTGTGTTGGTTGTTGGATGATGATAGATTTGTGGTTAAAAATTGGATGATGATGGATTTGCGGTTGTTGGAAATTGCTTCTGTTGTTGTGTTGGATACTTGGATTGTAGCGCCCCATCATCGTAGGGTACACATCGGGACGCCCGAAGGTCATTCCGACACGTATCCCACGATAAAGGTTCACTACCAGAAAA
>JANSVB020000141.1:1437845-1448953 GCA_025504935.2 Erythroxylum haughtii | reverse complement strand
AAATCACCAAAAGCAGTAGCATCGGCGAAGTGACGAGCTAGGAGGGCTTGAATAACAAGGAGGCAGTCGCTCTCCACGATGACCCGAGACCAACCAGTACACGCAATCCAGCTGAGGGCCTCCTTGATGACTAAAGCTTCAGCAATCTTGGGACAAAAAGCGGCCTCCAGTCGTCCGATCCGGACACGCAACATGGAACCCGAAGAGTCTCGAGCGAGACATCCATAGCCAGTATAAGAACCGTCCACAATAGTAGCAGCGTCAACGTTGAGTTTCACCCAAGCGAGAGCGGGTGGCTGCCAGATAGTTTCCCCCTCCGCAGGACGAGGAGGCGCATCCTCCACCTGGGCCTTCGACCAATCATGGTAGGAATGTAAGGTGTGAGTCCAAACCGATAAAGGAGCAGTAACTTTATGATTCCAAATAAGGTCGTTTCGCGCAGTCCACACCTGCCAACATAAACTCAACGCGAGAGCCAAGTCGTTGGCCCGAAACAAGCGAAAAACCCGTCCCAACCACTCCTGAAAACTGTTTACCGGAGGCGAAAACCAGCCCATATAAGAACATTGCCATACCTGTCGGGTGAAAGAACAAGTGACCAGTAAGTGCAACAGACTCTCCGACGCCTGAAGGCAAAACGGGCACCTAGGGGGGACATCGACCTTCTTTAAGAGCAAGGTGCCACGTAGCCGGAGGATATTTTGTGAGGCTCGCCAAATAAAATTACTCACTGACGGGGGAACGTGGAGTGTCCACAGCTGCTTCTAGATCGGCACCATCGCGGCAGGCGGGGCCTCGGTGGTGATAGTTAATTAATACTATAAGGGCAAATGATGAGTTTCAAAACATGAGGAATTAAAACAAAATAAAGTCAAATCACAGAAATTTTAGTGTATTTAATTATTTGTTTAATATTATAAATTATTTATTAATGTATATGGATAAAAAAATAATGCCTAAAAAGATTCAAATTTTAATTATACCATTTTTATGCTACAATATGCTTTCACCAATTCTAAATCATCATAACATTCAGTCCGAAGTAATTTGTTCTGAATATTTTGTCAAAATCTGGACAATTTTATTTGTAAAAGTGATCAACATATTTTTAAAGATTAGATCTTATTTTGTTCTATTAAATCTTATCCACATATTTATATAAGGTCTACATAAATTTATAAATAAAATTAAGTGACATAGGGTTGGAATATCTTAACAAAAGGGGGTGCTCCAACTCATATTCTAAGAGTTCAGATCAGCTGCTTTTACCATATTTCATGATTATCATCCATTCAATTTTTGTAGGTACTTATTAGATGAAATGATGTTTATGTAATAGGCAGGAACAGAGTAATAAACAGGTGATTTGGTCCTATTTTTAGTGAATGTTGTATAATTGTGTCAGAATCTTACCGACGTTTTACCTGCTATATGATGACGTCCAGTGGCTGAGTGATCTGGAAACAACATAGTTGCAATAAGATCATAATCAAGCAAAAACATCATTCTTGCATATGCTTTAGGAACCAATGTGCACTTTACCTGATCTTGGCAATTCACAGTTTCCAACTTTCCATAGATTTGCTGAGAATAGTATGTGGGAAGATATTGCATTAGGCCTTGGCTATCAGGATCGGAGCCAATCTCAGGAGACCGAGAATAAGATGGGGTACATCTTGGTATAGGCATCGGCGGTAGGAAATGATGCATAAAAGGATTGTGAAAACCCGTTGCCTGAGCATGGTAATTCCGGTAAACATCGGTTGTTGTGTTTATGTGAAGGAGTTTGGTAGGAGTAGGATAAAAGATGGGGTTCTGAACCCAGTCTTCACTTCTGAAAAGCTACCAGATTTAGACCGTAAAGGATATGATGTTTGTTCCTGAAAATAATGGAAAGATGAGTCCGATCGTCCTCGAGATTGAGAGAGGTTCTCAAGGTACTATTCAAATAAGGATTAGACGTTGGATTTTCCAGGAGCTCCTGAGAAAGATGGAGTCGTCCTTTTGGGGCAGGGAAATTAGCTTCAGTTGAGTTGCCAATTGAGATCGAGACCATGTCCTGTGAAATTAAGTGTTCGACTGTAATCAAATTGTCCTCCTCAGGCCAACATATTTCATCCAGTGGGACCTGACTTTCTTTCAGTCCACCTTCTGGATTGAGCTCTAATTCTTTGTTGGATATGGAATCCAAACCTTCTGGCATGTCTTCTAGAGAAAACACTATATCCCAAACAGCAATGAGCTTCCAACTCTTTGCATTACAATTGAGAAGTGAAGTTGGTGAAAAATGATAGTAAAGAAGTCACTCGAAATGTCGGATTAAATCTACAAGTCCAATATTACCTGTTTTAGTTAGCTTGGTCGAATCCACTTTGACAGTAGAATGCTGGTAAGGTAGTAAAGCATACGATATCAGGATGTGAATTAATCAAAGTTGCTATTGAAACTGAAAGAATGTTTTCTGTTAGTTTATCAAATAAGAGCAGAGACATGAATAAATGACATAATCACCTTATCATCCCCTGGAATAGTTACCTTCGAAACAAGAGCATGTAGATAGGACTTGGTTATAAAACACTGGTCCAGGGATCTGCTTGTCAAAGAACAGCAATAAATTTCTTTCAAACCAGAGGCTGCTGGGGTTGAGTTACTGCCGATATTGTTAAAACTTGCGTCTGATATGTTATCTGCTGAATGATTACATTTTCCAATAAACCCTGTATACTTCTCAGAATCCTTCAAAAGGGTGGCTTTATATGGCCCCAAGTTCTCCTTTTATGCATTTGAAACAGTTTTTCATTAAAATCCTTCCTACGGAACTCGGAAGTTGAGGAAGTGCTATTGATGTTGGCATTGCCGATATGTGCAGAGTATGGACATGAAGCGCAAAGATGGGAACAATGTTAGTCCATATTCGTCAATTAACAAGGGAATAGGCGGAATGAAAATGCCAGGCACAAGTGGGGAACTTGCCTCCATTGGTTTCCTCTTCTGCAGTCTCCACAATGAGATATCTGGAAGAACCGGATTTTTTATGACTAGATATCTTTGTTTTCTCTCCTTGAATGAAGATTCATCTGCAAAGGAAGGATCAAATAGTTCCCTTGTGTTTAGATAGCAGACATTATAATATTAGTATATTCAACCACATAGCAAGAACAATTGAGAAATTGATTAACTGGCATCAATTGTCAACTTGGCCATCAGATAAATTTAAGGAGAACTAGTGTTAAATGAGCTGAAAAAAAAAGCAGTAGCAACACCTTACTAGAGGTGTGGAGGCCGACATGGTATCACACTTTTGTTCAGCGCAATGCAACTGCTTTCAACCTTCAGGTAAGATGAGGTCCCTGCTAGAAGCCCACGGTGAAGAGCAGGCTTTCCCGAAATTCCATTTCCAATACTGAATGTAATGTTGAGACGTGTTGCTCGGCCATACACCAGAATCTGATAGTGTCAGTACCAAAATCACTCATCAAGGATTTTCTATAGGGCAAGTAGAGCCATTTCCATATTTGAAGTGAAACAGGAAATCCACGCATATGTAAGTTTCAATGCCAACCTTAATTCCTCTCATAATTATTTGACAAACTACAATTCTCACCAACATAATGCATCCTACACTCAGCTTATACAACATTGTAAATAGCTGAAACAGAAGCTAACAGATAGATTTCTAGTGACCATCCCAATTGAAAGGACTCCATAACCAATTCAACGAGTTTGATAATACCCGAATCGTTGTTGGCCAGTAACAAACCAGCAAAAGACTCATCCATCACACTGCTCCAAAATCAGAAACAAGTAAAACTGATACAATTAGATAGCAAAAGCTAAAATTGATGAATCACACTGCTCCAATTCTATGGAACCATTAGTCATGTACTTTACCATAGAATTGATGAATCAAATCCAAGAGGTGACATCTTGCACACATCCGAATCAGCTAAAATCAAAAGAAATCTCTACTGTACGAAACTTTCCACTCTGTTAATCACCATCAAGCAACAAAAGCTAACTTGTTTAGCTAACAACAGGTAACTATGAGTTCTTTTTTCTTCTGTAAAGAGAACAAGCACAATAACTCCAACGAAAGAACAATTACTTCTGGAAGCTTCGAGGAACACCTCTGTATCTACTCAATCATTCTGTGTCAACGATCAACAGTTATACACATTGTTATAAAACCTTTCCTTCACGTCAAAGTCCTGAAATCAAAAAGGTTAGCGACTTCAAAATATCAAATGCTCAATATTACACCAAAATTGACATCAGAATGTGTACATTTTCACTAGTCTCCTCGCCTCAGTCTTACTTCTGTACATGATCGAGATAGAAAGGAAGCAGAATGAAGCGACCTACAGAGTCCGTACAATCGGAAGCTACTTTACATTCCTAAGCTTATTTTCTCGGAAAACGAAGGAAAATTAGCAGTGTTTGCTAAGGAGGAAGATGAAGCTGTGAGAGAGCCTGCGTCGAGCGATGTGTTTAGCGGAGACGCGGAGGCTAACCCGAGATGTGGAGGAATGTTTTAGGATGTAAAGCGCATGAATTACATGACTTGGTCGGCCGCTGATATTCCCGCCAGTATATTTTTGGCCATAGTACAAACATATAATGTGATTTTGAATATGAATAGGCATGGCAATTCGGCCGTATACTGAATTTCTTAGCTTGATTGGGTCATAGCCTCATAGGTCAGGTTCAAGTCATGGTTACCTATCTCAAATTTGGCCTGTAACTTAATCAAAAGTGATAAAACGATATTATTTTTTAAAAATATTTTAAAAAATAAAATCGGATCGTGTCACGTGCAGAACAATTCCAACTTAATCTATTGTCATCTATATATACGAATAACTTATTAAAAAGAATCAATTTTGATCCGAGGTCAACGAGACAAACTTCAACTCAAATTTGAGCTATTGGTTTGAAGTTTAGTCCAATTACCAGTGACTCAAACTAGTCGTGCATTGAAAACTTTACGACTAAAACAATATCGTTCAAATTACACAACTGAAATTATATTCGATTTCGACGGATAACAAATTTAATTCTATTTATTATCATGTTATATATAAATTGATTTAAATTTATTACTCAATTATCAAAAAAGATAATAGATTCGAATAATTTGATTTTGACATTTTTCTTAACTTATACTTAATCTAAAAATTGATTAGGCTCACATTGTCCTACTTAAATTAAAATAATTTAATTTTAAAAATTAGATTGAGTCAATATTTTCAATTTTTAATTTACCCAAAACTCAATTAATTTTGATGATCACATTAACATGAATAATTAATTTGTTAAATAATTTAATAAAATAATATGATTTAAAAACATCACATATAGAAAGAATCGAAGGTGTTGACTTTGAGCTAAGCCGGACTAAACCTGGGCCCATTAGGAAATATACAAGTATAAGACCGAACGTGTTAAAATATAAGATTCCAAAGTCGGGCCCAGGAAGTGGAGGACCCGATCCAAATAATATATCATGTACTGATTCTCTAGGGTTTTTCTTTTGCGTCTTAGAAGCAAGCTTACTACTGCGAGAAGAAGCACTTTTTGCAGGGTATAGCAACGATGGTAACTCTTTCGCGCTCTTTCTTCTCGATATCTATCTGAGTTTCTTGTAGTTTTGTATGTTGATTAATGTATAAAGCTTACTTGGGTTTCTTCTTGTTCTGCGTTTTAGATCATCCCAGAGAAGAACAGGAGAGAAATCTCCAAGTACCTCTTTCAAGGTTAGTTTCTCTTGTTCTCGCACGCTGTTTTGATTTGATTTATTGTTTTTCTTGTTCGCTTTTAGTTAATTCAGTTGCCTAGGAACATGCCAAAGAAGGGAAGTTTGAATTTTTGGTGGTTTGATTTGGATTTTTGGTACTCTGAGATGGAGAATGTACGTTGAAAGTAACGAAATTGTATTAGATTGAGAGACTTATTACTGGATGTGGGTTTCCTAGGTTGAGGCAATTGGTGTTGTAAGCTTAAAGAACGAATTAAATCTCTGCTGTTTATCTCGTTCTTGTCTTTATGGAATCTGTATGGACGAAATAGATGAAACTGGGTTATGCTGATTGAGCATATCTATAGCTTTACTTGATTGCTTCTTGGGAATGAATTGTACTTGTGAAATTTAGATGCTTTTGATAAGAACAATGGCGTCTGATCTCTTCTCTGTTTGTTGATAACCTGTTAGAGGGAGTTTGCTATGCTAAGAAGGACTATAACCTTGCAAAGCACCCGGACATCGATGTACCAAACTTGCAGGTTATTAAGCTCATGCAAAGCTTCAAATCAAAGGAGTATGTTCGTGAAACGTTTGCTTGGATGCATTACTACTGGTACCTCACCAATGATGGAATTGAATTTCTGAGGAATTACCTCAATCTTCCGTCAGAAATTGTACCCGCCACATTGAAGAAATCTGCAAAGCCTGCAGGTCGGCCGATGGGTGGTCCACCCGGTGACCGTCCCAGGTAATACATCCATGTCCAGCACTCCTTGGTTTAAACATTCTTTACAAATCCAACTTGGTTGTCTGATGTGTGATTAACACCTTCTTCCACTCATATAGAGGCCCACCTCGCTTTGAAGGGGATCGACCCAGGTTCGGTGACAGAGAAGGATATCGTGGTGGTCCTCGCGGAGGTGATTTAGGTGGTGAGAAGGGAGGAGCTCCAGCAGATTTCCAACCATCTTTTAGGGTAATCTTAACATGTTTCACTGGAGAAATATTGCATTATCTTATACTTGTCAAAGAATAGTTTGAATACCGAATTGACCAATACGCATTGTTCGTGTTACATGGTTTCGTCCTGTAGGGCTCTAGTGGAAGACCTGCGTTTGGAAGAGGCGGTGGAGGTTATGGTGGAGGAGCTCAAAGTAGCTCCTCTGGTTTTGCTTGAAGGTCTTGGTGCTTCCATGTCCTTCCCCCAACTTCGCAGAATGTAGCTGTTTAGTACTTGAGAAATGATTTCATATGTCGACAACATTAAGGTTTTGATGCTTTGGAGTTGTTTTTTGGATTTAAGTATAGATTTTGCAATTTAAGAACAGTTTCCTATATTGCATTCTTTCTGTATTACTCGACAATTCTTATTGATCGTTAATTAAAGTAAAAAGATGAGAATCAAGTGTAGACGGAGACAAGAAAGTAACCATATATTAAGACAAAGAATACACAGACGCTTAGCATCCAAGGCTTAAAAAATACCACAAGACGAGACACGTACACTTGATGGACACACGAGAAGACAACCTTAACGGTTCAGCAGACAAAACGACCTTAATCAACCTCCTCCATCTTACTCTCCTCAGCGCCGTCTTCCTCCAGTGTAGGCATATCAGCATCATCCTCCGCAGTCGCGCCTTCGTCAATACTCAGCCCCAATTTCAACATCCTATGAATTCTAGCACCGAACGTGTTGGGATCATCCAAACTGAAACCAGAGGTCAAGAGAGCTGTCTCAAAGAGGAGTAGTAACAAGTCTTTCACAGATTTGTCATTCTTGTCCTCATCCGCCATCTTCCTCAGTTCCTCCATTATACCATTGTCGGGGTTTATCTCCATTGTCTTCTTCGAAGACATGTAAGAGCTCATGCTACTGTCCCTCAGTGCCTGAGCTTTCATGATCCTCTCCATGTTTGCCGTCCATCCGTATTCTCCTGTGACCAAACAGCAAGGAGAGTCGACAATCCTATCGGACACGACCACCTTCTCAACTCTGTCTCCTAGAATCTCTTTCATAATCATGCAGAGGTTTTCGAAAGACGACTTCTTTTCCTCTTTCTTCTTCTTTTCTTCCTCTGTTTCGTCGTCTAGTTTTAACCCTTCCTTTGTTGCGGAAAAGAGCTTCTTTCCATCGTATTCTTTCAACTGACCAACAGCGTACTCATCAATGGCGTCAACCATGAAAAGGACCTCGTAACCTTTCTTCTTGAGTCGCTCTAAGAATGGAGAGTTCTCAACTGCCTTCTTGCTCTCTCCCGTAATGTAGTAGATGTCTTTTTGTCCCTCTTTCATTCTGGTCACGTAGTCCTTCAAGCTTGTCATTTCGTCGCCACTCTTGGTGGAGTGATACCTGAGCAAGTCGGCCAATTTGGCTCTGTTCTGGCTGTCCTCGTGAATACCCAATTTCAGATTCTTAGAGAACGCCTCGTAGAACTTGTTATAGTCCTCCTTGTTCTCTGATATCTCATTGAACATCTCAATACATTTCTTCACCAGATTCTTCCTGATAACTTTCAGAATCTTGTTCTGTTGAAGCGTCTCACGAGAAATGTTGAGTGGCAAATCATCGGAGTCAACCACGCCTTTGACAAACCCAAGGTATTCTGGGATGAGCTCCTCGCAGTTGTCCATAATGAAGACTCTTCTCACGTAAAGCTTAATGTTGTTCATTTTCTTTCTGGTGTCAAAGAGATCAAATGGGGCTCTTTTAGGGACGAACAGGATGGCTTTGAACTCAAGCTGACCCTCAACAGAGAAGTGCTTGACCGCGAGGTGATCCTCCCAATCATTTGTCAAGCTCTTGTAAAAGGAGGCGTATTCCTCCTTGGTGACCTCTTCGGGTTTTCGCAACCAGATTGGTTTTTGCTTGTTGATGAGTTGCCACTCATGAGAAACCTCCTTGATCTTCTTCTTCTTAGATTTGGTCTCCTTTTCTTCATCAACATCTTCAACGTTTCCTTCTTCTTCCTTCTTGGGCTCTTCGTCTTCATCATCACTTATCTCCTTCTCTGTAGTCTTCTCAGTCCAAAGATAAATGGGATAGCTGATAAATTCAGAATGCTTCTTGACAAGGTCCTTGATCCTCCTCTCCTCCAAATACTCGAGCTGCACCCATAACAAAGACAAATGACAACTCATTAATAGTCAGGCAAAATAACTCGCATCCTGATACCAACCTTAAATGTCCATCAATCAGTTACCTGATCTTCCTTAAGGAAGAGGGTTATCTTGGTTCCCCTGCCAAGTTGCTCTCCATTAACATCTCTTGTCACAGTGAAGGAACCACCGGCTTGAGACTCCCAGATGTATTGCTCGTCATCGTTGTGTTTGGTGGTTACAACAACCTTATCTGCCACAAGGTAAGCAGAGTAGAAACCAACACCGAATTGCCCAATCATACTCACATCAGCTCCAGCTTGCAATGCCTCCATAAACTCCTTGGTTCCAGACCTTGCGATTGTCCCCAGATTGTTCACCAAATCTGTCCCATATTAAGAGTAACACATCATAAACCAATGCTTAAGGCACAATCACCATAAATAAAACTCTGAACTTACGACCAAATTACAAAAATCTCAAACATTCCATCGGCATCAATCCAATAACCAAATCATAACTTCTAAGCATAATAGAGTCTCTGTTAGTAATTAATTACCTGCTTTGGTCATGCCAATGCCGCTGTCTATTATCGAAAAGGTCTTGTTGACCTTGTCTGGTACAAGTCTAATGAAAAGCTCCGGTTGAGCATCGAGCTTGCTATTGTCCGTCAGGCTCTCGAATCTAATCTTATCCAATGCCTACTCCGCAACAAAAAGGATCAAGAAAATCAATTCTTATTCCCTAAAACAACGATTTACTCGCTTCAAATTCAGTAAAACAAAAAAATTCAAGATCACGCATGAGCAGATTAAGAAAGTGAAATGAGAACAAAACGTACATCAGATGCATTGCTAATGAGTTCTCGCAGGAAAATCTCCTTGTTGCTATAGAAAGTATTAATGATCAAGCTCAACAGCTGATTGATCTCTGCCTGGAAAGCAAAGGTCTCAGCGTCCGCCATTTTCACGTCGGCCATTGCTCACCCACACCACACACAGACTTTGGTCACAGAACCTTAACAAAAAGCGCGCGAAAATGTCTCGAGAAAGCTAGAAAGATCAATTTAAGTAGCAAACACTCAGCAGAAGTTTCGAACCGTTCTCTGCATCGATGGTTCAGATAGTATTTATAAGACGGAGTTGAAGAGGTTCTAGTCTCTTCTTCTCCGATAACTTAGCATGTAAGGAAGCAGGTCGGGAGTTCTGGATTCTTCGACGAAACGGTGGCGTATGCCTCTTTTTTTCACATTCGACAGTTTCCATGGTGCAAACGAGGTCGAGAAGTTTCCTCCAAGAACGATGGTCTGGATTGTTCTTTCGTTAGTTAACCGTTTCTTGTCGCGAGTGGGACGCGAGATTGTAGTGGATTGATCCTGCTTACAGGCCCAAATGTACAGTATTAATATATATGCAATCGATTAAAATTTAAAACCAGAGTTTTATTTTTAATAAGAAATTTATTAGATTTGAGTCGGATTAATCTGAGTGTGAATGACTTAAAAATATCTTCTTATAGTTGAAAGAAAAATATCTTCTTATAGTTGAAACTTTCATAAGACCAGCAATCAAAAAATTATTTATCTATAATTAATTAAAATAATATTATTTAATTATAAAATTAATTTTTATTTCATAATTTAATTTAAAACTTAAATAATTTAGATTATATTTATCAATTTTAAATGGTCAATTAAAATAAAAACATGAATTTAATTTTTGTAATTTATTTAAAATATTTTGAATATTAAAGGGAGTTCAGTTGACACTCAATCAAACTTGGATTGAGCTATTGAATTCATTCTCGGTATGAGCATTACCGTTTAACTTACGTAGTTCTGTCGTTTCATTTGGGAATCAAAGTCAAACTAAACCAAATTGCCCAGCAAACAACCAAACCAGTGGGGATCCACAGACCGAACCAGCATTTTCACTGATCCGACATGAACCCGTCGAAGCATGGCTACCACTAGTTCAGCTAAGAAGAAGGCCATTCGTCGATCCAAGTCCCAACCCAACGCTCCAATGGCTTCTCCTTTCAATTACAACAAACTCTACTTCATTGTTTTGCTCATCTTCGTGACTGGCGCCATTTCCATCTTTGGCGTTTCATCGGCCAGACGGAGCAGATTTCCTTCTGCTAATACCTCCTTCCCTCAAATCTATACGATTAAGGTCCTCAACGAATTCTATCATGGACCTACAATTGTTCTGAAAAAAATTCAAGTGGTGATTCGAGCGTTTGACTAGTGTGAGCTCACCCTTGCGGT
>JANSVB020000141.1:1389785-1416106 GCA_025504935.2 Erythroxylum haughtii | reverse complement strand
CTGCTCTAGCACACCACCCTCGTGGGACACGGGCTCGGATATCACCTACGATATCGAGTTCGGGTCTTGCGGGAGTGGGATGCTACAGTTGTCCTCCTGAGTAACCACCGACATGACATTCGCAAAATCACCAAACTCCATACCACCCGAGTCCGAGAAGAGGTTCTTGAAATAATCCAGAATAATGTTACCGATCCCCTCATTGTCCACTACCTACTGCCCACTTTCATCTAAAAGAGAGGTAATTTGATTGAGCCTTTTCCTTTTTGAAGCCTGTGCATGAAAATATTTCGAGTTTGCTTCCCCGTATTGCATCCAGAATATCTTCGACCGTTGCTTCCAGTAGATATCTTCTTGTGCCAAAATACGATTAAGGGCTGCTTTTTGTACCTTGAGCAAAGCAAACTGATGACGCTGTCAAGAGAGCTCCATGTTTCTCTTAAGATATTTTATGCTATCTGCAAAATTAGTCACGTGATGCTGTTGCCACCTAAAGCAAACCGTTTCCACGTTCATTTAGATGAGAAAGGATATTCCTGTTACCAGTGGCCCTCCAGAAGCTAGAAACGAACTCAAGAAATCCATCCTCTGCTAGCCATTTATTTTCAAACTTGAAATGGTGGGTCCTCTTATTAGGAATTCTACGCATAGCCACCAATTTAATCGGGTTGTGATCCGAAGTAGGACTCACTAAATTGTGTAACTTATGAAAAGGAAAAACATCCATCTATTCTTCGTTAACAAACGCACGATCCAATCTTTCCAATGTAAGGGAACCTGAATCTCTTCCTCTTTCCCACGTAAAGTCAAACCCGAGTAATGGAACGTCCACTAAATTACAATCCATGATGCATTGCCGAAATCCCTCCACCAACGAGCTAGGATAATCCACCCCTCCCAGCTTATCATTAACATACAGTAAATTGTTAAAATCACCAAAACAGACCCATGGAAGATTGTGGATTTGATTAAGGGAACACAGAAGCTCCCAACTATCGCATTTTCGATTAGATTCTGGGTAGCCGTAAAAACCTGTAATTCGCCATTTAGGATTAATCGAATCATCAATAACCATATCTATATGGTTGGTTGAGTAACCAGTAACCGTAGCTGAGACACTATCCAGCTAGAACATAGCCAAGGTGCCACTGCCGCCAAGCCTATCAACATAAAAACAGAAATCATATTTCAACTGAACTTTTATTTCTTCGATCTTAACAGAAGTCGCTAGAGTTTCACTTAAAAACAAAATGCAAGGCTTATTGATCCTAACTAAGTCCTTCAAAGCACGAACTGTCTGGTGATTGCCTACTCCACGACAGTTCCAAGCAATAAAGCTCATGGCTCTCAGCGGGTCTGCTGAGCAAGACCGGCCACTGGTAATAGGTTTGGTGGGTTGGACTGCATCTGATCATCTGTAACCATCTCTTCTACAACGATAATGCTTGTGCTTCCTTGACGTGGTCGTTTTTTGCACTCCTTAATAATCGTGATCGAAGATTCTTTCTCTATTGGAAAAGCATTAAATCCCGACAGTTCAGGTTGGTCTCCGCTAAAAACAGGAGGAATGTGGCCCACGTTTGTTCTAGGAGTGGCAGGGGATGTCGATAGTATCTTTTTAGGATAATATGAAAAACTGTTTCCTATTCTGTGGGGATTCTGAGCTGCAGAAGGAAAAAATTTGGGAGCCGGATTTGTTGCAAAATCAACGCCAAAATCATTCCCCTGATCTCACTTCCATTGCACCTATTTTCGTGCATTACGGACTCTCATTTTTGCCTGAATTTCCTCCGGCCATTCCTGGCAATGTTCCTCCTCCGGCCGTTCAAGCAGTTTTAGACAGTTGGTTTCACTATGCCCAATTATACCACATAGGTAGCAAACCAGCGGAAGCCGTTCATAGCTAAACGTTATCTCCATCGGATCAGCTCCCTGTTTTCTTATATTCGTCTTCCTCATTAATGACTCTTCCACATTTACCCGAACCCTGACACGCATATAGCTATTCCATGAACTTCGGCGATTAGCAGAGTCATATTCCAGGTAAGTGCCCATCAGATTTCCTATGTTTCGTGCTAAGGCCTCAGAAGCAAAACCCAATGGGAGACCATGAAATTGTGCCCAGACATCTGTGTGAGTGAAATCAATATTCACTAGGTCCTCCCCTTCCTTCCATTGATGAACCAGCAGAATACACTTGTTAAAAGACCACGGACCACCCGCTAGCATTCTCTTCAAATCGACTTGGTGATAAAACTGAATGATATAAAGATTGTTTTCACCCGTCGGTTTAATATATGCTCCTCGCATGGGTCTCCACAAGCTCAACATCGTTCGTTCGAACGCCTCTGCGTTAACCATTCTTTCTCCAATCAGCATCTCCTCTGAATATCCTCCGAGGAAATAACGAATTCAGCATCTTTTTTCTCTCGAATGGAGAGCTTTTGCAACCCTGATTCCATGAAACCGACAAGAGAGATAAGAAAAAATCAACATAGAAACAGTAAGCAAAACTCACCATGCACATTTACGACATGACCAAAACTTGCACTCTTAGAGAGAGAATGAGAGGCAAGACTTCTATAAGAGCAAGTTGTTTCTTCTTAATTTCTTAACACAAGCAAGTTGCTCTGGCAAAATGCCTTGTTTTATAAATTACGTATTTAAAATAAATTATTTAATAAATTAGTAATTTAAAATTAGACCAAAATTCCAATATAATAAATCAATAGGGATTTCTTACCAAACTTGAGTTCTTGGACTTGATTGTCACTTCACTTCACTAATATGGAAACCTCTTTTTTTCCAAAGCCAATTTGAACTCTTCGGGTACATATACCCAACTTGATCACTACTAACCATATATAGGTTCTCTTTTTTATTAACATATATTTTC
This sequence comes from Erythroxylum haughtii, assembly GCA_025504935.2. Taxonomy (NCBI): domain Eukaryota; kingdom Viridiplantae; phylum Streptophyta; class Magnoliopsida; order Malpighiales; family Erythroxylaceae; genus Erythroxylum; species Erythroxylum haughtii. Next base: position 1,413,210 of record JANSVB020000141.1, on the reverse strand, counting down.
AAGATCTAGAATCTGGACCGTCCAAATAAGTTTAAAGAAAAACCATTGGACGGCTAGGATTGAGAGTTTGTTGAACGGGGCCCACCAAACTAATCAGATCTATCAGAGATTCGCCAAGTGGCGTGACGCTAGCAGTGACAGCAATGCCCCGAGAAAAGTCAGATATTCTAGATTTTAACCCGCACCTTTAACTGACACGTGGAGGGATCTCATACGTGAAGAGCACTATTGCAGTATTGCCTTACATCTCTCCGGTGACCTTTCTCGTGTGACCAGTCACTTTATCTCTCGCTGTTCTCTTTTTTCCTTCTCTCCACCTCACTTTATCTCACAGTTTCTCTAGATCCAAACACTACGATTTTAAGTTCTATCTCCCTTCTCTTATCTGCGCGGTGTAGACGAAGCTCGAGGCACTTTCTCCTCTCAGTTTCTCACTTTCATTTGATGAAGGTTCAATCTTGAAGCTTTTTGGTGTTTATTTTCTCTTGTGCTCTGTTTTTGGTGGATTGTTCTTTTTTCTGTTATTCCGATTAACTGATTGTTTACATGCCAAAGTTGCTTGCTTTAGCCTAATGGGTATTCAGATCTGATTTTTGTTTATGCCCTTGCCCTTTGGCTCTGGGTGTTTGGAACGTATGGGTTCTGTTTTTTGATTTGATTAAATTGGAATTACTTTTATATTTCTTTGTGTAGATCTGAGTGTCGGTCGTTTCAGTGTTTAGTTGATGATGGAAGTAAAGTTGGTGATGGGTTTTGGGCTTGAATCTTTTCTCTTATTAACTAATTGGGTCGTATCAGTTTCCGTTTGGATTTGGTTTGAATTTGTTGCTAATGTGAGAAAGGCCACAACGATTGATTGGATCATCGATTGATTGTTAAGCGTCGGTGAGATTGTTCTTTTCTCCTCCTCAGAATCAGGAATCTGAAGTAAGAATGGTAGAACTTCTTATAATAATGTTTCAAGGGAATTTCAGTGTTATTAGATTCAGTTACTCTTAATTATCTACGGTCTTTGCATCTAAACCTGATTTTGTTGATGGTGTGCCTTTTGTAGCATGTGTTCTTATTGGACTTGTTAGGTACTCAAATATGTTGCTCTTTCAGTTTTGAAATGTCATGTTTTCTATCTTTTCTGGATCTGCTGATATCCATGACGTATTCGCTTTCCCAACTGCAGTAACGGAGGACATGGGAGCTGCCTGAATCAACATTTGATTGTTGCATTTTGCTGTTTTGATCGGCTTTGTGGATATATTTGCATGCATAGAATGGGTAAATGCAAGGGTTGTGGGAAGTTGGGAAGGATGGTGCATAGGGATGAGTTTGTGAGTGGCTACCATTTTTCTCTCATGTTGTCTCCTGTTGTCTCTGTTTGGGATTGTATCGTTCGGAAAATGAGGTATTCCTTCAGGCCTGAGTGGGTGTAGTCATCGAACCTGACGTATTTTGTTTGTTTTGAATACTGAAATTAGTTCGTAATTATTTAGTGTTAAAAAGAGGACAGGGAAGAAAAAAGAGAAACAAAATTACAGGGAAATGTTTACATGTTAGAGGGGTTCTAGTAAGTTGACAAACAGGATAGAAATTAGAGGCTGGCAGTTTCTATGGATACCATAGCTTGTAATAAGGTACAACCTTTCGTGAGAAAAGTTAAGAAGAAGCAGGTGAAGGGTGAGGTGGACCGTCTCAAACAGGCTGAAAAGAAGAAGAGGCGATTGGAGAAAGCTCTTGCTACTTCTGCAGCTATCCGATCTGAGCTTGAGAAGAAAAAACAAAAAAAGAAAGAAGAACAGCAGAGGCTTGATGAAGAGGGTGCTGCAATTGCAGAAGCTGTTGCTCTGCATGTGTTGCTTGGTGAGGACTCTGATGATTCATGCAAATTTGCTTTAAAGAAAGAAGAAGGTTACAACTCATGGAACTGTGATGATAATATCAATCTGCTAATGGCTGAAGACAAAGCATGCCTTCCTCATCAGGGCTGCACAAGGCGTTCACTTGAAAGAATTGGGTACGGAACTGGTTTTAACTCGGATAATATCCAAAACGATGACTGGTCTTTAACATACGGTTCGATTAGGACGGATCTTCATTCACCATACTTTGGCAATGGATGTTGGGGGACTACGGAGTTCTCGGCAGGTCACATTGCAGCACAGGCTGTTTCATCCCTTCAGATTGCAGAGGAGGTACGTGGGGACCCAATTGTCTTCAATTGAATGCTACGAGGATTGATAAGCAGTTTTCTGCCTTCTCAACTGGGTCATGGTTGTTATCCTGAACAATAATGTCATGTATATAGTCCTGAATTTATGTTGTCTTGCGTGTATGTTTCTCCTGATGAGACAATGTGACACTTTGATGATTTATGTACCTTAATATTAAATTGCAATTATGAAATCGTGGTTTCAGGGTCTCTTTCATCATGATGTCATTATCACTATTATCGTGAAATTATTTATCTTCTTGATTCTTCCTTATGGGGCAGTTGATTTGGATTCACGATGCAGTATATCCTAAATGGTAAACTTGGAAATGTCAAAACAAAAGCGCTAATCTGTTTGTAATTTGTGGAACCTGGAAATATCGTTCCATCGTATTAAGATGAAGAGAACAGTGTCATCACTTGAACAAAGATAAATTCATTTAAGTAGAGCATCCTTGCTGGTTTGCACTAAATTCGTTATCTTCGAGCCAAAATTAAGTTCAGAATAGAAAGACGAGTAAAAGCTAACTTCTGGACATGCAACTGAAAGCAATCGGGATACAAAAGTTAATCCATAGTAGTATGTAGTGTACAGAAAATAACACTTCAAATTGATGAGCTTCTGTATGTACTTGGACCATTTTAGACAATCATTGTCAAGATTCAGTTGAGAGAACAAATCAGAATTTTACAGTTGATACACAATGAATGATACACTATTGATTCATCTGTTACAACCATTCAACTCGCACCCCTTTAAAGATGCCGAGTGAAGTGCTTCCTTACAACATCTCATGTCATTTATTTGTTATCGCGAACTCTGACCAACAGGTAGATCTGATCTTTGCTCAGGTTGTTGCTGAAGAAGAACACTGTCGCCGTTATCTTCAATATCTGAGCTAGTTGATGGTTTCGCACCAGGTGTAACGAGGTTCTTGAACCATGTTGCCTGAAACCTAGAACTTCCTCTATTTGAGCTGCTAGGGGACTCAGGAGTAGAACCATTGCCGCCTAGAAGGAACCGGTATGCTACTTTACTAGCTGATACAATCTCTGTCTTAGCTTGTCTGAACTGTAATGAAGCCACCAAAGAAGTAAACTCTTGTTAAATGAACCTAAAATTATCAACCTCAGAGAAAGTATTAAAGAAAACATGACATCGTTAATTAAATTTCTATGTGGTTCTAAAAACAGTGAAAGAAGTTATGGTGTATGCTAACAATGTAGACAATAAATCAGTAACCCAAATGGATAAATATTCAAACACAGAGGATTTGAGTTGATTTCATTATGTCATTTTATATGTGATTGTGTAGGACAATTACTCAGTACACCTCACTAGTATGGTAAAAGATCTTATTACAAAAGTTTCATGATAAAATACCAAAGTAATTAAGTAATCCCGCCCAAGATAGAGAGTATCTCACCCGTTCAGCTGTGTTTCCTGCTACTTCCATGGCAGCATCACCAGCATTGGCAAATCGATTAACCCAACCTGTTAAAAACCATCAGAACATGCACTCACTGTAAAGTCCAACAAAAGAAGCAACAGTTCTAAGTTTTAGAATTCTGGATCACATCAGAAACTAGATAAGTTCATGCAATAATGACCAAACAAAGCATACAGTTTATAAATTGGAACTGAAATTCTAACAACATATACATTTGGATGGTAAATGAGTTAATCTAATGTACTGGCAAAATGATCTCAACCACGAATGAAAGACCAGTAGCATTAGTATTCTGATCCACGTCCAAAGCCATATCAAGGAGTAGATGGCTGACTGAGTTCAAATGAAAACAGTAAAGAGGAAAATCATTCCAAAATGAAAGTGTGCCAGGAAAGAAAATTGTTTTATTTTGAAAGAACTTACCTGGAAGTTTTGGCACACCAAGCTTCTCACACAACTCATCACAGAAGTGATTGCAGTTCTTGGCTAACAAGTCATATGAACCTCCAGGCCATTCTCTACTAAGCTCCCTCAAGATCTGATTCACCTTAGAGATTGAGAAGTTTGTCGTTCCTAGGACAAAGCTCTCACGATATGTATACATGGGATTCCTTTTAGAAGGACAGCTAAAAACCCCAGATCCATGTTCACAAAATCCAAATGACCATTCATCTTCTCCATACACCTGTGCAATATAGACCACAAAAAGTTACTACTATATATATATATATATGTGTGTGTGTGTGAATTTTCATTCAGAAGATATTAACAACAAATCAAACATAAGTATATGGAAAAACATAGGAAAAAGGAAACAGCATAATCACGTGAAATAGGTCAAACAAACACACAAAGCCGAGGCATGGATATTTTGCCCCTAGTATTATGAATTACATATCATAAAATTAATTCTCACAGCATCTTCTTTCTTGTATATATATTAACCTCTTTCAATAACCAACATTTCAGCAATTGAGTGACATATTTAACAGATGTACATTAAGTTTCTTTTAACTCAGGATACATCCACCATCAATGTCAGCACTATCATGCAATTAGTCCATATCATCATAATTATTGTCCACTTTAGAATGAGAATCCTAAGGATAACAGTGGTTCAGCAAACATCAAAGATGATTATAGTATGCAGCGCCAGATCGAATAGACACAGATCAAGCACTTCTTTACAAGATACCAACTAGTTACAGTATTCCAGAAACTTTACAAAGATGATCATGCTCTTTATCAGACCCATTGTTCTGAAACTAAAGAGCCTAAAACAAACTCAAAGTCTCGCAAGGAACATAACCATCAATCAACAACATCAAGACATGGCTAGCAACAGTTCCCATACTTCGAATTTCCATTTAACACCCCAAGAGTCAGATTGGTGTAGGAATTAAAGCAAGCTCACTAATACACACGCAATCTCAGATCTACTACCATCAGGAAATTCCAAAAATAATTAAACACGCAAGTGTCAATAACTTAAATTCCATTCACAATGATATCAAATATCCACAAACATAGACCCCCAGATCCATTCGAAGTGATCCAATTCGACTACAACACAAGTAAGACAAATCGGTAAAAAGAGAACATAAACAAGCACAACGAAGTATAAGCAAAGACGGTTTTCGAACCTGAACAGCGCTATGGAATATGCCACCGAGACCTATACCGTCTTTGAAGATCTTGTTGATATTCATGATTGTGTTGTTCGTCTTCTCCGATCCGCTATTCGTCACGTCGTATATATGCAACGTTACCTCCGTCATTTTTACCCAATTCAAGAAAACCCCCCAAAATAATGAAAACCCTAACCCTAACCCTAACCGACGCTCAAATCTCCCTTTTCTCCTCCTCTACTCAAGAAGATCAATCCACACACACAAACACAAACCCTTTTCCCTCTACTCTATCTCTCTTTCTTCCTCCACACTCAAAGCAACGCAACCAACTCCAGAGCCCCACCGAGAGATCGATACCAACTTCAACTTCTTGCTGAAACCATTCAAACCCATTTCACATCCATCTCTCAGATCTTCTTTTCTCAGATCAAAAAGGGGTTTTCTTCAGTTGATCGATCAAACAGATTCCGTGGAAGTGAATGAACAAACGCATTAATTGAAATAATTAGGAATCATGTTCTGCATACAGGAGTCACTTGAAAGGATGCAAGTAGTTTGGGGGTTGATTTGTTATATTTGGGAATCTATGGGGGCAAATTTGAAAAGTAGGTATCCCTTTTTGACAACTGTCTGTCGTTATCAAACATCAAAATATATTTTAAAATAATATTATTTTGATGTAACTTTTTATGACAATATTTTAAAAAATTAAATTAAATTATCGTATTTTAAATTAGATTATAAAGGTTTAAATTTTAATAATTTTGTATTTTTATAATAATATCATTTTAATTCTAACTTATTACAATAATATTTTTTAATTATTTGTTATTTTTAAAAATTCTTAATTTGTTATTTTTAAAATTTTAATTTTTAATATTTTGACATATTCTTAAATTTTTATTTAAGCTCAGGTCGAGTCTTTATATTTAAAGATTCAATTAATTTAAATTTTATTTATTAATTTAAATTGAATCTGAATTAAAATATCAAATTTATTCATCATTAATTTTGACATTCTAAATTATATAATTATATGTGGACAATTTTGAACATATGAGCTGTATAGTGGTCCCACTCCATGCTAGCTCGATTCTTTGGAGTTGACTAGCTTTGAAAGATACACCTTTTAGTGCGACCACAATAATTGCAGGTTACATTAGAGTTGTCAATGGGGCCAGGCTGAGCCCGGACTGCTCCTGGCCTGGCTCGAGCCGTGGCCCAACTTGACTATGGTGAGTTGGTCAACTCGGCTCACTATATATTTAAAAAAGATTGTTAAAAATGACATCATTTTTTAGTAATAGATGAGTTGACCATTATCGGCCTGTGGTCTGATCAACTTGAGCCGGGTCCTTTTTGATATTCTTAGATTACACGAGTTCTGTTTAAAATTTTAAATTGACTAATTTTTCAGTTCGATTTTTAATTTTTTGATTTGATATAATTTAATAATCCTTGTTATTATATTCGATTATTTTATTAATTAATCGGTTAGTTTTGTAAATTATTTGATTTTATAAATCAAAATAAATCAATTAATTTTTAATTAATAGTCTATTTTCGATTAAACTTCAAATTATTTAACTAGTCGAGACAATTTCCTTCAACCATAGTTCAAAATTTTAAATTTTATTTAATTTTTTTACCAATTTTATGATAATCTAATAACCAATGATTAAAAATAGGGATGACAATTTTAGTCCAGCCCAGTCCTACCTAATTTTGGCTCCGATTGATCAGGCTATAAGGCTAAAAGTGGTTGCCTTGATTGGACCACGAGCTGAAGTAGGTTACTTAAAAAACGACATTGTTTTTGGCTTTTTTATAAATACAATATGTAGGGTTAACCTAGGCCATGGGTTGATCTATCTTGACTCGTTGGGTCATAGGCCACCTAGTCCGTGGTTGGACCGAGTCAGGTCAAGAGCTACCCGACCCATTAACATTTTTAAATGAAAGCCCTAACTAGTTCGACTTGTTAAATCATAAACATTTTGAATTATCTAACGTTTCAGTTCAATTAGGTTTAATAACTTTTGTTGTTAAAAATTGATTAATTTATTAATTAATTGAATAATTTTCGTAAATTAATAATTTTTTATAAATTAAAATAAATAAATAAATATATAATTTTATAAAAAATTCAATCAAACTGAAAAGTTTTAATTAATTCGAAGCTCAATTAATATAGATTTTAAAATTAATATTATATTAAGTAAATTTTGATTAAATTAATTTTAAATGTAATTTTATTCACTCATTTATATTAACCCAAGTCAAAAATAATTAAAGATGATAAATTTTATTCTACTTGATTTGACAAAGTTCGAAGTTAACGGACATGACTTATAGCCAACGAATTGTGGGATCAATTCCCCTGTTTTTGTTTTCATTTAATGAATTGATGGATGGTTTTGGGCATAAGATAATATACGAAAACGAGAACAGCCACCCTATTCGAGTTAATTAGAATTCGAATAAGATAAGGAACTTGAATATATCAAATAAAACATTGTTAATTTGAATTAAAAAATAATTAATCGGGCTCGGGTCACGAGTTTAATGCCCCGTTTAACTTTGGACCAGCTCTGGCCGGCCTAATGCCAAAGCAAAAAGCAAACTCCTTATACGACGCCGTAGCTGCTCACCGTCGAAACAGCTTAAAGTAGTACAACTCTAAAGAATCCCTTGCTGTTGGTGAATCCTACATCGCGATTGGTGTGATCGGGAACTATATCCGATCGTCGGAGCTCTATACGACACGTTTAAAGCCCGGTGACGTGTAAGTTCGAATAGTGTTTCCCAGTTATAAAGCTTTTCAATTTCTAGGGTTTTTTGGGTTCTACAGTCAAATTAGCTTCTACTGTTTTCGAAGAAAGCACACGAGTATCTCCATATTCATGAGTAATCTATACATGTATGTGCTCGTTAGCTGCGCGAAAGATAGTTAAAAGCTTAACCCATGTCGAATTTTATGATTAGTGTTCTGAAGTAATTTGTTTCGTCTATGGTTGTTCAGTACGTTCCCTCGTCTTCGTAAATTTTGGTCATGGGAGTTCATTCCTTTTTGGATTTTTATGCTTGTGAACTCCCATTTGCAAGTACTGATAGTTCCAGCTCTTGTTTAATTGCATAGGAGATGCGATAGGCATTGATGGGTAAAAATTTGGTATGCTAGAATTGGGGTTCTTCATGATTTACTTGCATTCATTTTAAAGGTTCACGGGGTTAGGGCAAGTTCATATTTCTTTTTTTTAGCATTAAAGAAGCGTCATTCTGGTAATGAGGCATTTTGAGTGAGCTTGCTGCAGGTCTAGTGCCAATTTCCTATGTTGTTCTCCTCCTGATTCTTTTTGTTAGGTGACCTGATCTCAGGCCTCGAACTCATTCTCTGCGGACAACCTTGCGGAGGGCTTCCTCTTTGAGGGAAGAGAGTTGGAAGCTGATATTTTCACCCGGGCAAAGTGAAATTTTAGCTTATTGAACATAATTATAGTTCATAGGAATTTTTTCTGTTCTCTGACACGGGACATCTTGGTTGTACCATAGACCATTATATGATTTGCCCTTCATACCATCTTATGGATTTTTTAATCTGTAAAGTTATTTATAGATTTTTCAATAGTGCAAAATCTTACATTTTGCTGTGATGTGGACTTTGCTTGATGAAGTGCTCGAATATGGTTCTGTGCTATTTATGCTAAAATAAGGTTACGAGCTTTTAGAGTTTGTTTATTACAGGTTTACGCAGGCTGGCTCGCTCTGAAATCAGGAAGGCCCTTTCTCATACATCACTATCCAACATGGTAAGATCGAATTAGAAGCTGTGGATATACAATTGGGCATGATGTTGATCTTTCTTCCAGATGTTTGATATTTCATTGGGTGAGCTGGAAAAGTGTTTACTTCGTTATGTTTGTCAAATTGTCACCATTGATATGGAAGTTCTTATAGTAACACTGAAACCGAAACTAGTCTTGCATTGAATTTAGCATCATACTCTAAGAATTGACTCGACTGAGTTGAACTGGTGGAATATTGAAGTGGAGTTTGAGTGTCTTGCTGATGTCAGTCGATTACTTCATGGCTAGGTATCCGATTTCTTAAATCTTCTGACTGCATTATTGAGCAGAGTAGTGAGCCTCTTATCCTACAACTACAAACAGTTGTTTACTCTGGAATTATGTATTAGCAAATATTTTTACCAAGTTTATCAAAGCTATGTCCATGCCTCTCCACTGCATTACTAAGCCTTCGTAATCAGAGCCAAGTCGTGTTGAATTCTTGTTGAAACTTCTGAGTAAGCATTGGCATTTTCTATTGGGTTTCATGACTGGTTGCAGAATCGCATTGATTATACTGATGAGAAGACTGAAAACAGACTGTACATTGGCAATCTTGATCTGAGAATAACTGAGTAAGTATATTAATCATGGTTGGATTGCATATCCCCTGACTTCTGAGATGGAAATTACTGTGCTTATAACCTTATTTACGTTTTCAATTTCTTCTATCAGGGCTGCTCTGATTAAGATGTTTTCTCCTTATGGAAAGATTGTTTCTGAGGATTTCTTGTGGCATACGCGAGGCCCAAAACGCGGAGAGCCACGGGGTTATGCTTTCATCCAATTTAGCAATAAAGAGGTAAGTGTCTGCTTTTCTGGTCTTTCACATTAAAGCAAAATCCTGATTTCCAAATTTAAAGTGAGCATGCAGGAAGCTCAATTGGCCAAGGAAAAGATGCATGGGAGGTTGGCTTGCGGTCGTCCCCTGGTGGTTCGTCTAGCAAGCGAGAAATACTTGGAGGAGTTTACACGAAATTCTTCCAAGACGGTAGGCGACGTGAATAGGACAAGCCTTGTCGGTAGCAGTTCAGGGCAGATGAATCGGAGTGCTAAGGTAACTGCCATAAAGAACAAGCTGAGAGCCCTGGAAGAAGAGAGCTCTAGTATGAAGAAGCAGAAACAAGCTGATGGGGACTATTGTAAGGATTTAACCAATGATTTAACTACCAAGAGATGATGAATAGATAAAGTCAAGGAGTTTGAATCATCTTACTGTCCCTATAATGTAATGAACTTCAAACAATTCAAAGGGATAGAGAATCTGTAGTAGATTGGTAGATGAGTTTATTCGCTTCCGAGGTATCTATTTGTTTGTTGCATCTGAAGAATATACTCTAGGATATGGTGGATGGTCTGACTTCTTTGAAGGATTAGGAGGCTGCTACTGTATAATTGTTCGCAAAAATCACTCCAAATTTCAATTTCAAGCTTTATCACCTTTCGACTTTACAGTCGTCTTGAATTGGGCTGTTTTGGTACAAAAGGCAATGAATAATGTAGTTCAGGACGACAGCCGCAAGAGACATGGAATTTGTGTTGGTTTATCACGTGATGTACAATTTCAGGAGCTTTTGTTTTTATTTTTATTTTTATTTTTATTTTTAAATTTAAAAAATTGTTTATTTGAATTTTAGTTTTTTTATAATCTGATTTATTATCATTTAATATATTATTTAATTATTTAAATTTTAATAAAAATTAAAAGTAATTTAATTCAACATTTAATATATTATTTAATTATTTAAATTTTAATAAAAATTAAAAGTAATTTAATTCAACATTATATATTTAAGAAAATGAAATTAATTATTAATAAAATTATGAATAATTTAATTTTATTTAATTTTTATAATTGAATTATATGTAATTAAAGTATAATAATTATTAATAAATATAATTAAATTTAAAATATAATTAAATTTAAATAAATATTAATTTTTAAATTATTTATTTTATTAAAATAACATAATATTAAAATAAATATCATATAAGATATTAAATAAATTTATTTAATTAAAAATAATTTATCTTTAAATTTTATCTAATATAATTATTATTAGTGATAAAAATATAACTACATTAACAACTAAACAAAAAATTGAAAACAAAAATTGAAAATTACAACAAAAAATAGAAGTAAAAATAAATTGCCCTTAATTTTCTTTTTTTATTTTTTCTAAAATACAGTTTTACCTATTTTAAAATTTCGATTTAGTCTATAATTGTATAATATATTTTGTAATATTAAGAATTTAAAAATATTAATTTTTAATGAATTATTATAATAAAATTATTATTAAAATTAAAAATAATATATATAAGTGTTTAATTTTTAAAATTTTATTTAATCAAAGGTTAAAATGATTTAATAAAAGGTTAACAAATTTATTTTAATTCTTAAAATATATAAAATATTTTAAAATTTAAATATCTTAAATTGAATGAAACAAGTCAAACAACCTTACAAAAATATATGAAAAAGCTTATAAAATAAGAGTTTAAATCTCCTATCTAATTTTATGATATTTTATTACGTCCTATGAATCTCAATTATTTATTTACGTAAATCTTAAACACAAGTCTTATATAAATAAATGGTTGAGATTGGGATTTATAGGATAAAATGAGATACTATCAAATTAAACATAAAATGAATCCGTACAAACTACTTCAGAATGACTTCAAGAGTTGACTGAGACCATAGTGACAGAAACAGTTCACCTCACTTATCGTACCATCTGGTGGAGTCCGGTCTAGTCTCCACTTGGGACTGTTACCGTCGATCTTTCTCTTCTCCGACTAGTCTCGCCTTCAATGACGTCGAAACTTCCCGTTTTGCATTCAACTCACCTGAAGGTGCCGTCGTCAAAGGTTCACAGCTCTCGTTTTAAGTGCTACCAAACTCGTCCCCCGGTCTCGTTGAACACCAAAAGCAACGACCACTCAATAATTCAACGGTCATCATTTTCATTTCCCGATCAAAACCAATCCTTTTTCTCCCCTAGATTATGTCCTAAAGATCCCATTTCATTCCGATCTGTGACTGCCCGGTCTAGTCTAAATCTGCCTCTTATCGCTCCCAACGATTCCTGGGGCACGTGGACGGCGCTCTTCGCTACTGGTGCTTTTGGTATCTGGTAATGTCCCTTCTCAATCTATCTCTCATTTTGAAGCTAAGTTCCAATTAAGCCAACCAATTCTGCGTATTTTTTTCATTTCATTTGATGGGTATTATTTAGTTTCTGTTTTTCCTTTAGTTTTGTATCAAATTGTTGCACCTTGAGGATTGCAGGTCAGAGAAGACCAATATTGGAAGTGCATTGAGTGGTGCTTTGGTGAGCACTTTGATTGGTTTAGCAGCAAGTAATTTGGGGATCATTTCGTCTGAATCTCCGGCGTACTCCATCGTTTTGAAGTTTCTGCTGCCATTAGCTGTTCCATTATTGCTTTACAGGGCTGACTTGCGTAGGGTTATACGGTCCACTGGAACGCTTCTTTTGGCCTTTGTGCTAGGATCAGGTGAATGGAATATAGATATTAGGTTACTCTATACTTTATTATCTTAAAGAATAATAATGCAACTTGTGTGGTCTATTTGAGTTAGTTGCTCATGAGGTTGGCTTTGAGGACAAGAATTTGACTCTTTGCCCTTTCTTTTCTCATGTTGCAGCTTAAATAACTAAAAGAAAGCATAACTTACTGTTTGTTGATAGTATCAAGTTTTGTTTTATGGTATCTGCTTTCCATGATTGGATAAGAATTTTTGGATTATTTTGCTTTGAGACAGTTGCAACAACGGTTGGAACAGTATTGGCATTTCTGTTGGTGCCAATGCGATCACTTGGCAATGATAGTTGGAAAATAGCAGCAGCTCTTATGGGCAGACATATTGGTGGAGGTAACAAGCTTTTACATAATTTGGTAACCTCATTGACATATGTTCAGCTGTCATAGACTGTTTTTTTTTTAACCATTATCTTCATTTCTTTCGTTGTTCATTATCACGAATTGTGATTTGCTTGTTTGATGCTGTGCAGCTGTCAATTATGTTGCAATTTCTGATGCTCTGGGTGTGTCTCCATCAGTTTTAACTGCTGGACTAGCTGCTGATAATGTAATTTGTGCTGTATATTTTACGTCTTTGTTTGCGTTGGCATCTAAAATACCTGCAGAGTCTTCCACTTCAACCAATGGTGAGCAGAATTTTGTGTTCATAATGTCTAAGTTGTTGTGGTTCCATTACCTTGTGGTAAATGGCAAACTTCAGCGATGAACCTCATCTGTCTTAGTCATTTAATGACTTAATTGCATTAAACGAGACCATTTAGAGTCTGCTTGCAGATACTGGATTGGATGGTAACTCTGAGCCTGGAAACAAATTTCCTGTCTTGCAGACTGCTACTGCAATTGCTGTATCCTTTGCCATTTGTAAGGCTGGTTCTTATCTGACAAAATACTTCGGAATTCAAGGAGGCAGCCTTCCCGCCATAACAGCTATTGTCGTTGTCCTGGCAACGTTGTTTCCAACCCAGTTTAATCATCTCGCACCATCTGGTGAGGCTATGGCCTTAATTCTGATGCAGGTAAGCTCTGAGATTCTTATGACATCTCTGTTATTATCGAACTACTGTTTTCTTGAAACACTTTTTCTTCATTTCGAGAAACAGGTATTCTTCACTGTGGTGGGTGCAAGTGGGAATATATGGAATGTGATCAACACAGCTCCTAGCATTTTCTTATTTTCTCTAGTCCAGATTGCTGTCCACCTTGCTGTAATCCTTGGATTTGGAAAGCTGCTTCGGTTTGAGCTACGGCAGTTACTCTTAGCATCCAATGCTAATGTCGGAGGTCCTACAACTGCATGCGGAATGGCCACGGCCAAAGGATGGACTTCTCTGATTGTTCCTGCCATTCTGGCTGGCATCTTTGGAATTGCCATTGCAACTTTTCTTGGGATCGGCTTTGGACTTCAGTTTCTGCAAAAGATGTACAATCTTGGAATTCTAAAATCTGGCTAACCTAGTTCAGCAATTGATTTGGCTATTACAAATAAATGATTCTGACTAATGTAGCATATGATTGGTGAATAAATCTATTTCTTCTTGATCATTTCTGTGATCAATTATGAATCCAACTCAATGACTCTTTAGTAACTTGTGAAAAATCTAAAAACAAGTTCAGAAGCTCATTGATTATGGTTATCGGGAAGTTGCATTGCATCTTTTTCTCTGTAATTGAATGCTGAAACTTGATAAGTTCATTTCAACATTTTATAATTGACTGTTTTTCTTTTTCTGGGTAAAAAAGTTTCGTGTTACTGGAAAAAGTTGTGTCCGATGAAACAAATTATATGTTCCGAGTAAGCTATTCGATAAAGCAACAAGTTTGTATTAACTGACAGAAACTTAAGCCAGTCAGACCAAACAAGAAGAACAAATCATCCAGAGCTTACTCATAGGATCATCAAGAGCTCGTCTGTTCTTAACTTGTCAGAATTTTTATCAATCCTTCGAAGCTTTCCACGTGGAGGTTACCCTGTCAAATTCCTTCCTCGCAGATAAGCCAAACTGAAACGAACAAAAAGGATTAATCAACATAAAAGATAAGGATTAACGAGTTCTGAACCACATAAACAGATACTAAGAACAACTCCTGACTTCTTGGAACAAGAAGACATGTCATAAATCCACGTTAAAAGACTATGGTCGTCCAACCTTCAAACTCCATCAATGGCTTCCTTCACTTCACCGTTATTGCGTTCCCCTTCTTTTCTCGCACTACCAAGCACATCACCCACCGTCTCACCATTCTCTCATCTCTGCTCAATTCACAATATAACCACTACCAATCTTAGCACAACATTGCCAACTTTGTTATGGCCAAAGAACCGAAATTCAAGTCGACCAAGTAAAGTACTTTCACAACTAAGGTACCCCATAATTTCTCCGGACGACCATTGGGGTATGTGGACTGCCCTCTTCTCGACTGGAGCTTTTGGGATCTGGTGAGAGCTTGAAAGTTCGTGTTTTTGGTTGATTCTGAGTGTGAGAACTTGACACAATGTATGGTTTTATGTTGATAACCCTTTAAGGTCGGAGAGGACTAGGATAGGAAGTATGGCTAGTGCAGCGTTAGTGAGCACAATGGTTGGGTTGTTTGCCAGTAATATAGGAATCATTCCTTATGAAGCAAAGGCATATTCAGTTGTGATGGAGTACCTTTTGCCCTTAACTGTTCCTCTGATGTTGTTCAGAGCTGACTTGAGGAATGTGGTTCAGTCAACTGGGAAGTTGCTGTCAGCCTTCTTGCTCGGTTCAGGTTTGTTCTTGTTTCTTAAATCCCTTTGTTCTTGAAGATATATGTGGCCCCTGAATCCTGTCTGCCTCTACCAACATGCATTTTCCCATTTCAATTGATTATGTACCTGAAGATTTGCCTACTTTGAAGTGTCAGACAATAAGATTTGGAACTTTGAGAGAATTGGTGAACTTCTTGGAAATTTATTTGCGAACTGGAGGCTTAGAATAGTAAGGCATTGGAACTGTTAGAATACAAAGAGAGGAAAATGAGAATAGAAATTCAGAAGGCAAAAGTACAAATGGTCCTGTGCTCACCAATACTTTAGTGTTCTAAGTTAAGAAGTGGAGATTGATGTTTGGATTGTCATGGTTGTCTTAACATAACCGAGAGTAGGTGAGCCGATTTCAGATGAACGTGAATAGTCGAGCATACAACGAGGAAATGGCTTCATGTGTAGCTTTGTTCTGTATTTCATAAAGACTCCAATCGATTTCTCTTGAATGTAGTCTAGGTTTCGATGGAATCGTTAGGTTTTAGAGCTTGATGGGAGGTGTCTGTAAGGGCAAGTATCTTTATAGTGAAGCACATTGTGAAAGACTTGAGTTCTTGTTATGAGAAGCAACAAGAGCTGTTTCATGTTTGTTCCTGTTTAAAATAACTTGATTCAAGTTCAGTTTCTTAATTTGTAAACTATGTATATTCTTGCTATATTCGGCCTCCTGCATCAGTTGAGTTGTAAAGTTATGCAGAAACCTGGACTACCTTAAGCTAGAAGCTGACAATCCTATGAATACTTACTTTGGATCAAGGCCTAGAAAGTGCATAATCTTTGCTTTCGATGCTTTGAAACTATTGCTTAGCTAAGATCTTTTGTGACAGCTGCAACTACCATTGGAACTCTAGTGGCTTTCCTGATAGTGCCTATGCGATCACTAGGTCAAGATAATTGGAAAATAGCTGCTGCTCTCATGGGAAGTTATATCGGTGGCGGTAAGTCGTTCCTAGTTGTTGTTGCAGCTGAATGTAGTTAGAGATCCAAGGTTTCATGATCTGACTTTGTATAAACATGCTTTGTTTAGAGAGGTAATTAGGTAACTGCAGATAACGGATTCTTTGTTTCTTCTTTTCTTGAAGGTTCATTGATGTCATTTACGAATAAGCATCATTCTAACCGTGTTAGTTTCACTGCACACTTCTTTGTTGTTTAGGTGTAAATTATGTTGCAATTTCAGAGGCTCTTGCTGTTTCTCCTTCAGTGGTTGCTGCAGGGATAGCTGCAGACAGTGTTACATGTGTACTATATTTCATGATCTTATTCGGGTTAGCTTCCAAAGTACCTCCTGATGCTACATCTGATAAAGGTATCTTCTGAACTTCTTCCTAATTCGTAAATCTCCCCAGTCCCTCCCTCTGTCTCTCTTGCATTGCATTGCATTGTTACAACGAGGTCTTAGATGGTTCCCATGGTATTGGACTATAGTACTGGTATTTGAGGCATATTTGTATCTTGAATATCCCAACTCAAAACACAATCTGAGATTCTTGGCGGATCAGCAGAGATCAGGCCTCCTTCCGAAGACAAGATAACCGTGTTCCAGGCTTCTGCGGCAACTGTGCTCTCTTTTACGATATGTAAGGCCGCCACATATCTCACAAAGCTATTTAAGGTTGAAGGATGCACTCTTCCAGCAGTAACAGTGATCATTGTCGCCTTGGCAACTATGTTTCCCAATCAATTTCGTTATCTTGCACCAGCTGGTGATACTATTGCTCTGATTCTGATCCAGGTATCATATTAAGCATGTCAATTAGGACTAGCTACGAAACATGTGCATTTAACCCTAAAATTTCTAATTCGACTTCCTGTCTTAACAGGTATTTTTTGCTGTCGTGGGTGCGAGTGGGAGTCTATGGAATGTCATTAGCACAGCACCTAGTATCTTCATGTTTTCCATAGTACAAGTATCTGTTCATCTTGCAGTGATTCTTGGATTCGGAAAGCTGTTCCGCCTCGATTTAAAGCTGTTACTCCTGGCATCGAATGCCAACATCGGAGGCCCGACAACAGCAGCTGGAATGGCTACTGCTAAAGGATGGATGTCCTTGATTGTCCCTGCGATTCTTGCAGGTGTTTTTGGAATTAGCATCGCAACTTTTCTTGGAATTGGCTTTGGATTGACTGTCCTCCGGTACTTGTAGAAGAAACATCAGAACCATCCTGTCGTCAGGGAATTTGCAGCATCACTCTTAGGACGCAAACGCTGAACATTGGAATGTCTTGCATTCATGTTCTTTCTGATTTCCCAGATATATGGAAGCACAAAATAACCATTTTGATATTAAAAATCATAGTTTGAAAGAAGAATCTGGACTAAAACTGCCAAGTACAACCCTAGTACAGACAACGATTCTCCAGTTTTTACTCGTTTCACAACAGAATCCCACAATCTGTTCTTAAGCATTTATGGGACAATCCAAAATGACAATGTCAAAGATCATTGATCCCAAATTTATACAAGAAGAAAAATTAATCAGCCACAAACTTTAATTCAGTGATATGAAGATAAGGAATTGAGTGATAACAAAACAATAAAAATTGAAATTCATATTATATTTGAATTCCTTATTAAATAAGGAGTAATAGTAAATTTATGTTAGATATGAAGATAAGGAATTGAGTGATAACAAAACAATAAGAATTGAAATTCATATTATATTCGGATTCCTTATTAAATAAGGAGTAATAGTAAATTCATGTTATCCCGTTTATTTTGGATTTATAATACTGTTATTTGAATAGGATTCAAACTATTATAAACCCTTTCTTATTAAAATAAGAATTCTAAAAACTTCTCTATAAATATGTGTATCTTCAATTCTTCGGGAATAATACATCCTGAATTTTTCTTTCAAACCCGAGCTTTCAATTTAAAGGTACGATGCTTTCGATTCCTAGTTTACTATTCTCTATTGTTTGTGTTCTTCGTTAAACAATTATTCTAGCAATCTATTATCAATCATATTTCTTAATTTGTGGGTTTTAACTTCTAATTAATATGTCTTCTATTTGTCCTACAACATTGTATTAGTTGTAGGATCTTGTCCTTTGCAGTTTCACTCTATGTTCTGTCCCTTGTCTTAGCTACTACTATGAATGGTATGCTGTTTTTAAGCATGTTGTCCTGTCATAAAGTAGAAGTAGGAATGCAAATTTAATTAAAAAAACAAAAATCAGGAACTATTTCTTGTAATTTTTTGGTTAAAATTAATTAAAAAAAATTTGCAGTTTCAGGAATTCTAAGCTACAACTAATAAATCCTAAATATGTCAACTTGCCACCTGAAACATAATTTGTCTTTCCTCTTTCATTCAGAATTATGGATTTACCTGTTATAGTTTGATTACTCTAAGTTCATCTTTTCTTGGGTATGTCTTATATTTTGCTCTCTATAAATCTACATATTGACAGGTGAAGTGCTCCCATTGTTACTTCAGAAGAGAGCAATAATGGCAGGAACAGACGTGAACAATGCGAGTGTTGCAGCAATCAGGAGTGTTCGATCAGGAATAATCCTGCTTGCATCAGTCATCTTTCTTGGATATTTGATGATTTGGATGATGATGCCCACCAACACATATTATCTGCAGTGGTTCCCTGAAATTAGCAGGAAAACAAGCTCCAAGTACCTCGGAGGACAAGGTTTGTTCCGTCTGTTCTGGTATAGTTTTTGGTTTTTATAATTTGAAATCCTGAAGAGTTCTTACAATGCTATGTTTCTACAGGTTCATACACGCTGATCTTCACGTTTCCTGTTCTGTTCATAGCTACAATAGCCTGTATGTACCTCCATCTAGGAAAGAAAATTCCTCACGATAGCTTCAGGTAAATATTAATACCAACTTCTGAAAGTGCTCTATATGATCAGTTTCTGAACAAATTATGATTCTGTGGACACAGCGAACATGGTCCTTCTGCTTCTGGCTGGTGGAAACGAATAGCTCTCGTCAAAGGTCCTCTTGGAATCGTATCCTGGACAGAACTTTCGTTTCTGGTCATGTTTTTGGCATTACTGGTGTGGTCCTTTGCCTATTACTTGCATGGAATGTTTGCATACATCACCCAAGAGGCTTCTCGTGAGGGATTGCAAGTGTAAGCAACTTTCTTGACAACTTTTTTATTGGATCGGACTAGTCCCAAACCTTATTGAGCATACTTTAGTCTATTGACTTCAGAACATTCTGAACTTGAATTTTTCTGTCGGATCTGAAAAAAGCTGTCAAACCCGAGTCCAGAACAACCAGATAAGTTCTAACTTGGATAGACCATTTTGTTGTTCAGGTGGGAGGCTAAACTGAGAAGTGTAGGCTTAACATTAGGCCTTGTGGGATACATAAGCTTGGCCTTCCTCTTCTTCCCAGTCACCAGAGGATCGTCTGTTCTACAATTTATGGGACTAACTTCAGAGTCAAGCATCAAGTACCATATATGGCTAGGCCACATTACCATGGCTCTGTTCACTGCTCATGGTTTTTGTTACATAATATTTTGGATCAAAACCCATCAAATATCACAGGTAAATTATCAAATCCCTCCATACTTTTCGATTCAGGTTAAAATCTTATTCTTTGTTGAAGTGTTTTAAAAGAGATTTGAGAAGAAATTGAATCAAGTCTCTGTAATTAGAAACATCAACCCAAAACTTTAAACAATAGGCTAAAATCCTTATCTTTTGTATATAACTTAATTCATCTTTTGTGACAATTTTTTGGTTTCTTAGATGGAGATTTATCTTCATTCACTTAACCTTGTGTTGCTTGGCAGATGCTCAAGTGGGACAAGTACCTTGTTTCAAATGTTGCTGGAGAAATAGCTCTGGTTGCTGGATTGATCATGTGGGCAACAAGCCTGAAACGTATCAGAAGAAAACTTTTTGAGCTCTTCTTCTACAGTCATTACCTCTACATTGTCTTCGTTGTGTTCTTTGTGTTTCATGTTGGCTTCTCTGATTCTTGCATCATCCTTCCTGGTTTCTATCTCTTTTTAATTGATCGATACTTGAGATTTTTACAATCTCAGCAAAAAGTAGGATTGGTCTCTGCACGGGTTTTACCATGCGAAACAGTAGAGCTGAATATTTCCAAGTTCGAAGGTGAGGTTTTGATCCAATTTTTCTCGTACTTTCTCAAGCTTTTTCACTTTGAATACCAATGATCCTTTCAAATCTCTCATCTCCAGGGTTTAGCTACACCTGTATGAGCTCGATATTCATTAATGTGCCAAGCATTTCCAGGCTACAATGGCATCCATTTACAGTGACATCCAACAGCCACACAGACCCTGATAAGCTAAGTATAGTGATTAAAAGTGAAGGAAGTTGGTCATCGAAGCTGTATCAGATTCTATCTTCTCCATCACCAATCGATCGCCTGGAAATTTCCCTGGAAGGACCTTATGGACCTGCTTCAACCCATTTCATGAGGTGAATCTCTGACACTAAACAGGAATTAAGTGCTCAAAACCAATTTCTGAAACATGATAGAAAAATTTCAAGTCTTTCTACTGTTGTTGCAGGCACGACTTGCTAGTGATGGTGTGTGGAGGAAGTGGCATAACTCCATTCATATCTATCATCAGAGAAATCATTTATGCAGCCAACACAAATCCTGACCGAACTCCCCCAAGAATTCTCCTGATATGTGCTTTCAGAAAATATGTGGATCTAACTATGCTAGCACTTCTCCTCCCACTTCAAAGCACCAACCTTGATATCTCTCGTCTGAACCTGCAAATTGAAGCTTACATAACCAGAGAGAAAGAGATCAACCCAGACAAACATCTGCAAACAAAAACTGTATGGTTCAAGCAGAATTCATCTGATGCATCAGTTTCGGCAATTCTTGGCCCCAACAGTTGGCTCTGGCTGGGTGCAATCATTTCAGCTTCTTTCATCATCTACCTGCTTGGAATTGGCATTTTGACAAGATATTACATATACCCACTAGATCACAACACCAACATGATATATCCTGCTGCTCCAAAATCTGTTCTGAACATGTTAGCTTTGTGTTTGTCCATAATAGTAGTTGCCTCTGTAGGATTCATTTGGAACAAAAAGCACTTGGCAGGTGAAATGAAACAGATTCAGGAAGTGGGATCCAAACCTATCAACACAGGGAAGGATCTGGAAAGCAATGAACAGTCATGTCTTCAAGCAACAAAGGTGCATTTTGGAGAAAGACCCAACCTAAAAAGTAAGCTGATTTGTGTTCTAACCAACTTGGCTTTTTGGATCATAGACATCTCAGTGCTTGTGTTTCTGATTATACTTTTTTTGTGATGAACCTCTGCAGAGTTATTGTCACAATGTGAAGGAAAGAGTATAGGAGTTCTTGTTAGTGGACCAAAGAGAATGAGACAAGAGGTTGCTCAACTTTGCTCTTCTGGTGTGCAAGAAAATCTCCATTTCGAGTCCATAAGCTTTAGCTGGTGAGACCAAGAAAAGAATGTTAGAATTGTACCTTCGTACATATTAGAATACACTCATTATATATGTGTATATCGTACATATTAGAATACACTCTTAATCTTATTTTTAAATATGAATTAATAATTTCTCAAAAGTAACCCTTTTCGGCTAATTCAAATAAATTATTTAAATTGATATTTAATTATATTAATATAAATTGTATAGAGGAAAATCTTAGAAAATTCGATTCCTTAAATTCTTTTAAATAATGGTTAAAAAATTCAATCGATTCGACCTATTCAATCGTAAAAATTTTGAATCATTTAACATATTTTGGTTCGATTTATTTTAATAACTCTTATTATTAAAAAACGATAATTTAAATTCTTCAATTTTGTTTATTCTTTGGTTGATTTTATATCAGTTTAATACTGAATGAAAATTTTAAACCTTAAACTTCTTATATTAAAAGAGTCAAGCTAGAACAGATGAGAAGTTATACAACCCAACTCTAACATAATCGCTTTGATATAACTGGCTCTTTTTAGTACTAGAATTCTTTTAAACAATAATTAAAAAACTCAACTGATTCATCCAATTCAATCGTAAAAAATTTGAACCATTTAAAGCTTTATTTACTTTAATAGTTCTTATTTATTATTAAAGATCGATTAATTTAAATTCTTCAATTTTATTTTATTTTTGATTGATTTTATATCGATTTAATACTTAATGAATTTTTTAAACTTTAAACATCTCATCTTACCAATTTAACCAATATCTGTCATAAATTGGCTCTTTTCGGTACTTGAATTCTTTTAAACAATAATTAAAAAACTCAATTAATTCAATCGTAAAAAATTTGAAACATTTAAAGCTTTATTTACTTTAATAATTCTTATTAATTATTGAAGATAGATTAATTTAAATTCTTCAATTTTGTTTAATCTTGATTGATTTTATATCGATCTAATATTGAATTTTTTAAAAATTAAACCTCTTATCTTACCAATTTAATAACTTTTATTATTAAAAATCGATTAATTTAAAATTTTCGATTTTATTTAATCTTTAGTTGATTTTATATAGATTTAATACTGAATGAATTTTTTAAACCTTAAACCTCTCATCTTACTAATTTAACCAATATCGCCATAAAAAGGCCAAGGCATAACATATGAGAAGCTATACAGCTCAACTCTAATATAATTACTATGATATAATTGGCTCTTTTCGATACTTGAATTCTTTTAAACAATAATTAAAAAACTCAACCAATTCAATGTAAAAATTTTGAACCATTTAAAGCTTTATTTACTTTAATAATTCTTATTAATTATTGGATATCGAATTTAAATTAAATTCTTCAATTTTATTTAATCTTTAGTTGATTTTATATCGGTCTTGTAACACCCAAATACCCCCTGGGAGGATACATGGATGCCACTCAAGACAGAACAGACAAAACCAAACATCACACTGATATTTATTTTATTTAGTAACTCAAACCCACACACATATATTA
>JANSVB020000141.1:1347782-1362629 GCA_025504935.2 Erythroxylum haughtii | reverse complement strand
ATAAACGTGAATATGAGTTTATAGATATTGTGATAATTGTATGTAAAACATAAGGACAAAGGGAATTAAAAAAGTTCATTAATTAATATGAAAAATCTATCTAAAAAAGTTATTTGATGGGCTTTTTTAAGCTCCAAATTTGAGCTATTTAAAAAGTTGTATTTTTGTTGTAAAAAAAGTCATATATATTAAAGAAGTATTTTTTATTTTACAGTCAAACGCTCATTTAAAAACTCATTTAAAAAAGGCTTTTGTGGTAAAGAAAAGTATTTATTGATCTTCAAAAAATTCATCAAAATAGTCACTTATTTTTATTCGGAAGAGATGTTATTTTTGATAAACCTACATACAATATGATATAAAGATATTAAAAAACATATATACACGGATGTATATATATCTCTAGCAAAAAAAATAAAAAAAAGCAAATAAGCATAAAAAGGTAATAAAAAAAGTAAAATAGAATATGTCAAAGATTAGCACTACGTGATAAGATCACGTACATTTAGAACATGTCAAAGATTAGTTCAAACTAATAAGATAAAAAGACATACCAAAAAAAAACATGTATAAGATTAACTCAAACTAAACCAAAAGATAAAATAAATATACAATTAAAAAAATCGTACAACAATATGTATGATTAGGCCCGTTAATATATTAATTACGCTAAGTACGAATTAAAAGGTTCAACTAGTATTAAAAAGTCATAAAATTAATTAAACATTAAATTAAAAATTTTAAAAATAATTAAAGAATATTATTCTTATCTATCAAC
Source organism: Erythroxylum haughtii (assembly GCA_025504935.2). Taxonomy (NCBI): domain Eukaryota; kingdom Viridiplantae; phylum Streptophyta; class Magnoliopsida; order Malpighiales; family Erythroxylaceae; genus Erythroxylum; species Erythroxylum haughtii. Next base: position 1,361,851 of record JANSVB020000141.1, on the reverse strand, counting down.
AAATTTAAAGCTTAATTAAAATGTAGATTATTAAATAAAAATTAATCAATTTATTTTAGTTTGTAAGAATTGATTAATTTACAAAAATTGCCTAATTAATTAATAAATTATACAATTTTTAACGACAAAAAATATTAAACTAAATCGAACAGAAAACTTAAAAATTAAACCGAACAAGAAAATTAAAAACTAAACCGAAATGTTGGTCGATTTAATTTTTTTTCCGTAAAATTGACCAAACCAATTTCATTTTTAAACCGTGATTTTAAGACTGATCTAGAAACTCATCTAAAATCTTGTGTTTAATACATTTTTGTCTTAAAGTCTCTTACCACCTGGTACTGAGCCAACTAATTAATTAATGATTATATATATTTAATTTTATTTATTAAAAAAAAAGGAAATTGGGATCCATGTAATTTACAAAATCATGGTCTGAACCACAGGCTTTGGGTCACAAGTGGACCGTTTGGTCCCAATTAAATAAAAGTAACGTTCCATTGCAATGTCCAAATCAAAGGCCACATTACTATAAATTAGACCACATCCACATGTCCCATTTGCGCACACCATGCGGCGTTTGTGTTTTTAGACTAACCACCTTCTAGGCCTTCTCAGGTGTTCATTCATTTTCGGAGTTAATAGGTTTGACAATGCGTTGGATCGATTAAAATTTTAAAAACTACCCGAAACGGTAACGATATAAATCATTACCTTTTAAGGTTGAGATTAAAAAAATATCATATTGTGACTAGATGCGAGCCATGGAGTCAGATTTAGATCGACTCTTGGAGTCCTTGTTCTATTTAAATCCGGGTGTTCATCATACCTAATTTATTATCTTTGGATTGAATTGCATTGAGTTGAATTAGGATCTTTTATTAATCGTAGAAATAAAATCTCATCCCTTAATCAGAAGTCTCAAGTTTGAGCGTTAGAAATAGGAAAATTTATTTAGTCAATATTTTACTACTTACAGATTGACCTGATTCGAGCGGGGATTAGTTTCGGTGCGGATAACTTAAAGACGTCTTCTTATAGTTAGGACCCTCCTAAAATACTTTGCGACTAAAACCCAAAAAAAACAAAATTCGGTCCAATTGACTATGCTCTTAATTAATCATGAGACACATGTTCTGAATTTAGTTCTAACAAATTTAATTTATATTAAAAATAATATTATTTATTAAAATATATCGTTTTAGTCTTGAATTTTTAAATTGTGTGAAAATCATAGCCATATTCGTAACCAATAACAAATTAATTATTAGTTTATTCAATGATTTCTTTTAAATACATATTTTATAAATTACTATATTTATATATTATATTTTTCCTAAATATAAAATTACAAGATTAACGCATGATTGTTACAAAATTAGCTATGATGTCACTGTCAATCGACGGAAAAGTGAATGAAATTAAAGAGGATGTTAGGCTGTCAAATCACTTTAGGTTATTTTCGATAGAACATGCTCGTCAAATCTTTGTATCCGTTTTCCTATCGTGATGATTTTAATTTTATCTATATATTTGTAGAGGATTTACGTAAATGTGTGAATAAAATTTAATAAAATATAATAAAAAATTATAATTGGAACATAAGATTTGATTCATAAAATATGAGAGCTGTTAGATTGTCCCAGTACACGTGTCAATTGATTATAAATCATAATATATAAAATTATAATTCAAAGATGTCACGTGTTTTAAAATTTGGAGTAAAAGTTAAACTAAAAATATAAAATGTTAAAGGTTTAATGGGTTCAACTGGAATTATTCTATCATAAAATCGACTAGAGATTAAATAAAATTAAAGAATTTGAAATATAATTTAAAATATTGTCTTTACTTATTAAAATTTTGGAGTTTAAATTAAAAAAAGAATGTTAAATGAAAATTAATTAATTAATTTTAATTTATAAAAAAATTATTAATTTATAAAATTTTGATCAATTAATTAATAAATTGTTCGATTTTTAACAACAAGTGTTATTAATACAATCTGAACCGAAAAGTTAAAAATTAAACTGAAAAAATTAAATAATTCAAATAATAGATTGAGTTTTTTAATTATTGAAAAAGAGTTAAATTCACATATTCAACTAAAACCCTTTTAATTAAATATTTGGTTCAATTTCAAATTGGATAATTTAAATCTAATTTATAATTTAAATTTGATTGAATTTATTATTATTTCAACGTTTGTATTATAAAATAAATAAAATTTTTAACAGAAAACAAATGACTAATTCAATAATGGGCTTTTTATTTTCTTTTATATCACTTGTGTGGTTAGTGGCAAAATGCCTTGGAACGGTCCATTATCAAAACATGGAAAGTATTTAGGGATGATAACTGTACCCAAGCTCGTCCCACCTTAAGTTGACCAAAGGTTCGGTCAATTTTTTGATTCGGTTTTACACTTTTCAATTCGATTTAGTTTAGTAATTTTTGTTATTAAAAATCAACTTTATTTAATTATCAACTAGTTTTTGTAAACTAATAAATTCTTATAACGTAAAATAAATTGAATAATTTTTATTTAATAGTTTATTTTGTAATTAAACTTTATATTTTGGATGGAAAAGGGACATTCTTCTTCAATTATTTTTAAATTCTTTATTTTATGATGATTTAATACAGATTGAATCTTTAAACTTTAAATCTCTTATCTTATCGAGTTTTGGGGAGGGGGGATGCATAGGGCCAAAAGGTTTTGTGTTTAAATCCTCCTATTCATACTCTCTCGATCGAACTTATTGTACAGGGCTTGCTTAGTGCGGAGTACTCGGTTGACGTGATTTGCAAGTTATTGCGTCAATCTGAAGATTTACCCAGTGTTTATCCAAAAGATGGCGGTTGCGGGTTCCTCTGTTTCTAAAAAAGAGTTTAAAAAAAAACATTTAAAATAATTGTTTTAAAACTCTCCTTATCAACGGAATTCATATGTTGTAAAGTAACATTATTTTTGTCGAAGGGTTGAGTTATTCGTTTTTTTTGGGTTGGGCCTTGGATTAGTTTTACAGACCTAAACTCCATCAGAAATTTTGTACAATTGAATCCAACCCGTTAATTTTGGATTGGACCTAAACTTTGTTACCGTACCTACTTTTACGTCTTCCATAGGAATACAGAACACGCGGCCAATTTGAACACAACCTTTAGCTATCACGTGACATACATGCGCTTAAAACCAAGTTCTAAGGCTTCTTGATAATGTTTTAGGGCTTAGGAAGATGAGGCCCAACCGAGCAGCTTCGTGACTTCTATTTCTTCACTATGAATTTATTTGTTTCGAATAAGATTCAATTAATCGATATTAAAATTAATTTAACACGTAATAAGTGAACGTGTAAATAATATTTTTTAAATAAAATTTTAAACATGAAGATTTGAACTCATAATTTCCAATATTAATAATATTTAAGAATTTCGGTTAAAATTTATACTTGATATTCTGAATATAATAAATTAGGATAAGTTAAATGAATTTAACCTAAAATTAACGAATCAAACTATACGTAATTTGATTGGACTTAAAGTTTAAATTTAAAATTTAAAATTAAATAAATAATGACCAAAATTAACGAGTTTAGTTAAATTTAATTAAATTCAAATATTTAAAATTAATGGAGATTATAATCGAGTTTAAATTTTAAAAAAATGTTTTTAAATTTATAATGTCAAACATCTCACAACAAATCTTTGTTCCAGTTATTCTATTCCAACTCTGTTTTTTTTAATTTCATCAATATATTTATGTAAAGTCTACATAAATATGTTAATGAGATTTAATGAAACATGATAGGAACGTTATAACCGAAACAGGAAATATGATCCTTAAACATCTTGCCTAACAGGTCTCTTTTTGTTACACGAAAAGGAAGAAAAAATTGAAACAATTAACAGCACTAGTCGTAGGAAACAAATCTTCGACATATCCTCTAAGAGGATTGAGGTGCACCTTATGGGTGTGTATTCTAAATTTCTAATGAAATGTTCCCTATCTCAAACTGAACTACAAAATTAGCAAGCTAGTCTGTACCCTCCTTATGAATGTGGCGAGATAGAACAACTCAGTTCCGAGCAAAGAATTTATTAACGTCTAAGACAAGAGCAAAGAATTTATTAACGTCTAAGACAAGGGGATCAGGGACATTAACCACATACAAGGGGATGACATAATATTTATTACTGCCGATGAATCCATTTCTAACACAATCCGGCGATATCCCTAATGCCATATAAGCTGAAGTCCTGATAGAAGCTCCCAAAGTTTAGCTGAAATAGAAAAATACCGTCCAATATTATGCGCAAAACCTCCTAACCATGCTCTGCCGAGCATGTCTCATTGATATATCAAATAAGCGCACTGAAAGGATGAGCCTCCCAATCCTAACTTGACCTTACGAGAAAGTAGTCCAGCTGGTAAAGCGTAAGTTGATGATTAGTTTATCTGATCCTAATCCCTTAAGAATCTTAGGGAAGATGTTTTACATTATAATTCAAACTCGTTTTAATTTTCAGTTTTTAGAAAAATCTTTTATTTTAGATTAATATAAAAAATAACAACTATACGAAAATATAAGTGAATTAAGGCATTTCTTTTTTAGATGCTCACATGGATTTTAATAGGGTTTTAATTATAGGAAGATATTTTTAAGTTATTTACATTCAAATTAATTCTTATTTAAATCAAATAGGTCATTTATGAGAGATAAAACTCTGACTTTAAATTTTTTATAATTATATACATAAAGACGATTTGAACTTAAGAACTTATTTAAATTAACAGAGCTCTTTATAACCTCACATTTACCTGAGTTTAATAAACAACCTGTTGCATCAGCATTACTGATGATAGGTGATCCATGACCGAGTATACGGTGGCTGTTTCCGACGAGAACAGGTGGCCTATCGCATTAACTGATGGGTGATCCTTCAAAAAGCAGGTAGATTGAATGAGTGCGATTCTTCCGCGTAACCCGATGGTTCCACTAGTCTACAGTCGATGTGGGACAATCACTGCCTCTCGTCAAGTTTTTTCTTCTTTAATTTGTATTGAACGAAGCAAAGTTAAAAATCTCGATTCATGTGATTAATAATTAAAAAGTTAATTGATTCCTTTTAATTATAAATTTTAAAATTGTTTAATTTTTAGATTTTTATTTAATTTATTAATTTTTATTATTAATAATTGATCAAATTTTTAATTAATCTATCAATTTTTATAAATCAATTAATTTTCTAAACTAAAATATATCAAACAATTTTATTTTTTATTATTAAATTTTAAAAAAATTTAGAACAATCTAATATAAACTAACTTTAAATTTTTTATCTTATTTATTTAACTTTCGGACCATGTCATGTAAAGGTGGATTATTAAAGAGACCAAAAAGATAATGTTTCTTTGATTGGACATGAGAAAATGTTTGAAGGGAGTAATGCTGTTGGGCGCTACTACTTAAGAGATAAGGACAAAAGAGTTTAATGTATTAGGATAGATGAGTGAGACTTTTCCAATTGCGAAGAAAAGGAAACTTTATGAGACGAGACGGAAACACTTTGTCGATGTAGTTGTTCCTAATTATGATGATGTTGGAAGTTATGCTTTCCACGTCACGTCCCTCGGATCGGATTGGAGCACCATGGAATTGTTAGAAGAATATAAATATATAGATGTGCGGACTGACTCGTCGTCTAAGCCGTTCTGAATGATATTAGAGTCACTTATTTTGATGTACTATCTTTAGGGTGCTATAGATTTCTCATTAAGGATATGTCGGGAATCTGTTTTCTCCGACTCAGTTAGCTTCGTTGTTTCCTTTTCTCTTTATGTAAAATAAATAAATAAATATATAAATAAGATTTAATAAAATAATGTAAAAAGTAATTAATGAGAATAAAAGATCTATGATCTAACTTAAAGTTAACGAGTCAAGTTTTCGTCTTGATTTTTTTTAAAAAATTCAGCCTTAGGTTGTGGAAGTGGACTCAATTTAAGATTTGACAATCATAAATAAAATGACCTTTTTATATAAAAAGATATTGCTTTTATTTTTAAATTAAAAATTGGACTGATTTGATCGTTCAGACTTATTCATACTCGAACTCGACCAGAATAAACTAGGGTCTAAGCATCTTATCTGACCCATTGTCACCCCTAATGTTGGAAGTTAATGTCTATTTTTTAAGAAACTGCAAACTCTGATGCAATGTAAGAAACTTTAGAAAAACTTCTCGATCTTTAAAATTAAAAGAAAAACTCTTTCAAGTTTTCAGTTTGTTTTTGAAAAATTCAATCTTTAAACTTTAATTAAAAAATAATGACAAAATACTTATAATATGAACATCAAACATTAACTAACGAAATATCACTATTATGATAACCCCAATTCAGCTTTCAAGCCCCACCAAAATGAATTAAATTGAAATTAAATTAATAATTATATAATTTTATTTATTTGTATTAAATTTAATTATTTTGGTTTGAATTTAAGAGTTACTTTTAATTGTCATGTAAATAACATTTACTTAGGAGGTGTTTGGCAAACAACTTATCAGCTATTTTTAACTTATTGATTAAAAGTTAACTTTTTGACAATCTTAAAAGTTTATTGATATATTTGATAAATAACTTATTGGCTAGCTTATTTAACTCCAATAAGTTAATTTATAAAAGCTCCATTTAAGATTAGCTGTTTGCCTAATGACAGTTATTGCCGTCCACTTTACTTTCTACTTTTACTCTGTGTGTTTTTAAAGTTGGTTTTTTTATTGTACTAAAGTTTGGAAAAATATAATAAAGGGCTTAATTAAACTTCATTTAATTTTATAATATTAGTTTACATTTAAAAAACCATAATATTAAAATTTTGAACATAAAGAGTCACATCAAATTAATCTTTTAAGTTTATAACCACTATATATCATATATGTGTCATACTGTAATTATAGATATTTTAATCTATTAAATAATAAAAATTATACATATTATATGAAAAATATTAATATGATATAGTTCGCTACATTATTTATGTTAATAAATAATTTAATGTCGGGTTATTATTATTATTATTGTTATTATTATTATTATATTTTTATTAAAGTTATAAACTTAATTTTTGTAAAATTAAATATCTAAAATATAAATTATTATAAAAATATTTAATGAAATACTAAGAAATATATAAGTCATTTTATACAACAACAACTAATACTAAATAATTAATCTTATCAAACATCTTTAATAAACAACTAATATTATTCGCTAGTTAAATTAACTATCAACTAACTGCTGATGAAGGTCCCATTTGATTATTGGTTGATTAGTCAAAAATAGCTGATTGAAAAAATTTAACTGGTGGACCTTATTAACTAGCTGTCCTAACCAACTGAACTCAATCAGTTGGTTTTTTTAAAAGCTCAGGAAGAGTATCGTTTTGTTTTAGCTTATTATAAATGATACATTGTGAATTTATTAATCTTAAGTCTTTGCAAACTCAAATGAATATCTCTGCTTCTCTTTTGGATTCTAAGACCAAAATGAACCAAAAATACTCTTTTTTATTTCGTTGCCTCGTCCCAATTTTATAAGCTGCACATGTAATTATTGATAAAGCTTTCCTATTTTTGTGTAATAATTATTAATTTTGGGCCTATGTTAAGTATTTATCATTAATTTAAGATTGAGAAAGGAGAAAAAAGAAGTATTTATCATCATCATCATTATTTTTATTGTGTGTTCTATATTTTTTTAATAGATTTACAAACTTAATTTTTATAAAATTAAATATCTAAAATTTAAATTCTTATGAAAATATTCAAATAAGTAATAAAATATAATAATTATATTATTATAATTTTTTAAAATCATATTTTTATAAGTTATTTTATATAGAAATAGTTGATACTAAATAACTAATTTCACTAAACATCTTTAATAAGTAACCTATTCTCAACCAATCGTTGATAAAATTAGTCAAGTAATACAATCTGCCGATTATAAAACATAGCCCAGATCAAGTCATAAGTGTATGTGCTTGTGTAATGGAGCAGCAGTGTCTCTGGTCTTGTATGCGCTTGTGTAATGGAGCAACAGTGTCTCTGGTCTTGTATGTGCTTGTGTAACGGAACAACACAGTCTCTGGTCTTAGTCAGTCTTGGTCACCTTAAAACCAGCGGTTAAAGAAGAGACATCTCAATCGCAGACAATCTGGGTTGTGAATCGGCCACGTCTGTCGGAGAATGAGTAAATAAATGGGAAGCACGGAGATTTCAGAGTATCGCTGAATCAGAGCCTCCCCCCCGCTCTCTCTCTTTCTTGTGCACGGTCAAACTAGCAAAGGATTGCTGCAACGACCGCACTAACGTCTCGTCGAAGACGAAAAGGGGGTTCGCACACTTTTCGTATGTGCGGATTGGCTGGTTAATTATGCGCTTCGTGTCGGCATTATCTCGTTTGATTATATATTTATAGAGTGTTATCGTATCATTTTAGAGGATTCGTCGGAAATTTGTTTCTTCATATTAGTTTTGTAATCTCTATTATATTTTCTTTTTAAATAAAAAAATTTATATTTTTAATTTAATAATTAATCTTTTAAAATCAAGATATTTAAAGTAAAAAGAGTTTATGTTGTTTGTTTTGTATTAATATGGCTACTGAGTTATGTCACTTTAGGTTTAGTAATGAGTTAAGACAGTCATAAATGCCGATTCAAAATAATATCATTATTTAAAAAATTTAATCCGTTTGATAGGTTAAATTGTAAAAATTTTGAATCGATTAATTTTTTAATTTGATTTTTAAATTTTCGGTTCAATTCAGCTTAATAATTTTTGTTGTCAAAAGTCGATATAAGATCATCAAAATTATATTTCAAAAAAAAAAGAATATTGAACTAGTTGATAAGATTATTCTTTTGTAACTGAAAGGTTACATATTCAAGTAACGCAAATAATTTTTTATAAAAATGCAAAAAAAAACGTTACGTATAATTTATATCTCTTTTCCGTACCAGCCGAAAAGCGAGAACTTGTGTGCTGGACTCATTTACAAATGTTGTTTCTTGTGGTCCAAATCTCGGGTTAGCTGGATGTTTGACTAACGTGTAGTTCTTGTCTGTATACTTCAACGTTTTCTATCCCTTGACGATTCGCTGTAGCTAACTAGAAAACCCTCTTCGTTCAACATTCAAGACATTACACTACTGCAAACAATTAGACAAACCAAAAAACCAGTTTTAATATTAAAGACCATCCAACTGTTTCTTAACTATGTTTAGTTTAAAATCCCAAGTACTTGACTGTCCTGTCCTTACTCCTTAAGTATGTTTAGTTTAAAATCCCAAGTACTTGGCTGTCCTGTCTTTACTCCTTAGTATGATGTGGACTAGTAGAGTAGATACATACCAAACTATACACCACGAGCCAACTACCATTCCAACTTTCTCGTCGAAGACATCGATTCCACTAATGATATTTCGGCACGTGCATCATGTCGTCGGGTAGATCACGTCAAACCGATGCTTCTACGATGCTTGTGTGATACAAACACAAGCCACATTTGTAGTTGGACTAATGCTTTTCTCGTCGATGTAACGAGATGAGATATTTCGTGCTCATAGCCCATTTCTTATTTAAGTGACAAAATATCTCATTCATACTTATTTATGTGGATGAGATATTTTAGCACCAAATTTGAATTGAGTTACGGGTTCAGAAGATCTTGTCCTTAAAATGACAAACATTTTATAAATTATTAAAATCGAGTTAATATAAGCATTTTTTGAAAACGATCTCTTTGTTATGTAATAATAAGATTGCCTATTGTCAAATCTTTATAGATTTCACTTTATTACAAAACTTTGGACTGAGAATGATGATGATTAGTATTTTACAACTTTATCCATAATTAAAATGCCAACTTTTTAAAATCATGATTTTGTTTGGAGATCAATGAAATTCACGTGGATTCCTTAGAAATAATTACAAAATTAAGTAATTGCAATTAAGGTTTTTAGGTAAATTAAATAATAATTTTCATGCACAAGAAGACAAAAAAATAAAAAATAAAAAATAAAAAATGAAAAGGTCATAGTTTACGTGTTTCGTAACCTTTCTATTATAAGAGAGACATAGAGCGTTGGCTTTTCAGAGCTCTACAAAGAGTGAAGAAGTGTGGAGCAGGAGCATAACACGAGTTAGTCTCCTATCTCACACATCTACTTTCCGGAGACCGGATCATTTGTTTTTTCCGGTGGAAGATATAGTGTCATGGAAACGCCACTCCTCAGCGGAGTTCTTTCCACCCCGGAAGACTATGAGCCGGTGAAGACCTTTAAGCAGGCAAAGTCTGTGTTCTGGGTAGAGTCGGTGAAGATGTGGAGGATTGCTGCTCCGATTGCGTTTCAGATGCTGTGTCAGTACGGGATAAACTCGGTTACCATCATTTTCGTTGGACATATTGGAGACTTTGAGCTCTCTGCAGTTTCCATATCTCTTACTGTTATTGGAATCTTCACTTTTGGGTTCATGGTTAGCTAGCTCTTTCTTTCTTCCACTCTTTCATTACAATATGATGTTCCAGATTCAGACTTTTTGTGTTTTTAATAATGTTTGTGGGTTTTGGTCTCGTGTTTGTTGGCTGGTTGGTCATTTGTGTGGGATTCAGCGTTTCTTGCTGTTCTCTCTTTTTGGTTTTAATGAAGCAAGATCAAATCTTTTACTCTTTCTCAATCTGGGCATTTCAGAAAACAGAGAATGGATGAACTTTGGTAGTTGGTTTTGAAGTTCATCGATTCTGTTCTCTGTTCTGTTCTTGTGGGAGCGGTCTGGCGCCCTGTTTTAGAAGCTAGTGTAAACTGAAGTTCTTGGTTCATAGAGGAGTAGGAACTCACTCAATCATTGCTTTTCATTCTTGTTTGGGACAGTGATCTTGCAATTTTTGAAAGCTTTTAATAGCAGAAAATGCTATACCTGTTGATCTTATCTACTTCTGGGTAGCTGACAATGGGGTTATTCACTTCTTGTTCTCCCTTCAAAGTACACAGAATCTATGTTCCTCGTATATATTCTCTGGTGAAAATCTCTGTTTTCACATGGAAACAGATATACTTTTCTTGGAGGGCATTCCAAGAAAAGTATATATGGATTCGTAGTAAAGTATCTAACTTTGGATCGGTACTTTTAACGTTGTGCAGCTTGGTATGGGAAGTGCACTGGAAACACTATGTGGGCAAGCTTTTGGGGCTGGTCAAGTTCACATGCTTGGAGTCTATATGCAGAGATCATGGATTGTACTAACTGCCTTTTGTTTCATTCTGTTGCCCGTTTACCTGTTTGCCTCTCCAATCCTGAAGCTCCTTGGACAAAAAGATAGTGTGGCTGATCTTGCAGGATGGTTCACTATTCTAACTATCCCACAATTGTTTTCTCTTGCATTCAATTTCCCATCCTCCAAGTTCCTTCAAGCTCAAAGCAAAGTAGGAGCCCTTGCTTGGATTGGGTTTGTGGGGTTGCTTATGCACATTCTGATGCTTTGGGTCTTCATATATCCTCTTGGTTGGAATTTGATTGGTGCAGCTTTAGCATACAACATCACGAGCTGGGGAGTGAGTATAGCTCAAGTTGTTTACTGTGTAGGTTGGTGCAAAGATGGTTGGCTTGGCTTAACTTGGGCAGCTTTTAATGAACTTTGGGCCTTTGTTAGGCTTTCACTTGCTTCTGCTGTCATGCTTTGCTTAGAGGTTTGGTATATGATGAGTCTTATTATTCTCACTGGGCACCTCGCTGATGCTGTGACTGCAGTTGATTCCTTGTCTATTTGGTGAGTTTCTAGGCTCACCAACTCAATCACATTCAAATAAAATCTGAATTCTTATAAGACACTGTTTCTAACTTTCTTTTTTTCAGCATGAATTTTAATGGCTGGGAAGCTATGCTGTTCATTGGAATCAACGCTGCTATAAGGTAAAATGACTCCAGCCCAGTTTACATCTGTTTAATGCTTTCCAGTGCAGCAGATTCTTATTGTTCATTGTCTTATCAGTGTCCGAGTATCGAACGAGCTTGGATTAGGCCGGCCGAGAGCCACTAAATACGCCGTCATTGTCACTGTATCGCAATGCCTCGTAATTGGACTGTTTTTCATGGTGGTTATAATGATAACTAGAGACTATTTTGCTGTCATTTTCACAAATAGCACAAGCCTGCAGAAGTCTGTGGCTAAGTTAGCTTACATTCTTGGAGTTACAATGGTCAGCAACAGTGTTCAGCCAGTGATCTCAGGTATATCATTAAGATTTGACTCTAAACAGATGAACCAACTCATATTTCAGACAAATTTTCTGATGAATATGTTCTGCAATGTTCAAGGTGTTGCCATTGGTGCTGGTTGGCAAGCTTTGGTGGCCTATATTAACGTTGGTTGTTACTATGTCTTTGGTCTTCCACTTGGTTACTTGCTGGGTTACAAAGCAAACTTGGGAGTGATGGTACACTAAATCTGTTACTTCAACTATGCACTTGATTCTGATATGAACTCAAAAATCACCAGTCCTGAATCACATATGACTAGTTTCTGCTTACAGTCGAGGTCTGAAGGTAAGCTTTAATGGCTGTTCATGTTCCTTTCAGGGACTCTGGGGAGGAATGCTAGTGGGAACATTCTTGCAGACATTGTTACTCTTGTATGTTCTTTACAAAACCAACTGGAACTCAGAGGTAATGAGAGAAAGAAGCATTTGATCGTGTGTTCTTCATTTCTGAAACATAAATTCATTGGCAAGAGCAGTGTTCTTACGGTTGAAGAATGTGTCTGCAGGTTGAACAAACTTCAGAGCGCATGAGGAAGTGGGGTGGTCAAGAGATTAAAGTAGAAAAGATTGAAACTGGTGAATGAAAATGGCTTGAAAACTTTCAGGAAGGATCTATACATCAGTTGTCTGAAACCACTTTCGAAAAGAATCCAACAGAAAAGCTTCAAAATTTCCAGTTACTGATCATTCCGGGTTTCTCCAGGAATCCTGACAAGTACCAAATGCTAATTTTGAACCAACGAGAAAAAGAATATAATTATTTTTCCACTTTTGTCAGTGAACTATGAGAAGAATGAATGAAGAAAATGGAAAAAAACACAAATATATATAATCTATATATATTTATCACCATTTTGAAGATCATTTCACCATTTCTGTAAGTTTTTTCTGTTTTGGTAGATTACATTGATTTGGGGTAGTCTTTTAATGCAAGAAATGAATATGTTACCATTCAAGATTTATATTTTAAGTTGACTACAATGGAATTTCTTGTAATTTTTCTTTTTTCTTAATTTCAATCTATGCTTAGTTATTATATTATGTTAGTTTATATATATATATAATATCAAACTTAAGTTTATTTGAATCAAGTGATGGGACACGATCACCTGTACTACTTGTCATATTTCAATTATGTTCTAACATCTCATCTACATATTGATGTAGGTTAGTATTTTTGACAAATGAAATCACTTGTGCCACTATATTAATGTGTTTTAATTCTGTTTAAATTCATCTCATTTATACATTTATGTAAATTATATAAATGTGTACCTATGAGTTGTGGCTCAGTTGGCTACATAGGCTGGATATGTGGGAAGAGCTCTTAGGTCCGTTTGATCCTTACTAAACATACCTATAGGGAGAGGTGAAGAGCCTTAACTGCGACTAAGTCTCGAATCAAATTAGTCGGCCTAATGGATTCAAATATCGATAATGTAAATCCAAAAACAAAAACTATATAAATGTGTAAATGAGATGAATTGAATGATCACAAGTTATAGAAGTGGTTTCATTTGCCAAATGATTCAAGCACAGCAATCCAGTTAAAGTTTCGTCGAATGCGATGTCTTAAGAGTTCCATTGTTACTCCGTCTTCTTTCTAATTGGTAGAGAACAGCTAACAAGAGCTAAAAGTATCCTATAATATTCTTCTTCAGTTATGTTATTCTAGTCTCCAAGACAAGCAAGTCAGGATGGCCGAGTGGTCTAAGGCGCCAGACTCAAGTTCTGGTCCTCTAA
>JANSVB020000141.1:1325583-1339466 GCA_025504935.2 Erythroxylum haughtii | reverse complement strand
CTTGAGCATTCTGCTTTAGGAAAAGTTATGAAAATTACATCAGGGAGTAGCTAAGGAAAGAAACATATGAATTATAAATTATGGATTCTGTAATATGATACTAGTGGCAGGCTGACCTTGAAGGGCTGATCTCAGTAGTTCTTGTCCCCTGGTCATAGTCAGTTGCTTGTGGACTGCGATGAGTGGAGTTAGCAGGATCATCACGATCAACGGAGCTCTCACTAGAAATTGATGCAGTGACAAATTCCCAATCTAAATCCGTTGGATGTGGCCTACCACCAATGCAACCTGGTTTTGGAAGAGGTAAAAATAATGATGACTTTGAACTCTTCTCAGACCTTAGTTTCCTTGATACATCATTTCCCGAGTCCCTACACCCCAAAACTGGTGAATGCACACCAGGAAGAGGAAGCGGCTGAGCATGGGACCTCTCAGCAAAGCTTTGACACCGAGCCACATGGTTTCTGGAAGGTGAGGGTGACCTGGATTCTGCTCGAGATAGAGAACCCCTCTCTGAAACAGTATCACTGCAGTCTTTTTCCGAAACTCCTGATCTATTATCTGGCTTGATATCAGATGGACTTCTAAACCTTCGGTTGAATGTGTCAATGAAGCTTTCTTTATTTGATTTCTTCTTCACTTCTTTTGAAGATGACTTCCACCATGAAGGCATCTTTTTGTTTTCTGGACTTATGGAACAGAAAACTCCTCAAAAAGCTATTCCATTTTCATCAATTAACTTACTTCATTAATCTATTCGTGCGAAATTGCTCAGAATATGAAATAATTTGTAATTGATTGGCATTTTCCAGAAAGATCAACTTGTTGAACCACGTTTATGACTGGAGGTGGGAATTAAAAGCTCACCATTATCAATTTCCAGAAGCAATCATTGTGATAAATATAGCTTTTTATAAGGAGAAAGACCTGCACAACAAAATAAAAGCCTAATTGTATACAGATTCAAGACAAATAATGGCTATTCAAGCAGAAAATTCTCTACTAACTTCATCTTTTATTTTAATTCCCAGAAATGCAACCATGTGGGGAAGCGTGCTGACGTAACTACTATGTGAATTCAGGTTATATTACCGGTTCATTGACCTTAACTGAAAAGATCGAAAGTGGTCGAAGAATCAAAGATAAACCTATTCATGGTTCTCATGGTTCCTCAGGAAAACCTGAAAGCTCCAAATCTCTGGGTTTTAAAGCTCTAAATATTAAAACCTACTAAGGGTTATTCAAGGAGCACACAGGTATTCAACTTCAACACACATAAAAAAGAAACCATAGGTTGAAAAGTTCAAATCCCAACCATTTCAACATGCAAATTTTCAAGACTACCAACTACTATGTCATGCTTCAATATACTCAAAATATCTCAATAGTTCAGATTCAAGATTTCAGATTCTTGCAACCAGGCCAAACAAAAAACAAAAAAACCCTGTTACCATTTTAACAGTTTCACTCAGCTTACTGTTCTCTCCCTTTCCCCGATCTTCCCACGAACCAAACAAACATTTACGATCCCAGACACTAAATGTCACAAACCCAACAAACAGATCTACATTTAGAATCAGAAACAACAGCAGACAACCGAAATTAACTAACTCTAATCAGTGCAAATACATAAACACAAGGTGAATGAAGACAACAACTCGAGAAAGAAGGACACTTACCGTGAGTTGGAGCTCTAGACCTGGACGAGAACGGTATAATGCGCCAGCCCAAACTCGAAACAGCAAAGATATTGGAAAATCTTGCTTCTTTGTGCTCCAAAGCTTGGTTCTTGAAATACCAAGATAAAGGTATTCGAATCTAAGAACAGGGCAGACAAAAAGAAAAGATTTTTCTTTTGCTTGCCTTGTGAATTTGAGAGCTCTGTGACGAGATCGCGTAGAGAGAGTGAGTGTATGTAGGAGAGAGAGAGACACACACAGACAAGAAAGTATGTCCGGAACACGAGGTATCGTAAGAAAATAAATAGAATAGTTTTTTTTAAGTTAATTATGTCTGAAATTATTACAAGTCCTATTTTATTTTCTTCTCAAATTTTACTAGCAATTACTTTTTCTTTAAATTCCCAAAAATATTTAAATCTTAAATTAATCACAAATTAACTATACCTTTTTTAATTTGGAAACAAAAAATTTTATAATTACAATATATATATATATATATAGGCTCATCTTTATATATATAATAACTGACAAAGTTGCTCTTTTGTAACCATAGTTCACATATTCAAGTAATAAAAACAGTCTCTTTGTAAAAATATATATAAAAAGTTGTGTACACTTTTGTCTCTCTCCAAATCTTCTCGAAGAAGGATCGTTGTGTACTGAATATGTTGACTATATATATATAATTAATTAAAGTAAAAATCACTATCTTAATTTATATTATATAAAATTTTATTTTTATAATATCAACAAATCAAACAACTAATTTTTGTAAAATTTCCTAATTCTGAATTTATATATTTAAGATAATACATTTATTCTTTATTAACATAAATTTTGTAAATGAAGAATTTAAATTTTATAAATTAAATTTAAATTGATAAATACATTATTTTAGATCTTATTCAATTCATAATCAAATAATAATTTAAAATATATTTAATGGATATTTAAATAATAGTTGTTGTCATTTTTACAATAATAAATAAATAATTTATTTTCTTAATTTTTTGACCTAACTTTTTTTGTGCAATTTGAGGGAGAGGGGTCCACACATAACACTATAAGAAGTTTTAAATGACTGTCCATGCCATTCTTTATGTCATTTGTGACTTTAACACATTGCCTTTTTCTTTTAATCCATTATATAAGTGGGATTTGACTGCTAATTAAAAACTAAATCTCAATTATCTTTCAAAAAAAAAAAGATAAGATAAGATCAACACCCGACACCAACATTAACACTCAGTAAAAATCTCGTTGAAGTATATAATATTAAAAATATTTTTTATTTAAGTTAAAATTTTTATTTAATTTTAAATTTAAAAAGAGTTTTACTAATATAATTTAATCATAAAATGTTTACTTATACATGATAATAAAAATAAATACAATAATTTAAATATAATATTTTACTTTTTTATTACTCAAGATTTCAATTTATTTTAAAATAATTTTTTTATTGGAATTAGAGTTGTTGAGAATTTTTAGTCAAAATTTATATTTTTATTAGTTAATTAATACGAAGATTAACTTCTAATATAATATAATAATTAATTTTTTCCTAAAGAAATATTAGAAAAAGTAAGTGTTAGTATCACATAAAATCCTCCCTTTTAATTACAGTATTTCAATTTTGTTATATTAAATTTCATCAACACATTTATATATTCTCTCATATCCTTTGTATTCTTTTTTTTATTCCAACCTTACTTTACTTTATCTCAATTATATATTTATATAAATTTTATATAAATATATAATTAAAATAAAGTAAAACAGGTTTTAATAAAATAGAAGCTACATAGAATCACTTCCCTTTAAATATATCTTGCAACACTGGAAAATATGGGACAAGATCCTCTGTCTATTATCTTGTCTTATTCTGTCTCATGAAATCTCAATTATTTATTTTGCGAAACCCATACGGGATCCACATAGAACCTATATGAGATTCACATAAATAAATAGCTGAGATTTATTAGACACAATAAGATACCATAATATTAAACAGGAGATCTAGACTCGAAAAATATCTATACGATGCTTATAACAAGAAAAAGGCAAGGGGAGATGAACCTAAAGGAAGAGGTTTATAGAGTTTGGGCCCCACCACCACCAGTCTTATTCGTGCACGTGGCACGGGCCCACTCTACTTTCTTATCATGTTTGTTGGCTACTTGTCATTGCTCACCTATCGTGTGGACAAACACACCCAAACATTAATCTATTTTCTTTTTATTTTCTATTCTTTTTTCTTTATTTAATTAATAATAGTTATAAAAATAAGGATAGTATAATGGCCCGAGCTCGATTTCCCGATATTGTAATAATCTTTAATCAGCAAAAAGAATATATGACCCTTCAAGAATGTATAATGTTAGAAATTCCAACAATGTGTTTAATTGATACAAAGAGTGACTCAGATCTTACTAATATTTTGATTCTAGCAAATGATGACGTTATAGTTTTAATCCGATTAATTCTTAACAAATTAGTATTTGCAATTTGTGAAGGCCGTTTTAGCTATATATGAAATTTTTAATTAATACTAATATTTTTTTAAAAATAATTATTTTGTGATCGATTAGGTTGGACCATCAAGCCCGATATAACTTGGGCTCAAGTTAGTGTAACTATTATTAATATAAAAATCAACAAATCTAAAAATTAACAATTGTTAGTGTAACTATTATTAATATAAGCAAAATTTATGATAGATTATAATAAGTTATATTGTAATTATAATCCAACAATTCATATTTTAAATTTTAAATTAGTGAAATTTAATATTTTAAAATATACGATTGTAATTAATTATAATGATTGAAATTCACTGTAATAATTATAAACAGTGTAAATATAATTAAAAATGTTTGTAATGTAATTATAATTAATTTATATGTTAACAAAACTTTCGTTAAGTTTAAGGTATTATTTTAATGTGTTTTTTATAATTTTATTTTTAAATGTATATTAAATAAAATGTTAACTATAAAATAATTTATAAATGATATATTTTAATAAATTAATAATTTGAAATTTAATAACAATTAAAGTTAATTTTAACAAAAATTACGGTGCCTTATTGAAGCAGTCACTACCTACTCGCATGGGACATATATATGAGAGTGATGTTTTCGTTGGGACATGCCATACTTTGACCAGTTGGCAACTGGTTCACGGAACTTAGGAACTGGTTCACGGAACCTTGGAACTGGCCGTACTAGAATTACTGTAATCTGAGATTGAAACAGTAAATATTTTTATTAAAGATGAGAAAAAAGCAAGTTCATGAAATTGGGTACAAAACAGTAGTCTCAGTTAAGATTCCTACCTCACTAGCCAAATCAAGATACAGAATCTGAACTACAAGCTATTGAATGATATTAGCTCCGAGTGTTCGATAACGATAACGATAACGATAACGATTACGAGTTCTACCGATATCGGAATTTGTGTGTGTGTGTGTAATCATCTTATAAGAGTCAATCCAACTGCAGTAATTATGATAGTAGAGGGAAGTCCAAATTTAAGATGCCTCCAAAAGGACAAATTGTATGGAAACTGACCACCTCTAGCTTGCTCACATACAATCAAGTTGGCTGCTGATCCTAACAGGGATAGGTTCCCAGCCACTGTGCTCACCCAAGCTAAGATTAGCCAGGCCTTCTTCTCCTCGGCCGTGGATATAGCTGCTGCGGATGCCGCAACCCGAGACCCGAGCAACAGAACTGAAACAGCAGTAGCAGAAAAAGAATGAACAGGGAACATCAGTTGAGGTTTTTGACCATATGCTTGAAGATGGTAATCACAACATCTTCTAGTACTTATAGGGGACAGATAGTTTAGAATTTAGCATACCAGTTGGTACATTGGAGGCTAAATTTGACAGGACAAGTATGACAACAGAAAGAATTGTTGTCCCAGCAACACTAGTTACATGTGCATATGGCTCCAGTTTGTCCCACAGAGCGGTCGGAATTCCGGTTTTGTTGAAGCCGTCGACCGTGATGAACATTCCGCAAAAGAATACCAGAAGTGAGTAGGAGACCTGGAGAAAGAAGAGAGACATTTTATCAGAATTTTTATACAGTTCTTTCTGGTGACATTTTGTTTTAGAAGCACTAACAAACAAACAAGAAGCCTTCTTGTTATGCAAGTTTACCTTGTCAAGGCATGGTCGAGCATCCTTAAAATCGAGAACAACAAGAACAATTGCAGCAGTAATGGTACTCCAGGACATATCTAGGCCAGCAAGCAAAGCAGCAAGCATAGCTAGTGTGATTGCATAAACGCAGGACTTCGATAGCCTCCTTTTACACTTTGTGATAAAATCTTCCTGTTCAGGTTCTGAGATCTCTTCAGGGGAAGAAGATGTTTCCTTTGAAGGAACAGCTTCCTCCCCCTTAATGTCAACCTCTTTTGAAGGCTCAACTGAACTAATAGGGAGATTGTCGATTTCGTTTTCGGTTGCAGTTACACGGTTCCTCAGTGTCTCAGGGTGGCTTGTGATATCGCAATTGGAGGGGTTAGTTTCCATTTCAGAGTCTCCCTGTTGAGAATCTGGAAGATGTGCCATAGTAGCAGGTGAAAACTGATGAGATTTCACATCTTCATCCGAAACAACTTCTTCAGTTGCATCTTCTTCATCTTTCTGAGGAGAAGATAACAACTTCCAGTACATGCACATAAGAAATATAATGTTCACAACAACACCAACAAGCATTGCTGGGAGAATTCCTATCAGAAACTCTCCAAATGAAATCCCACTTTGGATTGCTATAACCAGATTCTGAGGATTGCCAATTGGAGTAGCTGAAGATCCAATGTTTGCACTTGTTGCAAGAGCAAGCAGAAAGGGATGTGGAGGAAGATTATGTTGCCTGGCAACTTTCAGAACGAATTCTGTCAAAACTACACAACAGGTGTCATTGGTGAATAGAGCACTTGCAATTGCAGTAATAAGACAAATTCTGCAGAGCAAGTCCCTTGGACCTATGCTCTTCCAAGCCAGCATTTGACCTAAGTATTTGAACATCTCTGCTCTCTCAAGATAGATACTCACAACCATAGTCCCAAAGAGAAGACCAAGGATTGAGAGATCAATGGCTTCATATGCTTGATCTGGGGTTAGAACTTGGAATACTACCATAAGCATAGCTCCAAGGAGGGAACCTGCAGTTCTTCCAATTGGAAGAAAAGGGACCGCAGGGAAAACTGCAAGCACCCAGAAGACTCCAAATGCAATTAATCCCAGAACCACTTTTACAGTAGCAGCCATGGCCATTTCTTCAGTTGTTCAAGCCGATAAATAGGTCCTGACGATTAACTAAAATTCCTGCTGATGCAGTCACATGTCAGAGAAAACCAAATTTGCAGCTCGAGAATTCATCATTTATGAACTGTCACATTTCAGAGAAAATATAAGAAACTTATAAGAGTTCCACTGAACATTTCGCTGAAATTTAATCAAGCAGTTAAACAACTAATGAGTATGTAACCAAACGCCAAAACTTGAACAGAAGCAACTCTCATGACTGTTCGAAGTAGCTTCAATCTAAACGTCAAACACCATCATATAGACGAAAATTCAAGTACTATTTCTAACAGAAGCTCACCTGAGAATCGGGAAAACTGAAAGTGAACGTACAACACATTAACTGACAAAACCCAGAAGAAGCTCCAGTAACCTTGAAGCTTTCAAACAAAGCAAACTGCACTAAGCTGTTGCTGGCTTCTGATAGGATAAGACTTCAGATTCTAAAACTAACAGTGCTAATCCTTTAATAAATGAGTTGGGATTCACGGAGTTGACTCTACAAAAGATTCCTACTTCATCGTTGACATCCGAGCGCTACCATTTGCGTGCCACGTCATGGCCACATGCCACGTTCTCTAACATCCATGAAAGCGAGTTAGCTACTACCATAGCCTTCAAGCCAAGGTTTCATCTTTACATTGACCCACGAAAAACGGAGTCTGATATAATCTGACAGTAGCTCTTAAACTTCAACTTGAAAAATGGTGAAAATTTCTTCTATTTAATTCACCGCACAAAGTGTATGTACATAGGCTGTCTACTTATACTAGAAAGGAACAAAATCCTATTGGTCTGCTGTACCTATAACTATATTTACAACTGCGGAAGAAGAACAAAAAAACAAAGGAATAAAAGGACATTGCGCAGTCGTGGTGCATGGTGTGTCACCGAGCAATGTGAAATGTTTATGTGCTACTGATCTAAGAGTTCATGGGTGCAGGTTTTAGGTATAATGGGTGATGGGTCTTTTTGTGAACCTATGACCCGTCTGGTCCATAGGATAACCAGCCAATGAGGTAAACCGATCCAGTCTTTAACACAACTAATAGATTATAAATTACTGAATTAGTTGAAAGATCAAAACTTTCTTGATAAGTGCTTATTAACCTTTTCTCTTTGTCATAAACCAGTTACTGGGTTTCCTAGGTTCTGCACTTTGTTCATACAAACTTGCTTGTTTTATGCCATAAATCAGCTCAAGTTAGTGTCTTCTGATAGGAATGAGTGGAGGACACAGTAAGCTTGAGACGGTCACAACAGGTTCGGGTTCAAATCAAGGTGGATTCGGCAGCTTGAAATGATTGATGTGAAGAACAAACTAGTTTTCGTGTTTGAATCAATCAAGCTCATGTTCAAGAATGCATGTTGACAAGAAAGCAAGTTGTTATTATTATCTGTTGCAGAACATTACAATCATTAAAAAAACACCATCAATCTGATCTTTTTTTATATCTGCAGAATTCGCAGTCGCCATCTTTGGAATTATATTACGTCGAATTTGATAAACGTGATAAGTCAAAGCAATATAAAACAAGTTCAATGTAACTATCATTTGTTTGCTCATATAATAAAAGGGTAATTAACATATACTAAGTGATGAAAGAAAGATTCTTTTTTAATAATAAGTTATTATCTTTATAATTCAAAGTATTATCAAATTTTCTAATTAAAAAGATTGGCACTTTTATCTTTTAAATTTGTATAAAAATAGTAAAAAATACATTTAACTGATGTTTTAAAAACCGAACCGAAAGTTAAACTGGTCAGATAATATTTAAGACTTAAAAGGTTCGATCAATATTAAATCGTCGTAAAATAATTAATAAATAAATAAATTGAAGAATATGAAGAGAAATTGAAATAAAATGTTATTAATTTAAAGTTTAATTTAAAAGAGACAGTATTAAATAAAAATTAATTAGTTTATTTTAGTTTATAAAAATCGATCTATTAATTAATAAGCTGATTAAGTTTTAAGAATGAAGATTATTAAAGTAAAACAAACTCGAAAGTTAAAAACTAAATTAAAAATTTAACCGGTTAAAATTTTTTATATAGTTAAACCTTTCGAACCGGTTTAAGTTTTAAATCATAAAATTTAACTCAAATTAAGTTAAATTTTATTAAATTCAAATTTAGGGAAAAAGTTTCTTGATCTATATTAATTATGGGACTTTGGGTTAAACCGAGCTTCATCGAATTGACTAGATCCATATTATCACTTCTATATATATATTTGGAGGGAATTTGTCTTTAATAATAGCAAATGATCATTGAATCATATCCCTAATCCCACAAGATAATATAAAAAGGCTAGGAATTTAGATTAGGGCAATGATGAGACTTCCAAAATGTCAACTATTCAATCTGATTATAACAATTTGTTGAGAATAAGTTTGTAAGTGTGTCTTTGTCATAATGAAGGTGAAGGGGGTATCAACAAATCTAAACTTACAAGCCAATTGATTGAGATTATAGCAATACTTTAAGCTAATCGATATATTTTTTAATTAATTGATCATCTTTTATTTAACAGTCTCTTTTTTTAGTTAAATTTTAAATTAAAATAATTTCCTTCGATTATATTTCAAATTCTTCAACTTTTTTTAATATTTAACCGATTTTGTGATAGTCTAATACCATTTAAATTTTTTAAATATTAAATTTCTTGTCTTATTAATTTAACTTTCGAACTGGTTTTCAAAACATTGATCACCGATAGTATTCTTCGAACTATCAAGAAAGTATCAAAATAAGTTTTTGGTACGTTTATCAATTAAAGGCTGTGATGATTGTAATTGTAATTCAACTAAAGTGGTAATTGGTTATAAGTGAAGACTTGTTAAATTAATTTAAGTTATTAATTTATTAAATAAATCACTTAATTCCTATAATATATAAATTATTATATACATTCAAAATTTTGTTTAATACATATTTAAATGATAATGACTATGAACTTAATAAGTCGTCCACTTGGCAAGCATAAATTGACAAGGCCAAACCCTTCATTTACATGTAACATCAATTTGGTGTGTACCTACTTCTTTTGATTATCTAATCTATTATATGTTAGTTAAGATGAAGAAAGGACAAAATGTTCCAATGGCATATTCAATTTGACCCTGCTCTTAAGATATAATTTGAGTATAGGTGTGCTTGTTTGGTGGGTATGAGGATAGAGGAATAGGTATGGAATGAAAAATAAAGCTAGATAAGAGGTAATGATTATTTTGCTTATACTTTCATTCCTTACTTTGGGGCATTGCCCCATTCCTCATTCCTAGCTTTGCATAATGCTTAATGCTTATTTTTTTTTAGTTTAGTAAGGTTTGGTATTCTTTAACTAATATTATAATTAATTAATTACAATATCATTAATTCATTAATTAAAATATTGTAATTAATTAATTAATTAAATTATTATGATTAATTAATTAATTACATTATAATTAATTAAAATATAATTCATTCATTAATTAAAATATTATAATTAATTAATTACACTATTTTAATTAATTAACATATTATGATTAATTAATTATAATATATATTTTATGCAACAGCCCTTCCTATTTGATAGAATAATTAATTACAATATTATAATTAATTAATTAATTATATTATAATTAATTAAAATATAATTCATTAATTAATTAAAATATTATAATTAATTGATTACACTATTTTAATTAATTAATTAAAATATAATTACTTAAAATATAATTTATTCATTAATTAAAATATTATAATTAATTAATTAAAATATAATTAATTTTTATTTTTCAATATTTTTTTCAAACAAACCACTATCAATGATAATGATAATCATTCATTTCTCTTAATCAACCATCATAATTATAATGATAATATTCATGCTCATTCCTCGTTATATTCATTCTTATTCCTATTATCATTCCTCTATATGAGTCATTCCTCGTTATATTCATTCTTATTCCTATTATCATTCTTCTATATGAGCCAACCGTCCCCTAAGATTTGATCGAACTTTAATCATATAATTGATGTTCGAATTCAAATGGTTCGGAATAATATTATTTTAAAAATCTAATCAGTTCACATTAGTTTGTTGATTTTGGGATTAGCATAACTCATTTTGATAATTCTAAAATAATGTCTTCTTGTCCAACGAGACTGATGTCTACATGTTCCAAAGTATGACGTGTCCTGTAGAGCTTAGGAATTAAGGGCTTGTCCCCTGTGTGATTCCTACGAGTAAAGGGCCTGTCTTGTCTTAGAACCCTAATTGGGTTTCAATAATGAATTTAGGGCAGATCAAAGATAAAATCTTGAACCCATTTAGCCCAAATGCAATTTCTCAAATTCATTAGACTGATTAAATTGGGAATTTTGATTCTCAAACCCAACATGACAATCCCTTTTACTACCCCATAATCCTATTAATCCAAACTTTGCACATTTTTTTTAATTATTTATCTTAATTAAAGTAATTTGGATAAAAATTATTGTATATGTCTTAAGCTTCGTTTAACTTAAACCCGTTAATTCACTAAATGTTTAATTCGAATTTATTAAATTTTCGAAGTAAAATACTTTTTCATTTTTAAAAAATTATATAAATTAATTTTAAAAAATAATAAATAGATTGCATGACTTAATTTAACTCAAATTTTGATTAAACTTGAATTGAAACCAAAAATACATTTTTGTCAAATTGAAATTAAGATTTGTCAAATAGGTTTGGATAATCAAGTCAGGCCTAAGCCATGAGTTTAGACCAATTAGATTTAATTTGTCAACCCTTTTTTTTTTTTTGCTTTTGAATTGGGACAATTTGCCGGATCAGACTCTGACCTGTTCTTGTTAGATGAGGAAGATAAAAACACTGAGAGAGCATCTTTCATGTAATAACTAGTCATGAATCTTAGACTTTTATGTCCCCATTAATCTTTTTGTAGGTGTTGGACTTGAAAGTGACACAAAACATAACTCTTCCTCCAACAGTTTGGTTCACAGAGCCAAACTCAGGAAATGGAGGAAGACCGTACTTGTTCCATGATAAGCAAAATGGCCATTTTTAGGCAAGCACCGACAGGAACACATGTTTTGGCTATAACCCAGATGGTACTGTAAATTCTCCTGTCTGGAACAACCGACACACTAGTGTTCAATGTTCTTCAGGAAGGTGAACCATAGTGCAGTTTTGTTGGTCACAGGCTGTTTCTTTTCTATCGGATTAGGACAGAGACGTGAGACTTGGCAGTTACCTAACTAACATAATTTAGCTTATCCTTAGCCAGCATAACAGTTGCTGGCATGAGATAGACCATAAATGGCATATCACTGTCAGCTATACTATGCTTTCACACTTCAATCATATAAGAAAATGGTAATTAGTTGCATGATTACTGCTGTTTCATACCCGTAGAACTACATTCCAACGAATAGACGAACCAAAGTTGTAAGAGTATGCAGAATCAAAAAGACAAAATTGCAAGTCTCTGATAACAATTTCTTTATATTACACACAAGATGACAACAAGCAATCCAGAAAAGCAGTATCTATGTGCAAATGCTATTTTTGTATATAAAGTTAGGGAGAGAAAGAAAGTGGGGTAGGAAAGCTCATTAGTGGGCACACTAATGATCAATACAAGATGTTTTTTCTGCACTCTCTTTGTGGTTCACAAGAGACTAATATTCATTTTTAGATATTCAATCTATCCTCCTTAAATTCATTTGATCATAGTATTAAGGATTGAGTCTTACAAGCTGTATTGCCTTCAGACTTGCATCTGATGGGCTGGTAATTTGTAGCCACCATTTTGTTTCTCATCATTGATGTATGGACTCGGAGTAAGCTAAATTCTGGTTGTGAGGTTGGGAAGAAAGTCCAGTCGCTTGCTGGTCTAGCTTCCTTCCAGAAAATAACTTCATTGCCCACCATTCAGACGCAACATTAGGTTTGTCGGGGACTTCTCCTCTGGAATTATCAAAGTTGAACTCCTTGACTGATCCAAGAGTGACAGAATGATGCATTCTTTCGCAAAGATCTTCTTCCATTTCTGAAGGTTTCTCCAATATTGCAGCAGAAGTCTCATCAACACGTAAACAATTTCCACCATTTGTGTGTGTGCTGCCACTTTCCATTTGGTCTTCTGTCAAAACATTCTGTGGGAATTCTGAGAATGATCGGCAAGATGCTGCTGACTTGTTCTCAAGACAACGAGCAACCTCTTCACCACTCAACTCAAATGATACTCTATGATCAGTGACAGAATCATCAATTTTAGGTTCATTTTCTGAATTGGTAACGGATGCCACCTTAGAAATATGGTCCTCCATAGGCCCCCTACCATCAGGTGTCAAGCATCCTGATCCTAGCGTAGACTGCAACCCAACACCATCAGGAGTCACGGAACCAGAACCAAGCCTTGAACCTAGTCCCACACCCTCTGGAGTCATGGAGCCAGAACCAAGCCGTGAGCCTAACCTAACACCGTCCGGTGTCACTGATCCAGATCCCAGTCTCGAACCCCACTTACGAGTTGTAAAAGGTTCAAAACGTAACAATTTGGGTGCATCCACCATTTGGATTTCAAGAATTGGATGTTGATCAAGGAAAGGAGAAGATGTGCCAGAATTTGAGACCACTGAGCCTGGTGAGATAAGCTGGCCACCTGGGCTTCCTGGGTAGAACTGATAAGATTGGAATTCATAGTGAGACCATCCTTGTTTTTGATTAGTTCCGCTGTTTCTTCGAGCCCGTTCCAAAGAAGACGTCAGAAGTTGAGCAAATGGCACTTCAGGGGATGAAGGAGTGGTCAATTGAACAGATTCTGGAGGTGGAGTGAAAGAAGCAGTTGATGGTTCAGTGGTGAAGGCAGAAAACACAG
>JANSVB020000141.1:1302450-1314601 GCA_025504935.2 Erythroxylum haughtii | reverse complement strand
GGTTACAACCATAGTATATATATACAATTGTCTATACTAAATATACAACAAATTCCCTAAGATACATGGAAATCTGTATCTTATCATAATCCCTAAAAATCAGGGATTTGTATAATTCCTATACAATCTTTTAGATAGTGCTACATAATTTGACAGAACCAATAGCTAGGGGCAAGGAATCTCCCCAGCTGTCGAAGCTTTAATGGACAAAATGCTAGCGGGAAAGAATGGCACTTCATCAACCACAAGGCCTAGAGGTAGGTCCGCTTCAACTTGATGATTTCCTGCAGCCTTCTTCAGCTATGAAATATGGAAAACTGGGTGGATTCTAGAAGTTGTTGGTAGAGCCAAACGATAGACCACACTGCTAAGTTTCTTGGTGATTGTAAAAGGTCCATAATATCTTGGACCTAACTTGCTATAAACTCTGGCAACAAGTGAATTCTATCGGTGTGGTCGAACTTTAAGGAAATCAAAGTCCCACTCCTTAAATTCCAGATATCTTCGATGCTTATTGGCAGCCCTTACCATCCTCTGCTATGCCTTAAAGAGGTTATATTGGAGTCGCCAAATTATTTCAGCACGGTCCTAATGCTCTTCCCCAACAGCAACCACTTTGAATTCCCTCAGCAAAAACTGCACCAGTGTTGGGGGCTTCCTTCAATATACTATCTCAAACGGAGACAAAGAGCAGCCCTTTGGTAATTGGTATTATACCAATATTCCACCCAATACAACCACTTCCCCCATCCCTTAGGTTGTTCTGAGGAGAAACACCAAAGATAGGTCTCCAAACAACAGTTCAATACCTCCGTTTGCTCGTCAGTCTCGGGATGGTAAGCCGGGCTCATTTTCAACTGAGTTCCCCATGCGTTAAAGAATTCTTGCCAAAAAAACTTCATAAATAACGTGTCCCTATCACTGACTATAGAATTAGGAACTCCATGCAACCGAACAACTTATGTGGCAAATGATTCAGCTACTATGCGTGCAATGAATGGATGTCTTAACCCAATAAAATGCCCCTACTTGCTAAGTCTATCAACCACCACAAAAAGACAATCAATCCCATGTGATTTCGACAATCCTGTAATAAAATCCATAGATATATCAGCCCATACTTGTGTTGGAATTGGTAATGGTTGTAATAGTCCAGCCGGTGTCCTTGTGTCATATTTATTTGTCTGACACTCCAAACATTCTGCCACAAATTTTTGCACACGTTTCATCATGCCCGGCCAATATACATTTGTCGCTAACCTCCTATACGTGTGGTATGCACCTGAATGCCCTCCTTAAGGGGTGACATGGAACTCCTTAAGCAATGTAGAAATTCAAGAAGAGGTAGGCGGTAGGACAATTCGCCCTTTATGGAACAAACGGCTATGAATAAGTTCGTAATTTGGATGGCTCAAAGGGTGTTGAAAGACCTTGTCCTTCACCTTCCTATAAAAATCATCTTGCTGAATTTCTCTGTCAAGTTCTTGCCACTGATGGCAAAACACTCCACTTCTTCCTCTTTTCGAGACAGTGAATCAGTAGCTCTATTCATTACTCCAGGCTTATATTCGATGCTAAAATCATACCCCAATAGCTTAGTTACCCATTGTTGTTGTGCCGAAGTAGTAATATGCAGTTGCAATAGATGTTTGAGGTTGTTGTGATCGGTCCGGAATTTAAATTTTTTGTCGATAAGATATGGTCTCCAATGTCGGATTACAAGCACAAGAGCCATTAGTTCCTTTGCATAGGCAGTCTTTGACCAATTCTGTGAAGCTAACATCTTACTGAAATAAGCAAGAGGGCGGTTGTTTTGCATGAGGACAGACCCCACTTCCCGACGCGCCACACTCAATAATAAACTCCTTAGAAAAATCTGGCAGCGCTAGTACTGGGGCCGTCGTCGTTGCTGTCTTCAATTTCTCAAATGCGATTTGAGCCTCCTGTGGCCAAGTCCACTTCAAGGCAAAGTCGCGCTTCAATAGATTAGTTAATGGTTGAGCAATATGACCATATTCCTTGATGAATCGCCTGTAGTATCCAGTGAGACCAAGGAAGGCGCGTACTACTCGTACTGATTTAGGTTGTGGTCACTGCAAAACACTTGCTATTTTTGTGGGATCCATGGAAACTTCGTGGGCTGACACCAAATGGCCCAAATATTCAACCACAGTCCTACCGAAGCTACTCTTCTTCTTGTTAACGACAAGTGATGCTTCTCCAGTCTGTCCAATACTCTCCCCAAGTGTTGTAAATGCTCCTGCCAACTCCTGCTAAAGATGAGAATATCATCAAAAAACACTAATACATACCGTCGCATGAATGGTCGGAAGAGATCATTCATGGCTGCATGAAATGTTGCAGGTGCATTAGTTAGGCCGAAGGGCATCACCCTAAATTCATAATGGCTCGAATGTGTTATAAAAGCAGTCTTGGGTATATCTTCCTCGCGCATTGGGATTTGATGGTACCCCGATTGAAGATCGACCTTTAAAAAATATCTTGCCCCATGGAGCTCATCAAGAAGTTCCTGAATAATAGGAATTGGGTAACGATTAGCCACCGTAACCCGATTAAGTTCTCGATAATCCACACAAAACCTCCAGCTACCGTCTTTCTTTCTAACCAATAACACCGGGCTAGAGAATGGACTACAACTTGGTTGTATAATTCCCGAAGCTAGCATATCTGCCACCTGCCGTTCTATCTCATCCTTCTGGCTATGCCCATATCTATAAGGTCTAACATTCACAGTAGAGATTCTTAGCATCAATGTAATTTGATGATCTACTACCCTCCTTGGGGGCAAGCCCAATGGTTCCTTAAACAAGCCTTCAAAGTGGGCGAGCAGTTCTTCCAATTCATTCGGCTGTTGTTCCTCTCCAACCTTCTGCTGCTCCAAGTTTCCCAACACTGCCGTATGCCAAATCAGCAGCCCAAACTCCAGATTATGCATTTTACTCAAGGAACGAACAGAAACAAATGAATTCATCAAGGACGGATCCCTCTCAATGCATATGTTTCTTCCTTCTACCAAAAATTCCATCCGCATTCTTCCCCAATTAATTTTAACATCGCCTAAGGTCTACAACCACGTTACACCCAATATTAAATCCACACTCCCAAGAGGAAATAGGAAGCAATTCACATACAATGTAATGCCTGGGAGCTCTAGTGGTACCGCAGCACAAAACCCATCCGTCTCCTTGCGATTCCCACCACCCAGCTTCACACCAATTTTTCGAGTGGGCTCTATCTTCAACCCCAGTTGCTTTGCCATCCTTCTTGATAAAAAATAGTGACTAGCTCCACTATCCACCATCACTACCATTGTTACTTCTCCGACTCTTCCCCATAGCTTCATGGTCCTTCCCGAATCCGCTCCTCCCATGAAGAAATTAGAAAAATCGAGTCGGGTAAATTGTCCCTCATCAGTCACTGTGTCGGCTAATGGCAGCTCTTCAACCTCCTCCAGCTGGGTCGTACCTAGATGTTCCTCGTCATCTTCGTCAGCTCCCAAAATGAGAGTTCGTAAAGATGGATTCTTACATTGGTGTAGAGGATGATAAGGTTGGTGGCAACAAAAACACAACCCCTTTGCTCGTAAATCTTGCAACTCCCTCTGGGTATAACGCCTCAAACCCCAATTCCCTCCTGAGCTTGGAAAAATCGATTTCCCCTCTGTACTCTTGTTTCCAGAATTTTCTACAGCCTTAGGGTGTTGGTCAGGTCAACCTTTGAGTTAAAATGGGTTGTTTCCCCTTTAGTGAGAAATTGTGAGGGCCCCTGCCCATGGTCCTTCGTTACTGCCCTTAGTCCAGCCCGATATCCCAGCCCAAAGCCATCGGTTGCCTGCGTCTTCTTCTTCCTCAAAACCTCAATCTCATATTCGATTTCCCTAGCCAAAGTCATGGTGCGATACAGATCGATAATCTCATGGGAGCGAATATGCACTCGGATTTCTTCCTTCAACCCATTCAAAAACTGACCAATGAATGCTTCTTCCGGCCATGATGTGATTTGAGATGATTTCGACACAAAGTCCCGGATATACTCTTCCATGGTCCCTGTTTGCTTGACAACCGCAATAGCTTCATATGGGTTCGAAGCCAGAGCATCTACAAAGCGAGTTAAGACCTCCCTCTTCACATCCTCCCAGCATAAGAAAGGTAGTCGATTTTGTAACCACGTCATCCAGTGAAGGGCATGCCCCTCCATGCAATCAAGGGCTAAGGACACCTTAAGATTGTCCGGTGTCTGATGTATCTGAAAATATTGTTCCGCTTGTCGAACCCATGCCAAGGGCTCATAGCCATTAAAGTTGGGAAGCTCCACTTTCTTAGCTGAAATTTGGACATCTTCCAAAGTGATGAAACGATTATGTGATTTATTAGTTCCAGTGAGTGGGGGAGGGACTGAACCAGTGTGGGCTTGGGATACTGCCTCCATCGAAACAGAAGGGCTTCCTATTTCCTCACACGGCCCCTTACCCTTAAGAACGGCAGTCAACAAATTTTTAAATTCTTCTAGCTGTTTGCGAGTTTCATCCAGCTGGTGACGATTCCCTGCAATTTCCGAACCCAGTCCTCCGACCTGCTGCTCTAAAGTCCCCAGGCTCCTTTCCATCGTTTCCACCCTGCTTTCCATGCGTGTGTTTGTCATTGGGGTCGCTTCTCTCTTCGAATTGATTCCACACTCACCGCACCAATTTGATGAGTTAGGAGCCCCGAAAGAGTGAAGAGAATGAAATGATATATTGAAGTAAGGAATTACAGAGTTTTCAAGCTCTGTCCCAGCAAATGCCGACAGTATTAACTGTTACAATGTTTATGTAAAAAGATAAAAAGTTCCTCTCATTCCACCATGTACTATCTATAGCCCCCAGCTACTTAATTCGATTACAATCGTATAACCTTTCACGACTAATTCTCTTTCTCTATCCTCCTTCTAGAATAAACCAGTAAAGGCTTCTTTCCTCCATAGTGCCCACGCTTGCTATCAGAACCTCAACCTCAGTCCCAAGGTTAGCCATTTTTCGAACTCAACCTCTGTCATTGTCTCTTTTTCCCTCTCATTATCTCATCCCTGTTATATAAACTGTTATTAGTGACTCAAGAACAAGCTGCTACCACAATGCCTTCAGCTGAGAAGCCAGAAAACCAGGCATAGCTTCTCAAACAAAAAGATTGTGCCTATTATATGACTTCTACAGTTTGTCAATTTTGAAGTAGGCCTGAATACAATTCTGCCGTACAGAGTCTTACGAAAGAGGGACAAGTGCTAGATCTTTCCATTCTTCTTTGTCAATGTTAGTCCTTGGAAATTTGCATAGGAGGGAATTGTTGTAGCTCTATAATTCGCAATTAGGCATTTTTGGTGATTATATGTGTTGGATCTTACCAAAGTGCAAATTTTAATGTGAAATTAACTCAGTGCTCTAGTCTACCTGTCATGAAAAGAAACAGAAAACACTTTTCATGGATATTGTGTGGCATTATTAGGCTCCGATTTACTGCAGCTTAGTTTGGTAATATTATTACCGTCCAACAGCAACTGTGCATGGGTAATCAGAACAATCCTCTTCCTCAAGAATCCATTCACCTATAGTCACCAGTTTGCCTTAAAGCCTGATATGCAAGTCAAATTTCCCATGGCTTCTCATATTTCAAGCATAGTAAACTTCTACCCTTTACTGTGCCCATCATATTTGTTAATTCGTTATTCTTTTTGAGGCTCATTTTTCTTCTGAATTGAATTACGTTGCAAATCTCATGATATCTAAAGTTTTAGAGAAGATCAGGAATTGTGAGCTTCATTTAGAGAGGATGGAAAGCTTTTGTTTTATGTATGCATTCAGCTTTGGTGATATCAATTGCTGGTACCGAAAGGACTGCATTACTGAATCAGGTAGATCAGATAAATCACTTCTTATTGTTAATCAAGTTCATACTAAAATCCCACAGTTTCTTTGCCAAATCCGCATCTCTGGCCTTGGAACTTGCTTTTGCAAAGTTGCTGTTGATAAAATATGCCCCACTTGTCCCCTTCACTTGTGGATGCAATGCCACATAACATGTAGTTGCTGCTCCCTGTTATCGTTTGAATCTGTTATGGTAGGGACTATGAGCTGAAAGTAAAACAAGAGATACATCTAACCAGATACACAGGACTTACCTGCTGAACATTTCTGAGCAGAAATTTACCAATTTTATTAGTGAGGACTGCATTATCACAAAAGGACCATGACATCAGTGTTGGAAACAATACCTAGAAATTCACAAACTTTGACTTGATACAAAAGAGATGCTACAGATTCACCGATAGAAATATATAGAGACTTTCAGTCATTCTCAGAACAGAAAAGTCAAGTAGTTACCACTAACAATATTACTTTGGCGGTAGAGGTTAGTGACGATCATTCCAGGATGCAGAGAATTTGCGGTTATATTTACTCCATCTTCCTGTTCAAGTGAGCAACCAACTTATGGAACAACAGTAGTGTTCATCAGGTTGATGATGCATGCAAGTCCATATATAAAACACAGTCCTCACCTTGAAACGTCTGGCAAGTTCATTAGCATGCAGGACATTAGCAAGCTTCGATTGGGCATACGAAGTAAAGGTGGTGAACCTGTACATATGTAAGTTTCCCTAAATAGGTAACAGTTCATATTCAAGCAAATATTGCAGAGATTACATATTCTGAAACCATTCTGAGTTGGGATTGTTGTCAAGTACCCTGAGGGATCATTAAGCTTATCAAAACGAATTCCTCCAGGGTAAGAGAAATGGTGAGCATTTGAGGAGACATTCACAATTCTCGCTTCTCTTCCACTTTCTTTTGCTGTTTTTTTCATGGTCTCCATTAAGAGATGTGTCAACAGGAAATGACCTGAAAGCAGATACAGAAAGAAATAACCTCTTACACCTAAAAGTTGTTTTGAACCATTCTTGTGGTACAAAACATGCATACCTAGGTGGTTAGTTGCAAAGTTAAGTTCTATGTTGTCCTTGGACAGCTTGAATGAGGTTGCTTGACCTGCATTATTTCTTGCAATAGAAAAGATAAAAGTACAACGATATTAAACTTTCTATTTAATAGAAATTTTAAGGATTTGTTAATGCATTAAGCTGATATAGAAACTATCAGGTTCTTTTGTTTTTTCTTCCCAATCTTACATCAGGATATTGAGTGGAATTCCAGAGGTGCTAAAATCAGATGCGAATTTCCTGACAGAGGACAGAGAACTGAGATCCAACTCAAGGGTATCAAGTTTTGCTCTTGGAATTTCATTCACTATGGTTTCCTTTACCCTTTTCCCATAATTTGTATTCTTGACTCCCATTACTACATGCACACCTCGCAATGCAAGAACTCGTGTTGTTTCAGTCCCAATCCCACTTGATGCTCCTGAGGAGTTGGAGCAACAGTAGTTCTAAAGTGTAAGTCCAGGAAAATGATAAGTCCAGGAAAATGATTTTTTGAAGCTCTGAAGTAGCTATCTAGGAAAGAATTCTCAGTTCCAGCCAAAAGAGAAGACATGGAAAATAATAAATACATGTTAAGAGAGAACTAAATGTGTATAAAAGTAACCTGTGACAATGGCTGTGAGACCAGAGCCATCAATCCCTTGTGTTACTTCCTCAGCTGTAGAAGAAGCAGAGAATCCAGATGGCCCTTTCCTGCTTAGCAACCACAACATACTTTTGTTTATATTCCTTTGCAAAACATAAACCAGGAACGGCTTTTAAGGAAACGGTTTCTTTTATAGAGGAAGAGTTGAGTGTCTTTGCTTGTTTATTTCACTTTGTACGTGTGTAGCTGTCGACTGCTGGAGTAACAAAAGTTGCATACTTTCAGGTTATGCAAAGTAAGTTAGTTACTTTGTATGTTATTGTTTCAAAATCGAAGTCTTGCGTCGATCGAATTGGATAAACCTTAAAAAAAACACATTATTATAGCCTGCCAATTACGTATTATTTTTTACCATTCTCAAGTATTGTATTGACTGGTGGCTTCTGAAGTTATTGTCTGGTCATTTTCTCAGCTTATCCTATTCAAGTACTTGCCAATTTACAGACTGGTCATCAACCACCATAATAGAAAGGAATATGTTGTGACTGGTGTTCTTGCTGCACAAGGGCTCCAGTTCTAATTTGGATTTGATTAAATCCTGATAACTATTTAAAGAGAATAGCCCTTCAGATAAAAAAGTTTTCCATTCTCCTCCATTCCTGGATTATGCCTTTCTGATGCATTAGATGTTTGAGAAAAAAAAAAAAAAAATTCTGATAACTATATCAGAAAACCATTATGTAGTATCTTGTTGAATTTGTAAACTTCAATTATGTTTGTAAAAGGGGACTTAAAAAGGTTGTCAGCAAGATTTACATTACCATTTTTGCAATTTCCAAATCCCATGTTTAGAATTTTACATTGTCTGCAACTTTTCATGCATTTTAAGATGCAGTAAATTCCAATGATACATAGTCTAATTTCCTTAAAACATTCCATTCTGCTTTAGAGTAGGCTTTTCAAGTTAATTGAAAGGGAAAAAAAACTAATTTTTTGTCATAAACTTGCTTAAGAAACAACAGTCTTTGAACTCTGTCCAGTGGACTTCTATACCTATCATTAACTAACTTATTTGCAGAAGTGTAATGTTAATTAACAGATAACCAGAAAGGTACAAAGCATCATTTGTTAACTAAATTCATGCTGAAATCCCAAAGTTTCTTTGCTATTAATTAACAGATAACCAGAAAGGTACAAAGCATCATTTATTAACCAAATTCCTGCTGAAATCTCAAAGTTTCTTTGTTAACTCATCATCCCTACCCAATGAGCTCCTTTTGGTCAAGTTGGAGTCTGAAAAATATTCACCACTTATCCCTGTAACCTGAGGATTTAAAGCCACATAACATGTCGTTGCAGCTCCTTGTAATGAAATTCCAGGAAAAAGCAGATAATTGTCAGTTTTTTTTTTATATGATCCATGATTCTGACGTTTCAGGAACAGGGATCCGATGTTCTGCCTCACCTGCTGAACATTTTTAGGCATTAATCTAACAAAAACATTAACAAGGCCTGAGTTAAAAAGAAACTGGAAGTTACTAACATAGGTTAGGCAAAGGGATCCAAACACTCAGACCCTGAGATCATAAGTTAGCCCGCAGAAATATGCAAAAGAGAAATGCCTCTAATGAAGAAGTTTAAGATGCAAAAAAGGGTTAAACATGATTACCATTAAGGGAACCCATATTACGGAATATATTCGTAGTGAACACACCAGGATGAAGTGAATTCGCAGTTATATTTGCTCCATCTTCCTGCTCATGAACATTAAAAGATGACAATGGTATTTAGTCAAGTTGTTCTCACAGGTTTGGTATAGCATTTTTCTGATTTTGCCTAATTGTGCAGATGAACTTCTGATTTTATCCGTTCTTCCCGGAAAATGGGATTGATTAGTTTCAAAATCAATATCAGATAACAAGTTAGGAAGACACAAGGTCATAGAAAAATTTCCACGTCTGAAATATCTTCTGTTTCTTTGTCAGTGATTGTCTTAATACCTTCAACTTCTTGGCACATTAGCAAGCTTTGTTTGACAGTATGCTCGAAAGCTACCGTACCTGGAGGAGAAAAAGAGCAAAAATTCCAATTTAGTTACACTTACAACCATAGCTTTGAGTTAGTCATGCACCATGAGACTACAAGGTGTAGCTAGGCATAGCAATGTCCGTGTGTCAGGCATGCTGCGGATGGGCTGCTGTAGTTCATGGGGAGTGCTCTAGACTGCAGTAAGCTTTTGTGGGTAGAGTACCCTTCAAGAAAGCTTAGTGTTAGTCCCTGAAATTGAATGACTGCCGTGTCTCGATGCCCGTGAGGGGCAGCAGCATCACGGAGGAGTGCTACCTGGTAGATATAATACCACCTTGAACCAGGAGATTGGTGCTAAATTGACTGAAACTCAAGACAAGTTTGAGCATTTTGAGTGGTGAGATCTCAAAACCAAAAGATTGGGACAGCATAATCCAAATTTCTGAGTTGGAATTTAGATGAGTGTGCAGATTGCAAGAGACTTACCCAGACAGATCATTAATACGATTGAAACGCATTCCATCACGGTATGCCATCCGGTGAGCTTGTGATGCAACATTAAGAATTCTTCCTTCTCTCTTGCATTTCTGAGCAGTTTGCTTCATAGTATCCAACAATTGATTTTTCAGAAGAAAATGACCTGCGGAAATCAGTTTAACAGAATAGCCTTAGCCTAATTTTTGGACTTGAGAATTGGAAATTATATTTTCTGATAGAACTATTGGACCGCAAAGCTTAAGAATGAAAGGAGTATCAAAACTTCTGAGCGACAGAAGCTGAAGCAACTACTTTCCAAGTAACAGAAAGAAAAGCAACGATTAGATCAGGAAAGCCAGAATCAGTACCTATGTGGTTTGTGGCAAACTGTAGCTCAATGTTGTCCTTAGACAGTAAAAATGGAGTGCCCATAATTCTTGCCTTGTTTCTTATAGTAAACAAGAAAACATTATTTTTTGCTCCGGAAATGTTATTCCAATCAACTTCAAAGCTTGAAGACTATCAGATAGGCATTCTATGACATAGCAAACTTTTGGATGTGAGTAGAGGGATGAAAGGGAATGGAATGGAATGGCCCAAATGACTCAGGTTATTGTTTGGGAGTCTATTTTGAAACATGATGGAACGGCAATTAATGGCTTTGGAAGCCATCCTTTGCCATCCAAAACTCAATATTTTGTAACCCCCTAAATTGGGGGGTCAAGGATGGAATGGCATGGCTTGCCTTCCAAACCTCCCTTATTTTATTTAAACTTCCAAACAATGGAGTTGTCTATTTCATTTCATTCCATTCCACTCCATTCCATTAATTACCATTCCATTCCATTCCATCCTAAACTCCCAAACATACCCTAAGGATTTGAAATCTGATGCAAATTTCCTCACAGATGCCATAGAACTGAGGTCCTATTCCATGGCATCGACCTTAGCAGAGGAATTTCTTTAACTACGGCTTCTGTAACATTTTTTCCAGCAGATATGTTCCTCACTCCCATTATAACATGAACACCTCGCAAAGCAAGAACTCTTGCAGTCTCTGTGTCAATTCCCCTTGATGCTCCTAAACCCACAGAAACAAGAACACAAAATCATAAAGAGATGCCCTGAAAATCTACAGGTACTAGTTGGTTAAACCCTGGAAGTGGGAAACTTAAAAACCCTTTTCCAGATTTCAACAGAACATCTGAAACTCTATCCCTAGAAATAGGAAACTGAAAACATTTTCCAGGTTTCAACATAACATCACTAACTCTATCCTGAAAACTCTTATCTGAAAACTCAGATTAAGCTATTCTGATAAGAATTATAGTGATACCTGTAACAATAGCTGTTAGGCCAGAGCCATCAATTCCACGAGTCACGTCCTCCGCTGTGGAAGATGATGAAAACCCAGATGGTCCTTTCTTGCCAAAAAACCACATTTTCTCTATCTCTCTCTGTTTCTGTTTCTGCTTCCGTATCTGTCAATTTATAAATGTGCTTTTCTATATACTTCATCAGGAGCACCACGTTTGAATATGAATAGCAATTCCTGGAGAATGAATGGATAGTTCCACACTGCGAGCCAGGACAATCTTTCAATTTGGTCTTTCAGGAAACATGCAAATTGTAAACAATGTGAACTTGTTCCTGTAGTCTCAGCTTTTTGTTCTGATCATGACAGGTTTCGTACAGATATGGTTTTAAGACTTTCGGTTTAGTCAGTAAGTTCAAGAGACAACAGGTTAAAGATAACCCACCTGTGGATATTTCTTGTTTAACCTACAAATTGTTGACTAAAAGAAAGAAATAAAACAAATGCTGATAAAGAAAGAGAGGCTTGCTTTCTCTTACATCTTTATTACATAG
Organism: Erythroxylum haughtii; assembly: GCA_025504935.2. NCBI lineage: Eukaryota > Viridiplantae > Streptophyta > Magnoliopsida > Malpighiales > Erythroxylaceae > Erythroxylum > Erythroxylum haughtii. The sequence goes on along the minus strand of JANSVB020000141.1, from coordinate 1,302,651 downwards.
ACTTTTAGAGAATTTATAGGCAATAGATACTCGTAAGGACTAGGGCAATTCAACAACCCCACAAAGAGAAAATTCGTGCAAGACAAAACAACATTATTTTTTTTAACAGTTCCTGCCTTAAAGTGAAAGGTACAAAGCATCATTTGTTAACCAAGTTCATGCTGAAATCCCAGAGTTTCTTTGCTAATTCATCATCCCTAC
>JANSVB020000141.1:1280506-1294301 GCA_025504935.2 Erythroxylum haughtii | reverse complement strand
GTTGTCGATCACAGAGCTACTCCACCGAAATTAACACGGAGCCATGTACAGTAGATAGTTGCGTTAGCTTCTCCTTTGGGCTTTTTTGTTTCGATCCTTTTTTATTGTTGTAAACCATCCGGTATTTGAAGCCACATGGACAGTCGACTAATCCGAATTCGAGTCTGGTAGGACCATATAGGCAGCAAAGCTCTCCCTCACGAGTGCAACTCCATACCCAAGACTCGAAACCTAGACCTTAGTTAAGGAAGGAAGAGCCCCAGCCAGTCCACTCCACCACAGCACTTTCGATCTCTTGTATCAAAAAAAAGAAGAAGAATGTGTTTGTCGTGTCATGGGCGTAAACCTTTCACCACGCGACACACTCGTCCTATCACGTGAGTGATTCTGACGTCAGATGTCACACGTAATTATTCATTTTTATTTATTATAATAATTTTTAGTGGCCTTATATATATATATATATATATATATAATTTGTTTTTACAGTTCCCTCTCTTTAAGACACTTTTCATTTTTCTTTTTCTCGGCCGACCAAAGCTTTCGAGCAAAAATTCTCTCACCTTACAAACACTCTCTGATTTCCACGGCCTTTGTCGATCTCCCGAGACTGTGTCCGCCGCACCGATCTATTTCGTCCTTTCTTCTTCACCGGTACGTAAACGGATATTCCTGCTTCCACCTCGTATGTATAATACGTTTTTCGGTATCAGTAAGCTCGATGTCGTATATTGATCGCAGATCACGTGCTTTTTGGTTCTGTTTTTCTTTTCGTTTAATCTTATTGAATTTTCTGACGGCAATATTTGTTTTGAAGTGAATCCATTTATGTTTCTGCGGGTTTTTGTTTTATGGAATTTGGGAGCTCTGGATTCATTTGATGTTTGTTTGGAACTGAAAGCGCTAGGATAGTTTGTTTGATCTAGATTTTAAATTCTTTTTAATGTCATTTTTAGTGTAAGTATTATGAATTTTAATGTTTCGTACTGCTGCATTGCGGTTTGTGAATTTAATCCTTGTGCATTGTCATGTCTAGTTCAGTATTATTTATGGTATTGTTCTCGGGTCTGGCTCCTTGGCCCCTTTAGATTTTTGTTAAATTGGTAGTGGATATGTTTGAATTTGAGAACTTGCTCCTATGAAGTAGTAGGTATTTAGGATTATAACTTATGCTTGCACATTTGGGTATTTATATTGCTAGCATGCCGCTTTTGTCACGTGAGAAGCTTAGTAGCATCGCTGGGTGCATGTGCATGCAGGTTCTGCCTACCTGCTTTTTAAGGATTCGTGGTTAGAAATTGATCAAGGGGTTCCAATCTGGAAAACTATGTGGCTATTATAGTCATTCAGTTAAAGTTGAGATATTGTGGTTGCTTATCCTTGCTATATGATATCTTTAAGTAGTAGGTATAGTGAAAACTAAATGCAGATCTATATTTGAATATAGGATGCTGTGTGGATCTTACAACTGCGGAATGGAAATTCAGATGTGATATCAATGAGACACTATGTCAGTCTTCCATATGATAGTGCTTATCTAAACACAATTTAACTTTTGGCACTTCTATTTTCGCCAACAAAGAAACATGTTGAATTATTTCCTTATTAAAAATCAGCATTTTTGGTAGGTTGTTTGAAGATTTTAGAATCTCTCTTCCTCTTGTTTTCTTATCTCCTTGGTAGCTCAATGAAATGATGATATAGAATATTTCATGAAAATAAGTTGTCTCTTCACATAACTGCTTGCTATTGGGGGGTTTAACTTAACTATTTATCCTTTGGTGCAGTGGCTTGAACTGAGTTGGTTGGTTTGTTCCTTTTGTGCTAATAAATGCCTGTTGCAAAATTAAAGGCCTCAAACACCACCGATGTCATGAAACCGGAAGAGGGAAATGACTCCCTAGACACGTTCATTCGGCAAGCGATTGGGAAAGAGCCATTTCTTTCTTTCTCAAGGGCCAATGATAGCCCTGTTCATTGGATTCAATTACTTAATGCCTTGGATCAACAAGGTGGGTGTTAATATTGTCAGCTTTTAAAGTTAACCATTTGATGAAAAATAAAAAGGTAGATTATCTTTATATCTTTTATGTCTTTGGTTCTCTAGTTCTGAGAATTATGGATAAAGCAATCTTTCCACCTTGTTAAAGCAGTAAACTAGGAAAAGAAACAAAAAAGTACCTCTAAATGCAAGCACATGAAGTTCCCAAGTTTTTTACCTTTGTTGTGGCTGCTGCACTTGTGCGCATGGTTAAAATATCTATGTTAGTTGTTGGTAATTGGGAAGGGTTGGGTTTGATTGATCTTGGGTCATGAATTTTGTTTTTACCTCTTTTCCTTGCAGACCTCCCAGGTTGGCCTTTGCTCACTCCTTTGAAAGTGCAGATGCAAAAGTGTGACAAATGTTCTCGAGAATTTTGTTCCTCCATAAACTACAGGAGACATATTCGTGTGCATCACCGACTGAAGAAACTTGATAAGGTTCCTTTCTCTATTGCTTGTTGCTCATTTTTCAATTTATGCATCAGCTTTCAACCTTTTTTGTAAGTTGTGAAATTGGAAATATGGTTTCCAGGTCAGCTTCTTTTTCAAAATGAATCATTAATTTTTCTTTTGCAGAAATTACTTCTTCCCTGTATTTGATCATTTTAAACCAGGAAATTTTTACCTTTTGCAGGATTTGGTTAAAAATAGGCATCTCTTGGCTACATTTTGGGATAAGGTAAAATATTTTAAGCAGATCTATTCTTAAAGCCTCTTTGTTGTTTAATGATCATGTGTTCATAATCTTTTTCAGCTCTCTGAGGACAAGGCAAAGGAAATTTTATCTTTCAATGACCTGAGTTTGGAGGTATTTCATTTTGTTCCCATGTCTTTTTAATCAAACCTGTTTGTTGAGCTTGTAAAATTGGTATCCCTGGAACATTGATGCTGTGTTGCAAAATTTTGTTTGGTGTTGGTTAACTGGTCCGCTGTTTATTGTGACTGATACCGAGCAGTGTGTGATTTGCAATTGAAATAATTTTCACTTTGTAGAAAATTCAAAATTTCATTGCCTGTAATATAATATTTGTAGCTTCTTTTGTCTGTTATGTTAGAATTCACAGATGGTCATGTTTCCTCATTTAATTTGTTGTGGCTTTGGGGAATATTGATATCTGAGTTGATCAGATTAATGTCATTTTGAAGTTGATGTGTTGATGCTTAGCAATGTGTTTTGCATTGACCAATCCCTTTGCATATCATAGCAACAAAAAGAACTCCTGTTGTGGGTAGGATTTGCTCAAGATAATATAATTTTTTATTTGGTATCAGTAACTGATTTCTTATGTTCAGAAGATGCTGCAATTCATTTTTCTATGTTTGATTCCCATGTTTGTCCCATGAATAATGTTTTATCCCCTTTTTTTTATTACATATTAGGAAGTTCCAGGTTCTTCAATTGTGAAGTCATTGACAGTACTTACTAGGAAACCAGGATTTTCTTCTCTTCCACAAAATTGTTTGAGGGCTGGATCTATCCTTTTGGTATTGTCACATCCTTTCCTCATTCATTGTATTATCTTCTAATACATGAGTTTCTGTTGCATTCTGGAACATGACCATAGCACTTTTTGCAGGACATAATCCAATCTAGGCCGACAAGGTTTCCTTTGAATTCTGAGGAACTATTCAGTATCCTTGATGATGCTAGTGAAAAAACGTTCTTGTGTGGATCAGCTGTGTCAATGCAAAAGTATGTCTTTGATGGGGAAGCTGGGAAGATTGGTCTTGAAACAAAGAACTTAATTGCTTGCACTAGCTTTCTGTTGGAGCAGAAATTGGTACTTTACCTTTTCTTGTTATCATTTACGATTTACTTAACATCTTGTGATACCTTTTCAGTGCACCCAAAGAAATTTCTGATTGACACTGTTCTTACAATTGCTGTGTCACACTGCAAGTAAGTAACGTTTTTCTGAAAGCAAGTAGCATTTTTCTGGAATTCAGGTCAAAGCATGGCTTGCTGACAAGGATGCTGAAGCTTTGAGGTGCCAAAAGCTGCTGGTGGAGGAGGAGGAAGCAGCACAAAGAAGGTCCTTCTACTTCAAGATTAAACATTTCATGTTACCTTGTGTCAATTACTGCAAGTTTGATTTGTTCTTCAACAAACTCATAGTTGACTGTGAGCTTGCATAAGCAGGTTGATTATTATACCAAGGAAAATAAGGATGCTAATAGAAAATAATGCGCTTCACTTATTTTTCTGATGAATAATTTTCTCACTTTCCTCTTTTGGATTGGAGCTACATGTGGGGGATAGTTTCTAATGGTGACCATGTAATGATGGTCGGAACTTCATTCTGGAATTTCAATGCTCAAACTTTGAATTACTTATTTATGCTGATGTTTGCAGGCAAGCTACGCTTTTGGAGAGGAAGAAACAGAAAAAACTCAGGCAGAAAGAGCAGAAAGCTAAGGAGCAAATACAAGATGAGAATACAAATGCCAAGGAGCAAAGTGATGATGGCCTGGAGGCACTGCCAACAGCTGAAGAATCAAGCCAATTTTCTGTATCTGATACTGATACACATGGTCCAGATATGATGCCAGATCATGTTTATTTGGCCGTTGAACACTTTCCGCCTCCAATCAATGACAAAGTTGTGGATTTAGAGCCTCAGACAGGCTCTAGCAGTGGATATACTGATTTATACGCAGGTCATAATTCTGAAAGGTGCGCAGATCAAGGAAATGGTTGCAGGCATGTAGCTGTTGCACGGTGGAGCATGGCTAGAAAATTACAACGAAATAACCTGACAAATGGTTTCCATGCAACTCACAATGTTTTGCCATCGAAGCCTGGCACTTTGTTGAAGCCTGGAAGTTATAGGGATGGAAAGCAAGTGCCTATACTTAATGGCAACAAGAAGTGGAGCAGAAAAGTGAAACCTGAATACAATGGAGAGGTTTCAAGAACTGGAGTTGAAATAGAAGCAACAAGCCAACTGGATCAGGTTAAGAAGAGTGAAGTTCTGATTGGCTCTATATATGTCACGCTGGGGAATAGCCGTCATTGCGAGGGTAATAATCTGGATGAGAGTGAAGATGACTGTCCGGTGGATCATCAAGTGGGAAAGAAAAATAGTGTTCACGAGAAGATTAGACATGATGATCCTCACTGTGTCTCTAACCGATCAACAATAAAGCTCTGGAGACCCGTGAGCCGAATTGGAAGCAGGGGTCCAGCACTAATCGAAACTAGTGGTAGAGAATCTCAGGCTGATGAGTCTACTGTTGAGGGGGAGGAGAAACCATTGTCCAGCGATGTCTGTTTAAGAATGTGTTCTGTGGATGATTGTGGTGAAATGGGAAGTAATCCATCAGTGGATGAAAATTCTCTTCCCGGGGGCCTACAGTTTTCCGGCAAATTAGCAAAAGCTTTTCTGGAAAAGAGTAAGTTAAATGTGTTCACCATCTGTTACAACCCTTTTCTTGTAGAATACTCTAACCTGCAGTGTCTTGCACAGGGTGGAATGAGGCCATCACAGCTGAGCATGTAACATTGGTACTAACCCCAAACTTTGAGCCTCCACGTTGTCCAGAAGTTCAGAATGGCTGCTTATTAGCTGATTCCCAGTTTTCCGATACTAAAAATGCAAACCCTTCGGGCAATGATCCAAATCGATTTATTAATATACCGGCACATGATCGTACTGGAGCTGTTAGCCGGAAGTCCAGAATAAAGTTTGAGAGAGGTGTGAAGTTGAAGTATATACCCAAACACAGAAACTCGACCTAAAGAAGATGAGGCAGGGTATTCATTTTTTGGTTTTCTCATTACTTCGATTATACAAATGTGCACAGTTCAATCAATCATTATATTCTTAGCAGAGGTTCCAGTTTTACCGATGGTCTACTGAAAAAGTGGAGAAAGGGTCTTTTTTTGCAGAGTAAGTCTTTGTTTCATTTAGTCTTTTGTTTTTCTGTTTGTCATAGGAAGATTTTAGGGAGAGGTCATTTTAGTTATTAGTCCAGATTTTACTGTCCTAGTTAATGCCAAGTACTTATTGCTCGAACATGTGATTTTTTTAGCACAATTCGTCAACCCAAGTAAATCCTTTTATGTGCCAAACTCTCTGATTGGATTTGCTCGTCTGACCACAATTATCTTATCTAAAGATCAATGCTTTCATAGCGATTTCGTCATTTAGAATATTGTATTGTGAATAGACATGACAATAAGTTAGATTGAATTCTAATCTTATGCTCAAATTGTTAAATTGTGAATAGAAATAACAATAAGTTGGATTGAATTCTAATATTAATCTTATGATCGAACTATTGTACTATGAATAGAAATGACAATAAGTCGGGTTGAATCTTATAATACGTTGGATTGAATTATGGTATTAATCTTATGATCAAACTATTGTATTGTGAATAGAAATGACAAGAAGTCGGATTGAATCTTAATCATTAAGCTTGAATTTTGTATTGTTTTGAAGAGGTTGGCTGAAGCCTAAAGTATTAAATATTTCATGTTTTGGAATTTATAAAATAAGCATAAATAAAATATAAGTTTTATTATTTAATAACAATAAAACTTATAGTCATTAATGATTATATATATTACCTCCCAAATCGGACGTGAGAATTTCCCTTCATCCGGCTCAACTAGTTACACCAAATAAAGGAAGGGATTTTCACTTTCCAAACCAATAACCCTCGTCCCAAAAGCCACTCCTCCACCGATTCTTTCTAGGTGAGCTTCTTAGTCTGTCATTATATCTTGAGAAGTCGAAATAATTACAATGCCATCTCACCTAAAATTTTAGGAATCCTTTAATGAATTCCTTGGGAACTTCTATAATAAACGAAACATACAGAATTGTGATCAATCAAATTTTGCAAAGTCTTGGGATCTATTACCGGCCACCGCCTCTTCGTAGGAATCAATAAAAAAGGCAAATCTCTTATGATACATCAAATCTGACTCGGTTATTGATAAAGTAAATAGATCTGTAATTTCTTAAAATCTCCGAACTAATAGAATAATATAATAGGATTTGTGTGTGTTTGTGTATGAAAATGAGTATTCATTCAATTCACTTGGAATATTATATAGAAGTCTATCAATGAAGAGTGAATACTTCTTTTAACACTAAGCCACTTAAATAGTTTTATTAAATCTAATATTTTCATATTAATTTGGAAATAAATTGACTATTTAAAATGATATTCCAAACTTAATTTTGAAATAATTCAAATTTATTAGATTGTTAAAACCGACATTTTAACGTAATAATGCTTTCTAAGTTATAACGGATAAATATTTATTTAAGTTTATTAAATATTTTTAACAAAAATTTTGCTTGGTATTAACTATATCTAAATTAAACATATGATTATAATTTACGTATTATACATTAATTAACAAAATTCAAGGATTAAATAAAATAAAATTAATAAAAATTAAATTAAATTGAAAAATATATTTATCTTAAAATCATAATTAATTAAAAACGATTTGGAAATCATTTGGAGCTTTTGGGCTTGAATGTGTAAATGACTTGTGGGCCAAACTAGAGAAGCTCAAGAGACCTTCAATGGAGATTGACAAGTAAGCAACTGCCCTCCGAAAATCCAATCTACCTCCAATGGTTTTGTGTTTATCTGACGTTCTTTTACTTGATGTTTCTATTGTTGACTGGTAGGTTTCAAAATCGTTGCTTTTGTGTCTGTCTCTTGATCTTTTCTCATGGAAGTTGGTAATCGTATTTTGTTCGATGGAACATGGAAGCCGACGATGAAGACGTCACGCAACAACAAACCAACAGCTCTGATCCTCCAAGCGATCCCCAGATCCCCAGTTACGATGATCTTCTTGCTGAACTCGAATCTCTCCGCAAATCCCATGAAGAGCTCCGGTCGAGATGCGCGACAATGGAGGAAGATGTTGTTAGAATGCGGAGCGAGAGAGACGAGGGACTTGGTCAGATATCTGGTCTCAAGACTGTTGTTACTGAGGTTTCAAGCGAAAGAGACTTACTTCGAGGTCAGCTACGAGAGTTTGAAGTCTCTTTCAAGGAAAAGGAAGATGGGTTCTTGAAAAAAATGGGTGAGGAGTTGTGTCGAAACGAAGAACTCGAAAAAGAAGTGGACTTTTCTCGGGAAAGAATCAAAAGACTGGAACTAGAGTTTGGAAACGTAAAAAGTAAACATGGGTCTTTGCTAGAGACTCTGGATTCCCTGAAATCAGTGAAGGAGCCTTTGTTGAGAATAATAGAGGGATTGGATAGTGAAAGTGTGGTTGACATGTCAAATAACGATGAGGGTAGTATAGAATTGGAGCTAGAAAGCGAACCAATGGCGGTTGGAAAACAAATCACCTCAATTTCAAAGCTAGTCACAGAGGCAGAAACTAGAATAATTGGGTTTAAAGAGAAGAAGATGAAGGAGACAAAGGAATTGGAGAATAGTGTGGTGAGTTTGACGGAGGAGAATCGTGATATCAATAGTTTGTTAAGAGTTGCTTTGTTGGAGAAAGAGGCAGTAGAGAAGAGTTTGAATAAGCTAAAAGGGAACACTGAGCAAAAGAGAGTGGCTCTGTTGCAGATTGCAGAGAGAGGGTTGCAGAGAGTGGGGTTTGGTTTCATGATGGGAAGTGGAAATGTTGAGCAACCAGTGGAGAGTTCGAGCTTTAATAGTTCTGCTACTCCTGCTAGCACTACTGCAAGTACTAAATCAGATAGTAGTGAATGTGAAGAGGAAGTTGTCAGTCTGGTATGCTATATTTCTCATCCCAACAAAGTCCTAGTTATGGAGTGAATTATACTCCTTTAGTCTTTGAAGTTAAGTTATAGTGATGCTAAATGTGATAATCCAAGCTGATGATTCAACATGCTGTAATTGTCTGAGGTTCTGATACCTGTTTTATTCCTCATCAGGCCTCTACTGTGGAGAGAATAATGAAGAATTTACGCCTTGAAATCGGTCAATTGAGGAGATCTTTGGAGGAATCTAGGTACCTTATTTACAGACCTTCAATTGGAATTTTTTTTGTAATAGAGATATGAGGATAAAATACTGATAAGATGAGACTCTGAGGAAAGGCAGAAGTGATCTAATCATGGCTGGGACAACTAGAATCTTTGGATGCATGATTTCATATGGTTTTGTTTAGCTAGCTGTGATTATTAATGGTTATGTTATGCCAGGTCAGACACTGAGCGGCTTCAGAGCCTTGCCAATAAACAAGCTCAGGAAATTGCAGAAGACAGATTATACATAAAGAACTTGGAAGATAGAGAAAGGATATTGGCTCAAAATGTAATCATTTATTCTATCGAGTTTTGGTGGTAAAAATCTTCTTCGTGCACCCCTGAAGTAGTGCTTTAGATTTTGCTGACTGCAATCATTTGTTTGGACCTGATAAGGTTGAGGAACTCCTCCTGGAACTAAAAGAAATGGAAGTAGAGGTTGCGAGATGGAGGGAAGCGTGCGAGTTGGAAGTAAAAGCTGGGAAGAAGGAGATTGATGAACGCGATAAAGTGGTAAACTATGTTCAAATCTTAATTGGATTGCTATTTTTCAGCGGCGCATGTGTTATACAAAGTGTATTTAATTGTTAGTCTCATTGTTGTTTGCAACTAGTGCTTATGGGACAGTATTTGTTAGTCTCATTGTTTTTAGTCCCAAAGCTATTCTGTTAGAAATTCCAAGTTACCTTATAGATTTCACATGATGGTTGCGATCTGAAAACATAATTACAGAACTCAGATAACTGAAAATTAGAACTTGCTGTTTCTCCTTTGTTATGGTGCTAACTTGCATTTAGACGTATCTTGAGATACAAATCTTATCATCATTGTAATTTGTAATTCTAGTTTCATTTTAGCACATTCCCCATATATATCAACATTGTGATCTCAAGTTCATACTTGGTATGGTAGTCAGATGTTATGTCATCTCCCTTGTTCTATCTCGGGTTTTAATATATCTTCTGATTCTGGGCGCTATGGAATCATTGTTGTTGATTAGGTCACCATATTAAAGCAAGAACTGGAGAAAACAAAGGCTGCTTTGGATGTATCAAACAGCAAGCTGAAATTGAAAGAAGAACTTGCAACTGCAGCTATAGGCGCCCAGGCAGCAGCCGAGAGGTCTCTCCAGCTGGCTGATAGCAGAAGTGCGGAACTTCGTGATCGGATTGAGGAGCTAACAAAGCAACTAGAAGAAGCAGAGGCCAAAGAGCGGAGCCGTCATAAGGTCAGGCATATATGTTGGCCATGGCGACCACTGAAAATTAATTCTGCTAGTACCGCGAATTCAAGATTCCACAATGTTAAGCGAATGCTGCCAGAAATGCAAGCCTTACTTCATTAGAACATGTGAATTAATACTTGTTTATCTTTGCATGGCAAAATTTGTGTCTCATTACTTCCCCTTTCAATGGTCTGTTATTTATTTCAGTTGTTCATTTATCGATTTCGACCTGTTCTCCTCTGCTGTGGAAAATTCCGAGAGATGGTTTTAGGATGTCAAACTTCAACAAACTGATATCATTTCTATGATACATCAGGAGAGTTGCAAAGATACATGTTTGAGGGTCGTAGAGTTTTAACACAATATGTTTGATTGAGCAAAGGTTTGAGTATAACCAAGAATACAACAACCATCATGTATAGGTTATTCTGCTACTAAATTAAGCAGACTGAGTTGAAGGCAACTGAATGTTGTTCCTGTCCCTGAACTTCATATCCAATTAACTAATCAAAGATTCCTCCAACTTCCTGTCTCATCATCCTCTTGACCTATCCATCAGGAAGCAATAGTGAAAAGGAGCTTCATAGTCAATACTAAAATCTAGATTATGTAATGTGGTTATACTATTCTTTCCTTTTAGGCTTCACAAGGAAGGTTTTAAGAACACACCTGCTTAGCCGATACACCAATGTCTTTCAAATCATCAAGCTGTCAAAATAAATTATTAGACTGTTGCGACCTTAATTTGCTCTAATTATCATGAAAAATCAATTTAAAATGAAGATCACTCACATTCTTAAAGGGTTCTGGAGAATCTTCACGAAGTTCAAGAATGTATGTGGCTCTTTTCTCTCCTATCCCCTGTTGTGAACGCATCAATTAGTTACTTGCGTAAAACAATGTGCAACAATGGTAACTGAAATTAGAAGCGCTCGTCACCTTCAATTTCTTCAATTCTTCCCTATCCATGATAAAAGAAAGAAAACATCAAAAGTTAGTTGAAATGGAAATCAGTCGAGTCTAGTTAGCATATTATCAAACCAGGAAACAGAAGTCAGTAACCATAACTTCTATAAGTAATAGAAGTAATTGATCCGGGTGATAATGCTTCTAGAATCCACTTACTTCTTAGCAGTATTCAAGAACCTTAGATATTCTTTAACAACTGAGTTCTGCAACAACAGAATAAACTTGATGTTAAGTATGAAAAATAAAGAAGTAGAATTGTAGATAGGAAAAATACGTTAACAAGGAAATTAGGGTGTAACCTTTACTCCTGAATTATGCATGTTGAATGTTTCCCATGGACTGCAAAAGCTTGCAACTTCTTGTGCATCATTTGATTTGGCACCTCTGTGAGGAGTTACTGGCTCCAAGAGATCGGTTGAAATTTCATCAAAAACAGAAGTATCAATTGTCATTGCCGTGTCCCTATATGAAACTTCATCAAGGACAGAAGTATCATTTGTCATTGCCGTGTCCCTGTATGAAACTTCATCAAGAACAGAAGTATCATTTGTCATTGTCGTGTCCCTGTATGTCGTCGGGGTTGACAAGTACAGAGATTTCAAATTGTTTGACAACACTTGCAGCCGTGCACTAATAGGTGGTGATACACGTTGATTGTCAAGTGAGTTGTAGTTTTCCTTGTCCATGTTTTCACCTAATATATAGACGACCATATAACAGGGTGAAATCAAGTGATTAATCAATCAATTTAACTTTCAGGATAGGTGTACATTAAGCATTGTGGCTTACCATTTTTATCCTTTGGCAAAACTTTAGTGATTGGAGTAACTTCCTCAAGGCCGTCCTCATTATGTGACATCTCCTACAGTTGTTAATATTAAATGGGATTCGCCAGTTATTTAATTTGAAGAAATATGTAAAAGAGTACAAAAGCAATCGAAGAAGGCTCAGCCATTAAGTCGTTAGGTCACCTGAAAACATGCTGTAGTTTCGTTTGTAATAGAATTTGGTGCTAGAGCTTCCTGATAAGAAATCAGAAACTGTTAGTTTTCAATCTTCTGCACATACTACAGTAAATTAAGATTGTAAATGCACAAACCAAGAAAGATGTAGATTTTGAGTCCTGTAGCACTAATGGTGATGAACCTTCCTGTGCACACACATGGAAGCTGTTAGAATCTAGAGATCATGACTAAGGAAGAACAGAAGAAATGGAGAGGACTTTACAGCTTTCAGAGGTAATGCTTGTTTGGCAGTATTCGAAGTCATTTCCTACAAATGATGTTATATGAATTAATCGCATGAAACTAAAGTCAAGTTAACTGGAGGCTCACATGCATTCACAAGAAGGAATATCGATAAGAGGGATAACTTCACCGATGCAAAACCTTACCTCTTCTTGCGTAGAATGTTCAGTTGCCAAATCGTTGTCCAAGGAGCTCATCTGCATTTGAATAAAGGCTCATATAGAAAAATGAAAAACAAAGACCATCTCTTACACTTTGTTTCCAGTGACATCTACAATTAAGTGTCCTTTCCCTACAGGAATCCGGTAATAATTGCAGCCTATCCTGCATCTTTGATTTAACTTTTACCCTTTGAGAATGCAATTTGTACATTTGTGAATATTAGACAAATAAGACTAGTTCGTTCACTTGTTTCCTCCTCAAGCAAAAGGTTGTAAAACTTGTACTTAATTACCAAGAAAATACTCAGGTCCATGATTTTTGCTTTGTTGTTTAACTTCTTAATTTCATAATTAGGGCATAATTATGAGACATGAGGCAAGAAAGTAAGAAATAAAGTACCTTCTCAGATTTCAGCTGGCCTGTTTTGTCAAACAATTTCCTTCAAGTAAGAGAAGAAAATTTGAAAAAAAAAAAAGACTTCAACACTAAGTAACACACGGAAAGAGAGGTAGATGCATATTTTTTCGATTTTAGAAGTAAATTATCATCAGAATACCTAGTTTTCAATGCTGAACTATTGGTAGCAGCTTTCTTTTCAGGAAATGGCATGCTGCGCACAGCTTGTTTCTTAGAAATGTTGGAACTGCTTCCATGTAACCGGCTCTTATGTGAAGCACTCGCCATATTTCTGACTGACCTACTAATTTTCTTAGTTGAGTCTGAGATGGCCCGACTAGTGCCTTGACCGCAACGAGAAGCCAAACTCAACATGTAGAGGGAGTCTTGGCAAAATGATGGATTCTGCGTTCAGAATTGGAAACAGAAAATGAAAACTGGAACCCAATAAACTCAACCAAAAGATGCTGCCCGAAGCCTTGTCATAGAAAGCATACCAAGCAAGAGACCAACAAAATTCTGTTTGTTCCACCAAGGGAACCTTGCAGCAGGCGAGTGAGCTTACTTTCCCGGTATGGTACATGGACTTCATTTGCCTTCAAAGAATAAACAACATTCTGCAAGGCATATATGGACTTGTTGATCATCTTGATGTTCTCAACACAAGTTTGTCCATCTTTGCTCTTCCTTCTTGCATCCTCATAACCTGAAAAACACCACCAGTGGCCTATAAAACTTTCATGAAGACCACAAATCGAGATTCGGCCTCTAAG
>JANSVB020000141.1:1258384-1277395 GCA_025504935.2 Erythroxylum haughtii | reverse complement strand
AATCATACAATTTCCAATTGCGATCCTTGCTGATTGGATCATCCATATACTATGGAAGAAGAAACTGCATGACGAACTTGGACAGAACAGACTACTTGCACACCAAGCGTTTATATTTATTAGCACCATTTGGGCAAAAGCTATGTTGAAAGAACATACTTCTAAGATTGGCAAACAAACATGAAGATGGATCAGAAATCAGAAATCAGAAATCAGACATTTCACTGGCCAACTACACTTTGTAAGATACAACATTTTCTATAAGAATGAAGAGAAATGGGAGAAGACAATAGATTACAGCACATTATCATCTACAAGCAAAGAATATTTGGCCCCAACTACACAAACCAAGAACTATAGGCCTGCCTTTCATCCACATCAGAATAAATGGAGTTTCCCGAAAAAACCTGCTAATGGAGGATGGAAACATATGACCACTTACATCTATTCTTAAAAGAGATTTTGAGCTTTCATGACCCTCTCCAGAAGATGCTTCTTTTATATCTTGTGACTGAGATCAAAGGAAGTACTTCAAGTTATCTCCAAGAAATCAAACGAAGACCAGCATATTGAAAGTAATAATGCAAACATCAGACAAGAATATACCAACGAAATAAGCTGATCACATTCATCATCTGTCAAAAACCCTTTGTACAAAAAAACCCTGAATGAAAAACAAAAGAATGTCATACACTTGGCCGAAAAACCATTCAAGCATTGCGAATGAAGGGCGTGCTTCGGTTATTCACAATTGAATCTAAGTTTCTAAAGATTAAAATGAAGCAAAAGCAACTCAGACATGTAAAATACAACATACAAGCAATGACAATTACAAGTGCCATCCACTATAACAAAAAGTGAACAATGCAAAAGTTAATCGAACTACCTGACCTCGGTCGCCAAGATAGCTGGACGACTTGCGATGGATCAACTCTGTTGCCTCGAGTTAAGCTAACTCTTCCAAGTTTACTGTTTAGCGCTTTGTTTCTCAATTCTTTCCTGCTACTGAAGTAGACCAAAAAAAAAATAAAAAGCTTGACATGGGATAAAAGCAATTAACCAACCAAAGAAAACAACTCATATAAAATTTAACGAACTTATGAATGAAATCTCAAAACAATAGATAACAAGGATCAGAGGATAATCATTAATAGATCAACATATGCAAAGATGAAAAATCACTGCACATTTTTCTTCGCGAGAAAAGAAGTTAGCATCATAACTCCACAGACCAGACTTAAGTACTCGTACGGTCCAGAAAAATCAAGACTAGTTTTTTATCCTTGAGAGCAGATAATCAGGATAAACAACTACAACTCATTAACACACAAGAAGATTCACATCACTGGTTTTTGTCTGAAGAATAATGTCAGAAACTGTAAGCCAGAGATCGAGGACACAATCAAATTACGATGAAAGAGATACAATCTGAGTAGAATTCACTGCAAAATTCATTCAAAAATCACAAATTATATCCTACGGAACCAGTCGGATAAAGTAGAGTAGAAGGAAACAGAGATGGCTTTCTTTACCTTTCTGCAAAAGAGCTGAAGACTGGACCAGTAAGCGCAACAAAGAAGAGAATGTACAAAAGGGAAGCCATTTATGAACGGGATCTAGATTCAGACTAATCCAACAGAATGCGCGAAGTTTGAGAAGCGTAGATTGTTAGTTGGTTAGTTCTTCATTGGGCTCTCACTTTCATGAGGCCGAAGCTTACCCTTTCATGTATCTTCCCAAAGAATGTTTAGAGTTAATGCTTTTGTCCAAAAAGTACACCTAGTTGTCTCCTCCCTTGTCTTTTTTTCTTTTTCTGTTTAAATAATTAGGAAAAAATTAGAATACTTTTAATTTCAAATATGTTTTAATTATTGATAAATTTGAGTCTAAGATATTAATAAAATTCCTTCAAAATTATAAATTTCAAGTTATTTTTTTTAGTATCGATAAATTTTACTCAAATAAATAATTTTTTTATTGATTAGGGGTAAGACTGACTATTAAAGAACTTCTTCAAACTTTGCATTTTAGCAAAATTTTTACTATATAATTATTGTTGTTGTATGAATTTGATCTAAAATTAATAAGTTAAATTTAGCTTAACTGAATTCCAAACTAAAATTGAATTTGAAATACCGATTAAATTCTTTAAAATTGATATTGTTTCTTCAAAAAAATGTTTTTTAATTAGAAAAGGACATTGAATAATAAAGATTTGATGATGGATTTGAATTTAAAAATTATTGACTTATTTTTAAAAATTATAAAATAAATAATAACGTATTCTTTTCTTTAAACGGAAGAATCTACAACCACCATAATTTGAATACGCATCGGATAAATCTCTTAATTAACGAAATAACCTGCAAATTATATCAACTAGATACTCCGCATTAGGCAAGCTTTGTACGACAGGCTTTATTGAGAGAACGTAATTATAGGAATTTGAACACAGGACTTTTAGCTGCATCCCCCACTTCACCAACTTGAACACTCCTTAAGTACAGTAATAATATTTGAAGTGCAATTTTAGATAGTTTTATAATAATTAAGATATGTAGATTTCTCAATTTAGTTAATAAGTTATTTAAATAGAGTTGGGCAAAAAACGTAGTGATTTAATTATAATTTAAATAAAGCACAAGTTATTTAAATTATAATACATATCCACTAAAGTGTGATGATGTAGGTAAAAGACTTAAACGACACCGTTCGACTAAATTAAATTTGACAAAATCACCCTCTTCATTCACTTATTTTACCACTTCTGGTAGCTATATAATGGGATCACGCACCAAAACCCTAACTCGTCTGTACCCGCCTCACCTGTTCGTTCGCTGCTTCAACTTTCGGGAGGTACCTTCTTTCTCATTTCCTCTTCTCTATTTGTGAGATTAGTACTTTTTTCTACTGGGTTACTGAGAAAATGGACCGAAATTTTAAGCCTTTGTGTCCTTAGTTGCGTTCGTTTCTCAGAAATTTGAAATAGTTCCGGAGGTAGTGTAAGTAGTTTTAAGATATCAGTGTTAGTGAAATTTAATGTTTTAGGGAGGGTTTGTATGTAATTAATCTTGTTGTAATGGTTGTGTTCGGATGCGATCTTTTAACTATGGATTTTATTCGGAAAGTTCTGTTTGACTTGATAAGTTTGTTTGCAGTCTTTTTACGAAATGTTTGCTGTCTCACTGAAACCTGGTAACTGATCTAGTTTGTGGTATGATCTTTGATAACTCATTAATTCTTTCAGGTTTTTGACTGAGGTTGTCAAAGCATTTCAGTTGTTAGTGCTAAGAATTTAAAAGAAAAAAATTCTCATCTTTATCTTTTAGGGGTTTCCTTAGAGTGCTTTTGGTTTATAGACTGAGTAACTGTTGTTGGTGTTAGGTAATGGCTCCAAAACAGCCTAATACTGGTCTTTTTGTGGGATTGAACAAAGGCCACATTGTCACCAAGAAGGAATTGCCTCCACGCCCATGTGATCGCAAAGGAGTAAGTTGATTGCGATTTCAATGTCCTATATTTTGATCTACTAATTGTAACTTTTAGATTCTGAGTTGGTATGACGAACTGAGAGACAACATTTTGGATCCCCTTTTTGAGAAGTTAGGATTCTCCGCATGACTACTGAATTAACCGTTTCAGTAAACGGGCACATTTTTGTTTGGCCTAGTCCCTTTGTCTTGAAGTTTGGAGCTATGTTCAATAAGCGACTTAATCTTTTAAATTTATTTTCAGAAAACAAGCAAAAGAGTCCACTTTGTGAGGTCTTTGATCAGGGAAGTTGCTGGTTTTGCTCCATATGAGAAGAGGATAACTGAGCTTTTGAAAGTTGGCAAGGATAAGCGTGCCTTGAAGGTAGCTAAAAGAAAGTTGGGCACACACAAGAGGGCCAAGAAGAAGAGAGAGGAGATGTCCAGTGTTCTCAGGAAGATGAGGTAAGTTTCTAAAATATCTTGTATTCCACCTGAGTAAATCCGAATTCCAATTCCTAAGCATCTTCGACCTGGCATATTAATGGTATTGTACAAATTTCTCACCTTCTGCTCCGATGATGTCCTTTGCAGAGCCGCTGGTGGTGCTGAGAAAAAGAAGTGAAGTGCCATTTTCAATTTTAAAGTCTGCAACGAATTGAATCTATGTTTTGCAGTTATAAACTAGTCAGAGGTTTTTTTGTTGTTAAAGACTGAATCTTATGCCTTGAACTTTGGTTTGTTCAAATGAAATCAAACGATGATTTTTCAGTTTTTATCTACATTATATTACATAAATCATAAATTTGTGATGTGGCCCAACCCAAAATCTATACAAAGTTGCGGAAGCAATTAGCTTCACTGAGCTAAATTATTCACTTTAAAGTGTGATTTATCTCTCAGAAGTTCACAACATTTATTGGACAATGTTACACGGAAAAAAACCATTCCATGTGAATGGTAAATACATTCGTATTGAGTCAAGACCCATTTAACTTTGAAAATTAAGTGCCAATTTGTAGAAATGATACAACAAATGTTACAATCTGAAGTTTAAGCAGGGACTAGTGACAGATATTAATATATGAAGCAAAGTGAAAGGGTTGTATTCACGGCTTAAACTTCTGAGTGATCTTTCCTACTCCATCTCTGCAGTCCTCTGCCATACGCCTTGCACCTTCCATGATGGCCGAACTAAATTCTGCACATCCTCTCACCTTCTCCTTGATATCCGCACTAATTTCCCCAGTGCTCTGGTTCAATTTTTGCATGGATTCACTAGCTTTCAATACAGCTGCATCTTTTAGTTCCTTGGCCTGTAAACCTGTTCTAATAGCCCACTCCTTCAAAATTGAAATGAACAAGAGTATCTTCTGTATGATCCTATCAATTACTCCTCTAGACTTCTCTCTTACATTATCTGCCATTAACTTGAGCTTATCCACCAAGTTTTCTGCTCTGCTAACTGTTCCTTCAATGGACAATTTCTGTCCAGCGGTAAGCCAGGTAACTCCAGCACTACTCTCGTCACGAAGATCACTGTCAACAACCACCTTGATGCCCTGCCTCTCCCAACGATCTCTTGCCTCTTCCAAGGCTCTTGCCTGCTCTCTAGCTCTCTTTGCCTCATCCTCAGCCCAAGCCCTGAGTAACAAAATTGAAAATGAATGCCACTTATCCCTTTGGTTTTACACAGGAAGATACGGAATGTTAAATCCCCAAAGTATAGGGCATCGATGCACTGAACGTCAAATTATAAATAGGGAATGTTATGTGAAAGCACCTAGAAAAAGAATTTTAAGCCAACATAGCCAACTTAATATGTTAGATACAGGTAACTTAAGCATGAAACCACTATCAATAGCAAATCTGCACATAACTATGGTCCACGCTGTTAAATCTGTAATCATCAATATTTCTATTTTTACCTGGCCATAGACAGGGCTTTCCGTTCTACCTCCAGCTCATACTGTAACCTGGAAATCTCCTGCTTTTCGTTTTCTGCTTCTGTTTGGAGCTTGCTAATTCTTTCTTTTTCATATGATATCTGCACCTTGTTGGCCGTAAGATTTTGCAACTGCTCCTCCACTTCATGTCTTAATCTCGAAAGAATTTCCATTTCTGATTCAATAGCAGCACGTTCCCTCATCAAAGAAGCATTTTCTCCCTCCCGCTCAGCTCTTAACCTTTCTAATTCAGATTTTGCATCCTCAGCCATTTTCTCCACAGCATTAATCTTTTCTCTCTCCAAGAAAAGCTCTCTCTCAAAGCTTGCATTGACATCTTTTTCAACCTGAGCTACTAGAGCATTATGTGCAGAAACAGCATTTTCAGCCATAGACTCTGCTTCAATACGGGCAAGCTCCTCATTCACTATCTCGGAAGCCTCACCAGTGGCAAGAGCTACGGCAGCTTGCGCCTTTGTGACAGGTTTATCAGGCTGGAAAAGTCTTGTGCAACCTAAGCATATGGAGGACATAGAGCACACAAATCAATAATCAAGATCATACGATTCAGAAAGAATTCTCACGAGATGACCCACCGAAGGCAAGTGATATAATTCCTTGATCTCCAGCAGACAAGTCGGCTATAAGGGCAGGCCATGCATCTGGATTTATTTTATCAATATCTCTAAAGCCAGATTGTTGGTACAACACCTATATAAAATAAAAGATTAGATCCATATCCAACACTTCATAGTATACAAGCAACATAGCAGTAAAGAGATAGTCAATATAGGAAGACAAGATTCCTCTTGTGTTCAAATTATAGAAGATACTTATAGCCAAAAAGCTTTGAACTTCTGAAACCTTTTTATTAGCTTCTGGAAGCTGTTTTTTCTCTAAAGCCATCTTCCAAGTTACAAGATCCTGACGTGATGCAGGGCTGCAGCAGGAAATCACAGTAGTACAATATTAGAACAGACAACCAGAATACTTCTAACAGCCTATTCATTATAAAAAAGAAGATAAAGCACTTTATCATGATATATTATTTGAGAAGAATATATCATACAGGCCTTATCAAGGCATATTCAAATATCTTGCTTGCATCCTAACTATAAAAAATAATGTTTTGCAGGTAACTTAAGCAACCAATGGTGCATCCTGATTGAATTAACTATTGATAATAATCAATTCTTTCTCGCTGACGCTGTTTGCAGCTCTTGGGGATAATTACAACCTAAGGAAACAGAAAATTTGAGTAGACCAGGTCAACATGGAAATGCTGTCACCTTTCAGGCAGGAAGTAAAATGGACCTTGGTCTTCTGAAGAAGATAGCATATCATTATTTGAAAGCTTGCTGGATATCAGGCCTGCTTCAGCCAAACCTGGAAATCCAATTCCGTATTAATAGAAAAGTAGCAGGGTTCTAAACGATGAGCTTACAAATGAAGAAGCTGACAAACAATCCTCACCTTGAATGGATGGGAAATCAGGATCATCGGGAGTGATATCATCAAATGCAAGTTCCGTGACATCCTCTATATACATAGCTGGATATACTTTTGATACTGTGCTCCTTCAAGAAGTTGCAAGACAATCATAATCAAATGTCCAAATGACTGGCAGCACCAATGCAAGAACCTCCAATTCCACAACCAAACAATTAAAAGATGCGCACCTAGAAAGACAACTGCTAGCAGAAACTATCCAACGAGCATATTCACGGCGTGTACATAGATCACTGGGTCGAACATCAGCTTCAATAACCTTGAAAAGGATATTTCAATCAGAGAATGCAAGTCATTGTTTCATCCATTTACAAGTTAAACACCACTAACTAATCATCCCAGAATATCAAACACATGCAGGATATAGTAAAACTACCTTCAGCACTTGCAATGCTGCCAAAGCTTGCCCTTGAACCTGATCAACAACTGCAGGAACTAATACTTTTCCAGGAGGCGCTTTCAAAAATTCAGAGACCACGGATGGAGCAGGTATACCAGCAGAAGATAAGGAACTTATGTCCATAGGACTTGATGTTCTGCCATTTATCCCATTTTCAATAGCAGAATCTAGTATGTGTTCTATTGAATTGTCTGCAGCTGATGCAGAGGTTGTTTCAAAAGTCTCATTTCTTTTTGATTCATTCACCTCTGGGAATGAAGTATTTCTCTTAATGGAGACATGTAAAGTCTGGTTTGCATCAAGGTTTTCTTGGTTTGAGTGCAAGGATAAGGTTTCCCTATCATCTACTAAAACATGAGTTTCTGGAACTGTATCCAACTCTGAACTGACTGGAAGAGTCAGTACTAAAGGCTCCGGGGATTTGACAGCAGTTGAATTGGAGGATATTGGCGAAGGATCAGGTATCTCTTCAACATTTGATCCAAGTAATTGTTTATTTCTGTCAATATTAAGGCTTATTGCATCCAATGAGTCAACAGGTTGACTGTTGACTATATTTTGGTCAATTTGGGAATTAGATTCAAGTGCTATTTCAGAATCTGGCGAATCCAATGAACCATGAGTCTTCTTAGCAACTATCTTGTCATCAAAAGCAGATTCATATTGTAACTCTTCTTGAACATTATCACTAACAACCTTTTCTTCTCTACCATGTCTATCCTCATCCGTTGAAAAGACTTCACTGGCTTCACCACCGTTATTTTCGCTAGATGCATTATGAAGTACCGAAGAGGAAGAGAGATCATTTTGTATAGCTGTATCACTCTCAAGATACCTATCATCAGGCTTCACGCTCTTTTCCTCACTCTTATTCTCCTCAACTTCATTATAATCATTTTCACATTGCAATGAAGTTTCCTGTTGAGCTGTCAATGGTTCCATCTGTTGTATTGGTTCTGTATGTAGTAATACATTTATTCATTACAACAACAAATAAGGAGTGAAAAAATATACCAAGTCCTGGAACCCCACCCTTCACCTAAACATGCAATATCAACACAGCAGAATGCCAGAATACAACTTTTGCACACAGACAATGATATTCCAATCAATAAAAGCAAAAACAGGTACATTTTACTAAAATCTCTAGACTTTCACCCTTTATTATTGTAACAAAAGGGAAATTCCTTACTTGATCTTCGCTTGCTTAAAGACAATGCTGCAAATGCAAGACTGGCCATTATAACGACCCCAGCTACTCCAGCTCCCACCATCCCTGAAAACTACTTCCAAAGTGTTATTAGTCCATATTCCTAAAACAATTTCACAATAAATTACTTAATTTCTCATTAAAAGAGATGTTAACTAAACTAATATACACAATTAAACCAAATTCATCAAGGTAAAAATGAAATAACTACAACTACCTTAAACACTACCATTCAAATCAGTCTAAATGAAAACGTCATTAACAACGAAGATTAATGTAAAGGACCCAAATTAACATAATGAGCCACTCTCATACCTCCAAGCCATTTCTTTCTCTGCGACTCAATAGTCTGCTCTTCGCTATCCGAATCGGTCCATCCAGCGAAATTATCATCCGAGGAGACCCATCCGACCCACGAACTCCGACTACGACGTCCTTCCACTCCATTCCCACAAAAAATTCGGCATTGACGATCGAAACTCCCAATTCGAAGCGTCCGTGGGAAAACAGCAGGCGATCCCTTACCGGTCTTGCAATTGAAGGCCAACCGGATCTGGAGAGAGGTCGGAGAACAAGTTGCAGCCATTGAAGGTGGTAGTAGGAGAAGGTGAAATCCCAGAGACTGAGAATTAATTTGAATATTGAAGGAGATTTCTAGGGTTTTGGCGTGTAATCGTAGCGAGATAATAGCAGAGTGACACAGCAATTTTATCTATAACTGCATGTTGTCCTTATAGGCTTATACAGTTAAAAATATCAAACGACATGTCGTTTCGAAAAACGGGTAGCTTTTTACAAATTATTTGATAAATTATTATTATATTTAAGATACAATCAACAATGTTTTATTAATTAGGAGACATAATCAATGTTCAAAAAGTTAAACGGTAAGTTTAACTAATTAAAAATATTTAAGATTTAAAATTTTTTATTAAATCATTATAAAATTAATTAAATTTTAAAAAATTTAAAATATATTAAAAACAACAACTTAAAGTTTAATTAAAAATATTAAATAAAAACTAATTAATTTATTTTGATTTATAAGAACTTATTAATTTATAAATTTTGAATATTAAATAAAAATTAATTTATTTATTTAATTTATAAGAACTTATTAATTTATAAAATTTGACTGATTAATTAATAAATTGATTAATTTTTAACAACAAAATTTGTAAAAATAAAACGAACCAAAAATAAAAATTAAATAAAATAATTTAAATTTTTATAGATGAATTGATTAAAGAAATAAAGTTACGTATTATCAAACCTTTCTAAATTTTGCTTGACTGCGAGACTGGGTGTGATGATGAGATATAATTTAATATTAGAGATGGCAAAAGAATTTTCTTTTCGATTCAAATGTGACATTCAGGACCGTAGGTTCTTGAACTTTATCAAAACGACACTGGACTGTTCGAGTGAGCCGACCATCCTGAACCCGAAGCCAACCCAATAACCTCTTGTTTTGAAATCTTCCATGCATGAGTTATGCTTTGCAAATAAGAGGAGGTGACCTCTTCATGCTGTTTCATTTGAACAGTTCAGTTCCATATAACTAGATCATTGTACTTGGTCCCTATAGACCAAGATCTTTGGAGCAGAAGAGAGAGAGCTGTGAAGAGGTAACAATAACTTCACTTAAAGAAAAATGATGCAATGAATGTCTTGCTCTTGATTCTACAAAGTAAACAATAATTCTTCTAGTCAGGTATTCAAAGGATAGAAGTTTGAGGTGGTGAATTTACAGTTTCCTTCTCATACCAGACCTGCAAACTTCGCGGGAGATGCTACGGCTCAAACTTCTACTTCACGAGCTTTATCGCTGGGGTTCGGCGTGCTTCCTTCCCATATTTCAGCTAGCTCCCTCCTAATCCATGAGACCACAATTACAGGTCCTAATGTGGAAGGCACCTGCATAATTTCACCAAGGAATTAAGCTCAAGAATAAACTTGCCACGATCGATGAAACTGAAATGGTTAATCAGGAGAAAGTATGCTACTTTTTTAGTTGACTCGGACAGATTCTCAATCATTGACATAAGGCCATCCATAGAAGCAATATTTCATAAGTTTTTTGATACGAGGATATCATAATGCTTTCTCCACTTGCAACTAGGCTAACATTTAGCAATTGGTAGATAAAAAAAGAAATATAACGATAGGTGGATATGTTAAAATGAAGTTACAAAGATCAATCAAAGCAAACAAATAAATAAGAATAATAGTCAAACATGTAATAATGAAAGAAAGAAAATATCAGTGTGTAAAATTCCAACCAAAATGCCAAGAACTTGCACAAGTTTAGTTGAAAGGTGTACCAAATATAGAAGTGCGGGTTGAGGTGAGTGTGTCAGAATGCCGGCTGCTAAAGCAGTAACCAATCCAATTGCATATCCAGGAAAAGCATACCATATGTATTTGTGCCCTTTTGAGGAATGTAAATCTATGAGATTTAGTGGATCTCTGCTCTTTCGATAATCAAAACAAAGGACCAAGGCTAGAAGCATGGCAGGGATAGCCTGCAGTAACAACTGTGTCAAAAGAGATGACAGAACACAATACCAAAAAGGAGCAGATGATGCAAGAATGATGATTCAGAAATATCGTTGTAGGTGAAGATTCCATCAAAATTCTTCAACTATATGGCAGAACCCAAAAAAACATCACTCGAAAGAAATTTTTGGTATTATATGCAGGAAATTTGATGCCAAAAAAGGAAAAAATTCCATGCATCTTGATGGTAAAATGCTGCTGTAAGACCATTAACTTGAAAAACAATCATACCATGTCACCCAGGCCAAGCATCATGAAATCAGCATTACTTCCTCCAGGAACTGTACTACCCAACAAATTCCTGGGGAAGACTATTTTCACTGGCAATTCAAGCTTCTTTGTTATCAGTTGCAACCCAGGAAGACTCAAACTATTAGCCACTGTGTGAATAGGATTTGATGCTTGTTGTGTAGCTACTGATACCATTACATTTGCCCCAAAGAACCTCTCTGAGAAGAACACCCAGAATATGTCGTATACAAACAGACATGCAAGGAGCAATGCACATATTTTGATGTTTGGAAGACGCACATGACTTACAAAAGCAATGCATATAGATATCCCCAACAAATTGTTCAATATCCAATGTCCAGATATGAGCCAAGCTGCAACTGTAATAGAGCATGCCAACAACAATAACCCCTGGAATCGTGTATATGTCTTTGAACAGCACCGGGACACAAATGGATCTGTAAAACCACAGTACGATCTAATATGGGCAACATAAGGGGAGAAGCAGAAGAACAGGGAAGAAACAGAGGCAATGGCCGTGAATGCAGTGAGGAGTTGTGAGACGGAAGAAAACAGGTAAAACATCAGAAGTAAGCTGCAAGAGCTCACTATGGGGATCATTAATGCTTGAGACCTGTCCAGTGTAATTGAAGCTTCTGTTAGGTCACGGTTTCGCTCCATTTCTTTCCCATAATTTAAAGCTCGAAATGCCGACCCAAATGTCACTGCTACTGCTGTTACAATGAGTGTGACAGGAGCAGGTTCCAATAGATAAAAGAGCTTCCACAAGGGCTCCATATTGAAGAGCTGACTTTCTAAAAACTAATTATATCAAGAATGCCGGACTGTTCACCACACATAAAAAGAAATAAGCCCTATAGTCAAATTTCTCTTTTCTTTTTGATAGACAATTGATAGGAGAAACTCGTCAAGCCTGCGGGAAAAAAAAGAAAGGAAGAAGAAGCTACTAATGTCAAAACTGTAATTGAATTGGATGAACACTTGATTCAATTAGTAACAATAAATTTAAAGAACTAAAATCCACTACTCGGTTGATGCATCCTGTACACAATTTAGCTCTCTGTACACAACTATGGAACAAGATAACAATGAATTATTCAGACTATTGTAACCTGAAGTAAAACAAAGGTAAAACAGAAATCTAAATTTGCAATCTTGTTTTGACTTTCTCAATTGAATTAAAATTCTGAAACTAAAAACAAACCTTCATAAATAATAAAAATGGTATTCCTCATCAAGAAAAAAAATCAAACATATGAGAAAGAATTCAGGTTTCCAATGGACTGAACACAACAAGCACCAATTCACAACCAAATATATTCACACACATTCAGAATGAATTCAAGTTCAAGAAAACAAACACTAATTCACAACCAAACATTTCAACTAAAAGATGTCAAAACTTCCTATTACACTATTCACTCAATTTTCTCAGTATACAAACATCCAACTACCACCCAAAGCTCGTACAATCTGCTCTTCCACTCTAACATCTAACTGTATAGTAAACGCACTAGCATCTAACTTCACAACCAAACATTTCAAATAAAAGATGTCGAAACTTCCTATTACACTATTCACTCGATTTTCTCAGCATACAAACATCAAACCACCACCCAAAGCTCATACAATCCAATTCCGCTCTTCCACTCTAACATCTAACACTACAATAAACGCACTAGCATATAACTTCACAACCAAACATTTTAAATAAAACATGTCAAAACTTCCTATTACGCTATCCACTCGATTTTCTCAGCATACAAACATCAAACTGCCACCCAAAGCTCATACAATCCAATTCTGCTCTTCTATTCTAACATCTAACACTATAATAAACGCAATAGCATCTAACTCTGTGAATCTAACAATTAACCGAACATGTACGGTAAAACACGTGAAAAAGGTGTATGCATTTCGGCAGATATAGATCTAAAGAAAAGACTTTTGAAAGATTTAGAGTCTCTGGAACCGAAATTTTGTAAGATTGAAGAGATATTCTTTGACCTTGACTTGGAAGAGCTCGAAAGACTTTCTTCCTCTTCAGCCCACTCTTGTCTGCTGCGATCTCAATTCTCGCAGATTGAAACGAAAAGAGAGAAAATGGATTGTGTTCATTTTTACAGCTTTGCCCTTAACAATTGGACTTTATATTTATACACAAATTTTATTTTATCGTGCTTGTTGCAAATAAATATATATAATTATTACTCCATAAAATATAATTATTTTATCAATAAAATAATTAATAACTTAATATTATAAAAATTGATTAATATGTAAAACCAATCGATTAAATAGCCCGATCTCTAAAAAGTTGTGATAAAATACGCAAATTTTTTATTTTTTTCAAAAATAACTCAACATTATGTTTTTCCGTTAATTCGTTTGACGCAATTTACCTTATCAATTTAGTATTTTTGTTATTTGGCAATCACATATTATATTTTTGTCAATTTTATTATTTAATAAATAAAAATATCAAAAATCTTAAAATAATAATGCATTATATCTTTATTTCTTGGTCAGCACTCCTTCCTCGCCCAACTCCATTTAAGGATGTTAATTTTAGCTCAGCCCGACCTGATTTTAATTCAGGTTGAACGAGTCATGGGTCAAAATGGTTCAGTCACACTGGGCGAGTATGGGCTGAGCCGGCATGTGGCCTGACGGAAACAATAAAAACGACATCATTTTATAATTTTTTTTTTAAATAAGAATAGGTTGGGCTGGCTCGCAAGCCATCCGACCAGATGATATGGCAACAACCTATAATCAATGTCTAGATTACCTCAATTTTAATGATTGTTCCCAAACTTAAATTCAATCGATCTAACAAGAGCCTTCACCTCAAAAACAGCAAAAAATTGGTAACAAATAGTATAAAGATTATAGGAAACGAATTAACGCCACAAGTTAGAACTTACTTGATAAGTTGAACCAATCCTTGAGGTAAAACAGGCAAGAATATGAATTCTTTCTTGAAAAATGCTTTCTAAATTCCATTCACGTCTAAAACTCGTGTTCATGTTTAAAGCAAGGGTTTAAATACCCTTGTGCAATACAAATCCTAACAAAGACAATCTAAAAAAACCCTAAAGAAAGCCCAAAACATTAAAAAAGCTTTCATGAAACAAATTTGCCCAAGAACAAATCTCACACATATTTGGGCTTTAAAACTAATTAAAATTGACTAGTCCTAGTCCAAATAAGATAAAAAAAACAACAAAAATAGAAGACTAACTTATGAGAGCCGAATTAGGCATCTAAACTAGGCCCATGAGTTTGGTTCCTTAAAATAAAACATACACATGACTTTTTTAATGAAGCACGTACACACTTAATGCAAATCAACCCATAACAAAGCCTAAAAGAAGTTCACAAGCCCTTTACAAGATAAAATAAGTCAAAGCTCATTTATTAGACTTGTGCTTGTAAAAATTGGTTAAGTGTTAGCCCTCTTAGTTTGATGGCTCCAATGTGCAAATACGCTTAGGCATCTTCCTAAGCTCTTCCCCAAGCTTGATCAACAAACTTCTTGAAGTTCTTGTGCTTAAATCTGAAATTGTGCTTTAAGCTTGTTGGAGAGTGACCCTATAATTGGACCTATTGGCATCCTCAAGTCTCCATTGCCTTGATGAATTGCATCATTTTCTTGTGCATAAATCTGAAATTGTACTTTAAGCTTGTTGAAGTGTGACTTTGTAATTGGACCTATTGGTATCCTCAAGTTTCCATTGCCTTGATGAGTTGCATCACCAAAGGTTTGGTTGGTCTGGCCCAAGGATCCGACACTACCTATTGACATCCCTAACTCCAATAGCTTCCTCATTTTGTGACGTGATAAAAATACAATATATAGCAACTATATGATAAAAGCAATAATTTTTTAGGCCGACCTTACCTATTGACATCCCTAACTCCAACGACTTCCTCATTTTGGGAAATGAAAAAAATACAATATATGGCAACTATATGATAAAAGCACTAATTTGACAATATATGACAATTATATGATAAAAGCACTAATTTATTGGGCTAACCTTACCCATTGGCATCCCTAACTCTAATAGCTTCCTCATTTTGCGACGTGACAAAAATACAATAAATGGCAAGTATATGATAAAAGCACTAATTTATTGGGCTGACTTTAGCCATTGGCATCCCTAACTCCAATAGCTTCCTCATTTTGTGACGTGACAAAAATACAATAAATGGC
This sequence comes from Erythroxylum haughtii, assembly GCA_025504935.2. Classification (NCBI taxonomy): domain Eukaryota; kingdom Viridiplantae; phylum Streptophyta; class Magnoliopsida; order Malpighiales; family Erythroxylaceae; genus Erythroxylum; species Erythroxylum haughtii. The sequence goes on along the minus strand of JANSVB020000141.1, from coordinate 1,261,830 downwards.
AACTATATGATAAAAGCACTAATTTGACAATATATGGCAACTATATGATAAAAGCACTAATTGCTTGAGCTAACCCTACCCATTAACATCCTTTAACTCTAATAGCGTCCTTATTTTGTGACGTGACAAAAATACAATATATGGCAACTATATGACAAAAGCACTAATTTCTTGGCCCGACCTTACCCATCGACATCCCTAACTCCAATAGCTTCCTCATTCTGTGACGTGACAAAAATACGATGTATGGCAACTAAAAGATAAAAGCACTTATTTGACAATATATGACAACTATATGATAAAAGAAATAATTTTTTGGGCCGACCCTACCCATTGGCATCCCTAACTCTAATAGCTTCCTCATTTTGTGACGTGAAAAAATACAATATATGACAACTATATGATAAAAGCACTTATTTGACAATATTTGGCAACTATATGATAAAAGCACTAATTTCTTAGGCCGACCTTATTCATTGACATCCCTAACTTCAATAGCTTCCTCATTTTGTGACGTGACAAAAATAAAATATATAGCAATTATATGATAAAAGCACTAATTTGACAATATATGACAACTATATGATAAAAGCACTAATTTCTTGGGCCGACCTTGCCAATTAACATCCCTAACTCCAATAGCTTCCTCATTTTATGATGTGACAAAAATACAATACATGATAATTATATGATAAAAGCACTAATTTGATAATATATAGCAACTATATGATAAAAGCATTAATTTAACAATATATGGCAACTATATGATAAAAGCACTAATTTCTTGGGCCGACCTTACCCATCAGACATCCGTAACTCTAATAGCTTCCTCGTCATAATCCCTTAATATTCTCTTTGTCCGTGTCTTCTTGTTTGTTGACTTCTGGTTTCGATGAACACCATCTGCATTTTTCTCAGGAAAGCTCGAGGGATCCTAATCGAAAGTTATGATATACCCAGTTGGCCTTCCATCATAAGAATGAATATTCTTCGTCAATCTGAGACAGTAAGTTACTCAGTTTCTCAAGATTGTCTTATCTTCTTCTTTACGTTAAAAATTCACATACATGCACAGCTGAGATTCAGATTCAGATTTTCACTGGCTCCGCACTTTCTTTTTCTACTTCCAAGAAACACAAGATGAACACAGCACTAGCTGTAATGGTGGTCACACTGGTTCTGCTAGGGTTCACATCTCGGTGCACCGGTGCAGATGGTCGGCCGCTACTGGTGCCTATGACTCTGGTTCACAATGCCTCGGCTAGTGGTGCCTGTAAGTTTGTAACGATGGTGTCTAGTTCTCCATTAACAGGTCCAAAGCTCCAAATATGCCATTTTCAGTGGCTGAAATAATGATATTTATCTTGGGATTTGTGAGAATCTTTTCTGTATTTATATATAGTAATCATATATCTTTGTCTCTTTCCATATTTATTTCTCTTTGTTTGTAATTTGCTTGTTCTGAACTACTTGGGGTTTGAATAATTGTAGTTTGTTTAGATGGAAGTTTACCTGCGTATCATCTGCACAGAGGCTTCGGCTCTGGAGAAAACAACTGGATTTTGCAGTTTGAGGTAGGTTTTCTTTCAGTTTAAATGTGGCTTATTCCGAATCAGTTTGAATAGATAGCATTGTTTTGAAACAATAATTGAAGAACCAATTGAATAAAACGGTGTCGTCGGTTTGAAATCCAATCGAGTCTTTGAGTCACGTTCGAATAAAAAAATCAAGACGAACGTGAACCATCTCTATCTAACCTCTTCAAAAATATGGATAGAGCATTATTTGAAAGACTTTCGTAGCAGAGTATTCTACCTTCTACGACCTAAAAATTAAAAATATTTTTAACTTTAATTGTATTTTATTTTGTAATAAAAATTATTTATGCATATAAATATTATTTAAAGTATATTAAGCAATATGCAAAACACAATATATTAATTATTTTATAATTTTAAATCTTATAAAACATAATTATAAATATATCTAATTGAATCTTTTATATAGATTATAACATAAGTAAACTAATATCAAAAATAAATATTAAAAAATATATAAAAAGTTAAATAATATTATATAAATCTTAAAATAAATATTCAAATTGAGTAAATAGTTAAATACATAATAAATGAAAAGAAGAATTTGTGGGTATTGTGGAAATTATGTGTAAAACGTAAGGATAAAAGGAACTAAAAATAGACTCATTGATTGATTTAAAAAATATACCTGAAAAAACCATTTGAGATGGTTTTTAAGAAGCTCTAAATTTAAACTTCTTAAAAAGCTGTATTTTGGATATTTATTAAAAAAAATACTTTTTTATTTTACAGCCAAATACTCATTAAAAAAAAGCTTTAGTCATAAAGAAAGGTACTTGTTAGCCTTCTAAAAATCCATCCAAATATGTACCAACAATAGGTCTAATTAGGATCGGTAACTTAAAGTTAAACTTTAGAATTTAAAAACAAATTTTAAGCTTAAGCTTAACTTTAATCAATTTTAATTTTATTCATGGAATGCGAGTTTGATTTAGTCAAATTGCTTGGATTTGAAAATTTTTGTCAAATTCAAACCTGATCAAGCATCTATACTCGAATCCAATCTCGATCAGACCAAGCTTAATCGTTACTTACATAATTAGATGTAAAATTTAGCTTAATAGAGTATTTCCAAATTAGTGTTGTTTCAGCATTTTTAAAGCTATATATATATATATATATATATATAAAGCTATAACTATTAAGCGATTGCTTTACTACAATAGCTTAAACTGTTGTATAAGGTGAACTTAATTGGTTTTATATATTCTCTAACTCACCCCCTCAAGTGAAAGTTCTTTGGGCTTGAGACTTGCACAGGCCTACTTTATCTTGTACTTAATTTAATTAAAATAGGTGGGTGGTAGGATTCGAACTCATGACTATTTGGTCATAAAGACTTTGATACCATATTAAGCAATCGCTTTACTACAATAGTTTAAACTGTTGTGTGAGGTCAACTCAATTGATTTTATATATTCCCTAACAATAACAACATATATATTAGCAACTAAAATATTGTTTTATAAGGGAGGAGGGTGGTGCAATGATATTCCGACATGTTTGGAGAGAGCAAAGACCAGAAGAGGATCAACAATGTACATGAGGAATCTGGAGATCTTCTCAGGAATCTTAAGTAATAATGCTTCCCTTAATCCTGGTAAGCGTACTCACTCGCCGACATTTAGTTCGGGTAGTTCATGCTTCGGCCCTATTTGAATCAAATTTAAGCTCATTCTGTTAAGTCGAGGGCAAACCTTTTTTGTTGTATTTTGTTGACCTTTTTTGGAGGCTTGATATTTTTTTGACTTTGTTGTCACAATTCCTATCACATATTGGAAGGAGATGAAGATGGGAGGAGTTTTTGAAGTTATAAATAACTCCTCCCCCTCCTAATCAATATCATCC
>JANSVB020000141.1:1226517-1237095 GCA_025504935.2 Erythroxylum haughtii | reverse complement strand
AATGGAATGGCCCATGCCATTCCATTCCATTCCACTCCATTCCATTCCATTCCATTAATTGCCATTCCATTCCATTCCATCCTAAACTCCCCAACATACCCTAAAGTTTTGAAAGTAGGGCTCGCAACAGGGATGGAATTAGGCCTGACCCAATTTATTGGATTTCTAGCAAAAATACCAAGTCCGATTAGGTTTTCGCACTCAAAATTTAATTTAAAACTTAAAAATTATTTTAATTTAAATTTCATTTAAGTTCAAATTGTGATTATATAAAATTTTATGTATTAATTATGAGTCAAATTAGGCCAAAATGTTTTGTTATAACTATTTTTTAGAAATAGACGAGGGTGGGCCTAGGCCCAATCCAGTTTTTTCTGCAACCTAAGCTTAACTCGAATCTTAGTCAAACTCAAATCAAACAACTTGAGCTAGTCTAATCAAGTTCCACCTGTAGTTGTCTAAACCTTGCTTAATTTTTTTTCAATTGATTAAGTTCGACTTGGGTTGTGGTTAAGCTTAGAAAGTCTTACTAAATTGGATCGTAACTAAAATAATGTCATTTTAGTTAATTATTTCAAAATAATATTATTCTATTCAAAATATTTTGAATTAGCTTGAATTGATATAAGTTAAGTTTTTTAGATTCGATCTTGACTCAAAATTCCGTCAATTTATATTTATTATGTTAACTTTGGAGTCGGAACTTTTTTGTGAACCCTACTATTTTCAATGAAAACATTTCTATTTTTGTAGACCATTGCTAAAACAATTAGGTTATGTTTAGTAGGGGTTTATTAATGGAATGAAATGTAATGTAATATTATTTCATTGATTGAGAGAAGAGTTTATAATGAGATGAAATAGAATAAGATGGAAGAGTAGGATTTCATATTACATCCCATTACATCATAAACAGTGAAAATGATAAATCTCTGATTTGGGAGGTTTACGATGAAATATATAATGATAAACAACTTTTCGCTATATTACATTATAAACTTTTCTTCCAAACAATATTTCACTATATTACATTACGAACTCTTTCATTCATTTTAAATAACAATGTTCTAATATTACATCCATTTATATTTCATTTTGTTGTAAACCATTCCATTCTATTTCATTTTATTAAAAAATTTACGTCCGACCAAATATAACTTTAACGATCTTAAATAGGAATGGAAGCAAAGAGATTGATTGTCCATGTCCATGTGACAAAAGCTGCCATAACCCACCACCACTTTAGGAGGCATTTGGCCCATAAGCTTCTTTTAATATTGGGACTGGTAAATTGTAGAATAGATTAGACTTTTTTAATTTGATTTATGTAAATTTTTGTTATAATTATTCGAGTTAAATATATTTTTATTTAAATTTGTGAATTTATCAAAATGTATAATTTTTTTTTGTTTAGAGTGAATATGAAGTATATTAAAATGAGAATTAAAGAAAAAGTAATAACTCAATTTATATCAAAATTTTAATTTCATTTAAAGAAATTTTTTATGAAAATTAAGTATGAATACATTAATTTTTATAATTTAAATAATTATTTTAGTTAAAAAATTTACTCTCTTATAATATTATCTAACTATTATATAAATTTATTTTTTATTTTAAAAAATATATAATTAAAATTATTAATAAGTGGGAAATTAATAAAATATAGATAAAAATTGTATAAAATGACAAGTTTAAAATATAAGAATTATAATAAAATTAGTTGTAAAATATAGTGTTAAATTTGTTAGACCTACGTGGTTTATAATATTAATGTATATTTTGATTTTTAAAAATTATTAATATACCTAATTAGTAGGGGTACAAATAGGATTTACCTCAAATCTATTATTGTTTACGTACTAACCTTGCTCAAATATGAAAGACAAAAATGGAATACGATAATTTTAGAAGACTGCGCCACCCAATCTGTGCCCTACAAATGCCCACCACTATATTAGGGCATGCTCACGCTATCCAGTGGCAATAAATCTGAGTTACGAACGCCTTCTTACGGTCACCACATTCACTGGTAAACACTGAATTACCTAATTACCCCTCATCAACTTGATTTTTTTTTATAACAATGGAGACAAACGAGACAAATTGCATGACTAATCTAGGGAGGCTAATCCCAACCATATCCTCTAGAAGGATCGATAGGCACTCTATAGGTGCATTATCAAAAGTGGTAACTCGGAGCTCAAAATTTACAGTAAAGTTGGCGAGCTAATCGGCACATCGATTTCCCTCCCTATAAGTATGACGAGGTAAGATTACCCAGTTTCGAGTAAATAACTCGTTGATACCCATGACTAGGGGGTTGAGCGACATTGTTCGTTTAGTTGAGTCGGACATGATATTCATCACCACTAGAGAATCTATTTCTAATTCCACGCGACGATAACCAAGGTCCCAAACTAGGTTTAGACCCGAAAAAACTCTCAAGAGTTCTGCAGATACAGAAGAGCACCAGCCAATATTCTGCACAAAGTCACCAAGCCAAGCACCAGAGCTATCCCGAATAAGGGCACTTGCTGTGGCCACAGAGGATGAGCTTTTGCACCCCCCATTTGTATTTAGTCTCACATAACCTTGATTAAGTTTACACCAACTAACAAGTTGCTCGCACCGAGATTTATAATCAAGATATGCTCTACCTTGTCAGGTTAAAGCCTTGTGAATCCAATGAACATACTCTAGGACAAGATATGCAGGAGAAATCGCCCAAGAGAACTGTTCATCAAAGAGGGCCTTATTATACTAAGACCATAGAAACCAACACGTGGTACCAAATATAATTGACCAATCAAGGCCAAAAAACAGTCGATGCTTTTGAAGATTTAGTTCGAGTCAATCATAGGTGTTTAAATTTAAAAAATCAAGAGAGAAGGCTTACAAAAGGAATGTAAGCCACATACTATACGCTTTGGGGCAATCACGCGCAACATGTAGCGAGGATTCTTCTATATGACAACGATAGCACTCAACATTAGTGGTTCGATATCTGCGAAAGTGTTGTTGATTAGAGAGTAGACGCTCGCGCGCAAGGAGCCAAAGAAGTGAGTGAATATGTTGAGGGTCATTCTAGTGCCACACTTGCTTCCAAAAGCCACTGGAATAACAATTGATGTGCTTCATAATCATAGAATACACCGATGCAGTAGTGAATTAACCAGTATCTGATATTCTCCAGATCAACTTATTAGGCCCCAAATAAGGTTTGGGAGGAAAAATACCCTTAATGGACATGCAAATAGAGAAAGGGAGCAGAGATTGAAACTCATCCCAAATCCAGTTACATGTATTATCCACATAATGTTGAGCACGCAAATCAAGGGCGGATTGGGGAATAGGAGCATTTGCATGGGATAGAAGAGGTCCCAAATTCTCAACCCAATGATCCATCCAAAAACGAGCCTTGGAACTATCACAAATTAACTATTTCATTCCTTGAATCACGTCGTGCCAAATAGCTTTGATACTCTTCTAAATCATAAAGCCGCCAGTAGAATTAATAGAAGATGCGATATTGTTGACGTCAAAACTATATTTACCAGAAAGAATTTACACCTATAAAACTTTAGGTTTAAAAATCAGCGCCCATCCTAGTTTTATAATTAAGGTATCATTGGTGTCTCTAACTTTGAGAAAGTTTAAGCTATACTTGAAAGAAACAAAAATGTAGAGTTCATCAGTGAGAGAATCTTACTGTATAAGTACAATAGTGAAGACAGCGTCGAATTTCCGAGAGTTTCAAATTTTGTGACGATAATTAACGAAGTGTAAAACGCTGAAGTACGACAAAGGAAGTCGGAAGATGATGTAGATGACGTCAGAAAGTGTTGGTTTATTAGACAAAATAAATGATGTCTATTTCAATCTTTTGCAATAGTCAAGACAAGATTAGGTAGTTTTTTTTTACGAAAATCATAAATCATAACTAATAAAACGCCCGATAAAGAAAGGCTAAAACAACTATTCCAAGCCAGCAGGCTTACCCAATACACCTAGAACCTACTAGCCTTTTCCTATCAGAAGCAACACACAAAGATTGTTCATAACGTCAAATAGAAGTTAAACAAAGAGGAATAGAATCCTAGAAATGGAGGTTTGCATGTAATAAGGCTACCCTCGCTAAGGAATGAGCCGCTTTATTGGCAATCTTACGCGTCCATTGGAAGGACAGATGAGAGAAGTGTCGCATAAGAGCGTGACAATCAAAAGCCAACATTCCAATTTTCGAAGAATTATATTGTATTTTCTTTAACGACCACGATATAAACTTGAAGAGTTGTGATTCGTTTGGGAGCAGTTGAGAAAATAACCGCAAGGAAACAATCTATTTAATTTGTTTAAATAAGATTCAAAAGTGATAACGATAAGAATAATAAAAAAATCTTAATCTCCCGGTATATGAATTCCTCTCACAGATTAGCCATCGGTGTGTGCAAGATTTAAGGTGTAATTTTTACGGTGACTCTAGTAGCCACTGAGGAGATGGTGTTCGTGATATTGGGATCACGTAGGCAGAAGGCAACATAAAAATTAATTCACTTCTGCATCAAGGTTAGTGATCTAACCGAAATTAATCCTACAAATTAGACGGAAAAGATGTGATTGCTTGAACCGCCTGAAGGCAATCCAATTCCACTATGACATGATCAATGTATTTATCCCTTAACCACGAAAGAGCTTCTCTGATTGAAATAAGTTCTGCCAGAACAGGATTTAATAGAGATGCATAGTGGCCCGAAATTCCAGCCACAAAGGAACCCCAGAATCTCGCAAAACTACGCCAAAGCTTGAAACTCTCTGCTCCTTGAAAATAGCCGCGTCAACGTTGCATTTAAAAAAACCCTCCAGTGGTTGTTGCCAACTTGAAGAGTTAGTGTAGGGCCTATCTTCTAGCACTTTAACCCTCTCGAAGCATTTTCGTGCTTCCAAGAGTAGGTAGTTACTTTTTTTTTTTAATGTTAACGTCCTCTTCTACAAAAAAATCAAAAAGGACAAATTCTGACATTGACGTTCCATAAAATTATTGTTGTACGCGCGCAGTCACTGAAGTCAACGTACGAGTCTTCTCTCTTTTCTTTTCCTTCTGAAACACGCAACAAACGAAACTATAAGAGACTTAGCGAAGAAGCGGCAGAGACTGAGGAGTAGTAATAATCAGCGGGGGAGTAGTGGAAGAATCAGTGCAATGCCTTGTGGTTCGAAGACGGTCGCAGGAGGTGGCGGTGGCGATGGCGATAATGACGGTTCTCTCCGGAACTTCAAATTGAACGAGTCGACGTTCTTGGCCTCTCTCATGCCTAAGAAGGAGATTGGTGTCGATCGCTTCCTGGAAGCTCACCCGGAGTTTGATGGACGCGGCACGGTCATCGCTATATTCGGTATTTATACGATGGTGTTTTTTGTTTTTGTTTTTTTGAGTTTTCATTGGGTTTGTTTGTTTTTTTGGTTGATTTTTGAGCGGTTAAGATTTTGGCAAGGTTTTGTACTGACAAGAAAGGGATGAATGGATTGTAGATTCTGGCGTTGACCCGGCTGCTGCTGGATTGCAGGAGACGTCAGATGGGAAACCGAAAGTGTTGGATGTTATTGATTGGTACAAATTCAACTGCATTGGTTTTTTTTTTTTTGAGAAAGAAACTTGGTTTTTCGGTGTGGGCTCTGAAAATTTTGATTGATCAGTTCTGGGAGTGGATATGTTGATACATCAAAAGTGGTGAAGGCTGATGATGATGGTCGTATTATCGGAACTTCAGGTGCTGGGAGTCTTGTCTTGAACTATGTCTATATGGCTTTGGCTATATGATATCTTAATGGGTAATTGATATTTATTCTCTGTTGCATTTTTTCTTTCATACTTGTATAGGGGCTGCTTTGCTTGTCAATTCTTCATGGAAAAACCCCTCTGGTGAATGGCATGTCGGCTGCAAGTTGGTATATGAGCTATTCCCGAACTCTTTAACTTCTCGATTGAAGGTGAATGATGCTAGTCTTATCAATCATTTGCAGTTTGAGCTATAAAGCTTTCACAAAATTGGGATTGGTTAAAAAGTTTCTTAACCATTTACTGTGTTGTCATTGATAGAAAGAGAGAAGAAAGAAGTGGGATGAGAAAAACCATGAAGAAATTGCTAATGCTGTCAAGCAACTTGATGAATTCAACCAGGTCATTGAAGTTGCCTAATCTTTCCCCATATTTGCTGGGACAAAGCATACAGCTTATGACATTGTGATCTTATTGTCAGTTCAATGACGCAGACAGTGCTCTTCCTGTTTGGGGGAATATATTTGTTCTAGTTTATCTGTCAAGTCAAATTAAATTTATCACTTTTAGATGTGTGATTTGACACTGTTTCCTAAAACAAGAACTGGTATTGCAAGCTGAATTAAGTTTTTCATTTATAGCCTGCACAAGTCTTTACTTATATTAAAATTTTCATGATTTCCTTTTCCCCAGAAGCACCCTAATCCAGATGATGTAAACTTGAAAAAGATTCGTGAAGATCTTCAACACAGAATTGATATACTACGAAAGCAGGCTGATGTGAGTGCTAATTTCTTTAAATCTATTCCTTCCACCATTTTCTTGTTATGTTGAAAAGTAATATTGTTATTCTCTGTTAGAGCTATGATGACAGGGGACCAGTCATTGATGCTGTGGTATGGCATGATGGTGAACTATGGAGGGCAGCTCTCGACACTCAAAGTCTTGAAGAAGAGCCAGATTGTGGAAAACTTGGTAATTTTAAACCACTTTCAAATTACAGGTATATTCTCTCAACTCACTGTGGTAAACTTCTTTCTTGTTTACATATATTCTAATTTAAAAAATCACATTCACCTTTAAGGTCTACCTGTAGGGATATAAATTTGGGTAGCCCAATTTTAGCCCCATGGCCCGACCGACGAAATGGCGTCGTTTTTAAATTTTTTTTTAAAAATATAACCGGATGGGCCTGGCTCATCTAGTCACAAGCCAGCCAGCTCCGACCCATTGACATGCATATCTTTCTGCATCTAGTACATATCTTTGGAGCCTTGATGCTGTTCAGAGTTCATGCACTCACTGGCTTGTTATCTTAGTTGTGTTGTATAATGTGAAAGAAACCTGAGACCATAACTTACAAGGAACCAACTAACTAAAAACAGACAATTGAAGTTCTCTCCTCGATCCTCTCTATGCATCTATTAGAGTTAGGCAACATTGTGACCCCATTCAACAATTCATGAAAGCAGTGCTTTGATTATTATTTAGTTGGATGGATAGAATTGTTTCTAGTCACTATGGTAAACTATGTTTTTGTTTGGATATATTCTATTGAAAAGATCATATTCATCTTTAGGGTCTCTCACATAAAACGAGCTTTAGTTACGTGCCCAAGATATCAAACGTGAAGGTGTATAGAAAATGCAAAAAATACTTGTTTTGGTATTCATATCTTCGAATGAACTTTTGATTGCTGAATGCTTCGAACTTTCTTAACGACCTTTACAAAAGTTGATCGTCCATATATCTTTAATGTCTTTCTGCGTCTTTTTTAACTCGTGAACCTCCTAACAGGTCAGAGAATTTGAATGTTCGCGAACTTACTTTATGATTGTTGAAACCCCTTTTTCAACCCGTTCTTCAATATCATGCATATTCAACCTCAATTTAAGCAACAATACACAGTTCATATAATAAAAAACAGATTGATTTCTCCAATATCCTTATGGAGAAACTTGAAAAACTCCGTTTAAATTCACACAATTACATGACGGCTCTGATACCACGTGTAATGCATAATACGAGCCTTAGTTATGTACCCAAGATCAAACGTGAAGGTGTATAAATGTAGGGATGGCAAAAAGGCCTAGGCAAGGCTTAACCTGAAGTCAATGGGCTAGGGACGGGTTGACTGAGACTCAAGGCCAGTTTTCTTTGCCTGATAGTCTCGTGCAGGGCTTGGGATAAGGCTGCCCTAGCCTGAGGCATGATGGGGTAATCGCAAAATGATGTTGTTTTTCCAAAATTGGCATCGTTTTGTTTTTTTTTAAATAATAATAATTCGACTCGGGCTGAGACCGAATAGCTTTAGGCCTGTCCTGACCCATTGCTATCTCTATATAAACGGAGAAAATGCAGAAAATACTTGTTTTGGTATCTATATCTTCAAACGACTTTTGATCCCCGAATTCTTTTGAACTATCTTAATGACCTTTACGAAAGTTGATCGTTCGGATGTCGTTAACGTCTTTCTTAAATCTTGAACCTTCTAACCAGTTAGACAATCCGAATGTTCATGAACTTACTTAAACAGACAACAGGAGACCTTAGCAACTTTATATAATAATCTTATTGGGCTTCTCAATCACAGCCCCGATACATTTTCGGCTCACACTAATTAAAATCTATTTTTATTGCTAAACTTCAACACAATTGAAGCAAATTTTTTATTGGGCTTCTTTATTTTCTTTAACTCTCACACTAATTAAGATCTATTTTTATTGCTAAACTTTAACACAATTGAAGCAAATTTTTTATTGGGCTTCTTTATTTTCTTTAACTCAGATCAAATTTGATTCGCTTAATCATAAATTTATGAAATCTTTAAAATGGTAATTAATATTTGTCCAGATACATGTCTATGGAACCTTGATGCTGTTCAGAGTTCATGTACTCACTGCTTGTCATCTTAGCTGTGTTGTGTAAATTAAAATGAGGCAACATTGTGACCCCTTCATGAAAGCAGTGCGTTGATTATTATTTAGCTGGAAATGTTTCTTGTTGTACTTTTGTATTCATTTTCTCCTTTTTTTTCTCATAATAAAAATGGGACCAGACTTTTGTATCGATTGAATTTTTAAGCACCCGACGAACTTAAATCAAATAGTTCGTCTTTTGTACCTTTTTAATTCGAACAACATTCAATGGCAGCCGCTTCTCATGTGTGAGAATGCATGAATAGTGGCCCAGGGAACGTATTAGATCTCGCGAGGTCTGGATGCATAATTTGTTGGAAACTATTTTTTCAGGATTGAAAGGAAGTATGGTGTTTTTAGCAAGTTGGATGCGTGTACGGTTGTTCTTAATGTGTACGATGAGGGAGATATCTTGAGTATTGTAACAGACTGCTGCTCTCATGGCACACATGTTGCTGGTATTGCAACTGCCTTCCACCCAAAGGTATTATCATTTAAGTTATTACCATTATGGTTATTGCACTATCTCCACTATAACAATCTTGCTTCTGGCATTTCTCATAATGTTAGGAGCCATTATTAAATGGGGTTGCTCCTGGAGCTCAGTTGATTTCATGCAAAATTGGAGACTTGCGCTTAGGTTCAGCGGATACAGGCACCGCTTTGACACGGGCTCTGACTGCTGCTGTCGAGGTAGGTTCTATAAGTTGATATTTTTCAATACATGTATATGAGATAACTACCATTTTTCTATATGTTGTCCCTTTCGGGAAATTGCAGCGTTGTAGTTGTGCTCTGTAATTTATTCTCTACTAAGTAGCACAGTGCAAAGAAATCTTAGGTTGCTGACTGATTCTTGTGATTTGGGGATGCTTTATTCTGTTCCTTTGGTTCTAAATAATATGACTTAGCTTGTTTCTTCTTGTTTTAGTCTCTTGTTGCTGACTGATTCTTGTGATTTAGGAATGCTTTGTTCTGTTTTTGATGAATGTGATGATTGAAATAACATGGTTGAACTCACCTTGTATATGCTTATATTGATAGTTGATGGCATTATAAACACAAATGATGCTCCATGATAGTTATAATTGCCATTTTTGAATACAATCCCTGAAATGGAATTGGCATTCAGAGGTCTGTGAATAGTTGAAATTCGCTGTGTTAACCAATTCCATTAAGTTCCACAGCTACAGTATAAAGAAGTTTATTGGCTATAAATTAGGACTCTATGCTTACTCCCACGTGTGCGTCCCTCAATGTGCTGAGACTATGTCCTTATCTGCGGTTCAATTCTTGTGATCATGACATGCATGCTCTGTATATATACTCTTTTGCCTTTAATTTTTCTATTATACACTTGGTTAATTCAGTTCAGTTAACCTCACATGACAATGTGAGAGTAGTCAGGACTCAACTGATAATTCTATGATGGGGGCGCATAAGAGGAAAAAGTACCACTGATTGTGCTATCTCCAAACAACAGTTCTTTGATTAAAAACCATATGTTATATTGATAATTTGCAGGGCTACCATGGTGATTTAACATCAGAGGAAAGCCAAATCCTATTTGCAGAGTTCTTACTGCGCCACAGCAAGAGTACGATAAGCATCGCTCACGAGCATGGAAAGCGGAAGGCAGCTATTCCCATATCCAAGCTTTGATCGGGAAGAATGGGAAAGAATGCCTGGAAGTTTCAACACTGCCAGGGTTCTGTCTGTAATCCATGAGAAGGGTTTGGCATTTTCTTCAAATTACTGCAGAACGGCTGTCTGAAGAATTTGGTAAGGTAAGTTGGCCTCGACAGTGGCATAGCCTGCCAGAAGCCAAAATTTGGGGCTTACTATCAGTTATGTATTGTGCAACTCCTCGTGGACAGGCTT
>JANSVB020000141.1:1118925-1143847 GCA_025504935.2 Erythroxylum haughtii | reverse complement strand
TACTTGCGAAGCAACTGTAGGATCCCCCACAGAGTGAAAACATCTCGACCCTGAAAAGCCTTCTTGTACCACTCAACGTAAGCTTTTCCCTTGACTATGACCAGCCTGAAATACGCCGTTCTTCTGGCACGCTCCACCGTGTCTCTGGTGATGCCAGTGCGAGCCCATGGCCGGAGGTCCTCGTGAATCCAACGGAAGTATTCCGGACATGTGGGAGGAAGCCAACTGTCGGTGTTCTGTGCAAAGGTTGTCGGGTAGTTTGTAGGACACGTTCGGGTCTGGTCAAGAGCACTGCAGTTGAGTGGGATCTCTATACTGTGTCTGGGGGCATTAAGCTCAACGTGTCCGGGAATTGGATTGGTGATTGAATACAGCTAGAGCCATGCGAAAATCATTATAAATAAGTAATATTATAAACTTTAATCGTACTTCTTATTTGTGACTCTTCCCAAAGAGCTCAAACTTAGTTTGAACTTATAAATTTTTGAGCATAATAAGAAAAAACTGGAAACCCTAATAACAGTGATATATACTCACGGCAGAGTTAAGTAGGAGTCGTGTAGGGACTAAGGTACCAACGACGACGAGCAAGAGGAACAGGAGGAGGAAAACAGATGATCTAAAAAGCAAATTCATAACAGAGTACTCTTGAGGTTTCGAATCTGTTAATGGAGTTTGTTTTTGCTGGCTTATGATGTATAGCCATATAGGAATGGTATAGGAATTGTCAGAGAAAAAAGGACCTCGAAACCTGGAAAGATGGAGGTGTTGCTTAGGGTTGACGATGAAGATAACTATATAAGAACGAGGAAGATCCAAAAAGAAGAGAGTTTCGAGAAGTTGAATCCTTGAATCTTGTAATAATGCTTTCGGTTCCATTCTAAATTTGACTTTTAAAGAGTTAAAAACCCTTAGCTTTCTTTTGCTTCGAGATCTGTTTTGCACTAATTAAGGGTTTAAGTCTTGTTAGCCTTAACAAGAATATTAATTAAGGGTTGAACTCCGCTTTGAAAATGTATTAATTTCTCTTATTTTCTTACTAAGAAATTCAAAATTCTTCGCTCAAATTCATACAATTATATAACCGTTTTCATACTATGTGTTAGTTATAACATAAACTGATGTGAGCAGAACCAAGAATCACCATGAATATGACATGCGTAATAGAGACGAGCTTGTCATTTCAATTGGACCTATATCTAAAGTTAGAACCGAGAGATTCAAGGAGACTTTCTATGCGCATGTAGGCCAATTTGTGAAGAGAATGAAGTACACCAAGCCTATTAGAGGAGAGCTATTTGAATCATAGCATAAATTGATTCATTTATCTCAAATTCTTGAATTGGACTCACTTGAGACTTGAAAATCGTTGTATTGAGTTGCATATCGTCACTGAAGTCCAAGAGGAGAGGCGCGTCTATGATCAAACTTGGAAGCTCGTTAGGCCAGGCTTAGAAGTGTTTTTATTATTCTATTTTTGACTTGTTTTAAGTTATAATTATATTTTTGACTTCCATATTCTTTAAGCCCAAGTCTTTTAGCATTAAGCTTAGGTATAAATACTTATATTTTTTGGTTTTTAAAACAGAACTTTGATCATATTGTTTTATGTTAGATGTCAGCCATATTGATAGGAGAAAACCTTCTTGTTCTTTTCAACTTATGAATTAAACTTTACTTATCAATTGAATCAGATTGTGGCGTGATTTTGATCATACCCAACTTTTTTGGTTTGTTCTTTACTCTTTATTTAGGTTGCTCAAGACAAGTTTTTTTTAAGATCTAGAAGGTAAATTTGAAACCTTGTATATCATATTTAATTTTATTTAATTCGAATCTATCATCATCTTATTTCTTTGAATCCGAATTTTTACATCTTTCAATTATGTGGAGCGCGTTACAAACCTTAATTATGTACCGACGATCAACCATAAACTTGTATTAATGAAGAAAAATGTAAAAAAGTATCTATTTTAATATCAATTATAAGGTCAACAAGCCATTGAACTATTTGATCAAGCTCCTAAAATTTTTAATTAACATATATGAAAATTGTATATCTTTACGTAGTTAAGTCTTTTTTAATAAGTTAGCCTCTTAATAGCTTAAAGAAACTGGATGTCTATAAATTTAATTAGATAGTAAAAGACCTTAGTAGTCATTTTTAGTAATCTTATTAGATCTTCTTATCATAGATCTAATAAATAATCAACCTAGACTGATTAAGGTTTATTTTTTACTGAATTTTAGCCTAATTAATCAGATCTTTATTAAGCTTCTTTATTATCTTTCATCCGAATTAAATTTGATTTTCCTAAGGGTAATTTTATAAAAGAAATTATAAAATAGTTTTGGCCTAGACATTTTAATTTTCGATTTAAGAAATTATAAAATATCTTCAAAATTTTGCTGTCATACGAACCCATTATTACTAGGATCATTATGTTGTCAGAAAAGCCATCAGATTTATAACAGTAAAGCCTCTTTATACATTTTGAAGAGACAGAAGAAGATGATTATGTGTTTCAATTCAACCGCTTTTTGTCTTTCTGAATTCCTTGCAGCCTTTGTAAGAGAATATTTAGGAACTGGACTTTATGCAGAGTTACAGCGTTCCTGTACGAGTTCCCCACACAGTAACTTCGTGGCTTTTCCATGATCACAACCACCTAAAAGCCATGCACCAATAGATGAGTTCCAGAAATCATTCATCTTTCGTTTTCTAGGTGGACCCATTTTGCAGTTTGAAGAATGATCACAGTTCAAACTTCTCGGAGCATGTACCCAAAGCAATTAGAGTTGACATGACGGCCCGGTTCGACAGGATCTGAAGTTAACGGTCATAGCTATATTAATCAAATTTCGAGTTGAACTTGAATAGGAAAGGTTAATTAGCTATTTATCTCGATTGTGCATATTTAGAGATCGAGTCTGGCTCGTTAGAGACTCTCAAGATTGTTGCTCATCGTCAAGCCTCGGTTAGTTTTCATCCTCATGTTTATATTATTCGTGATATCTAGTCCTTATTTGATTGTAGCATTAATTATAAATTTTCTCATATCTTCTGTGAAGGAAATCAATGTACAGACTTTCTTACTCGACTAAGTTTAGGTTTTTCAATGGAGCTTCGAATTTGGCATAGACTCTCTCCTTGTATTATTTGCTTATTACATATGGTTGCCTATAGAGTGACTATTTGTCGAGACTAGTCTTATCTGATGTACCCAAAACAAAGTGTGATTATTAAAAAAAAATTAATCCAGGTCATTGCCAGTCCTAACGCGACTCTCTACTTTTGTTTACCTTTGTTCTTAGGATACTTTGGCAGCCTCAAAGCTGATTGACAAAGCCTGACTCTCTTGTTACTTTTTCAACCAACTTTTGAGAGACGAAAAGGAGAGGAAGGGACTATATGATCACCTCTAGTCTGTTCTGTCCCAAATTGGCTTTAGTGTAGTGTTCAACATTCTAAACTTGAAGCCATTTGGTGAAAACCATTCTATAGTAATTGATAAACTCCAATCTTATTCATATTTTAAGTAATTTTCTATATTTAACATGTAATGAATACGAATGGCTAACTAACTTCGGAGGCAACAACCTTAAATACACTAAACCGGACCCCTTTTCTCCTTATCAAATTCTTATTCGTTTCGATATAAGTTTGGACCGAGACTAAATGACCTTATTTTTCGAACTAAATTGGACAACTCAAACCCAATTCAAAACTAGATTAATTAACTCAAATATGACCATTGACATTAGGTCGTGTTACGATAGGTCAAGTTGATTCAACTCTAACTTAGACTCGAACTTGAGTTTGATAAAATTTTTAAAAGTAATTATCATTGGAGACATGTTGAATTAATTATTCTAATTTATCGTAATTATATTCACACGACTCATAATTACACCTGTGTAAATTATAATTATAAAAAAAAATCCACTACACCAACATAATAATCTGCAGTTTACAATTTGAAATCCTGCTTAACAAGATATGTGAGTGTATTGATGAAGCTCAGTGAAGACGTTGATAATAAAAACGAGACACCATCATTGGAGACATCAATGGAGCAGCAAACACTTGATAGGGCCCAAAAACATGCACGAGAACATTAACGTAAAACTATAATTAGAAATGGGGTACTAGTAAAGTTTAGGTTTAAAAAAAAAAGCGTGACAGTAAGCTCTTGCACAGGGAGAGGATCGATGTTGATGATGATGAGGAGGAGGAGCTTCGAGGTTGGCGTAAAAGTCTCTCGCTTTTCTAGTCCACGCGTGAACGCTCTCTTGTTCATGCTCTCTTATTTAGAAACCCAATGCTCTTCAGTCTTCTTCCCCCTTCACTCTCTCTTAAAGAAGCTCTCTCTCTTTTGGCCTTTCGTTGTCTTATGCAAACATGTCTGTAAGTCCCTCTCTCTCTCTCTCTTTTCCTCTTACAGGCACATTGAACATTAGGTTTTCATGAAATTCTGATCAGGAGTTCGTGTTGGTATTATAGATTGTTGAGGTTAGAGTTCCGAACTTGGACTGCGAAGGCTGTGCTTCCAAGTTGAAGAAAGCTACGTACAAGATCAAAGGTATGGCTGGCTTTAACTCTCTCTCACGTTTCGCTTCGACCATTGTCAGGAAATTTTCTGATGAAAGCTTATTTCTCATGCACTGTAGCTCACATCATCTGTTTCTGTTTCAGGTGTAGAAGAAGTGGAAATAGACATGGAGTTGCAGAAAGTAACGGTGAGAGGGTACGGGCTGGAGGAGAAGAAGGTGTTGAAGGCTATAAAAAGAGCAGGAAAAGCGGCAGAGCCATGGCCGTTTCCAGGGCACTCTCATTTTGCTTCATTTTACAAATACCCAACTTACATTGTCAACCATTACTATGATTCATACAAGAACGTTGGTTCCAATGGAGTCCACACTTTCTTCCATACTCCTGCAGTTTACTCCATGGCTGTAGCTTCAGACGAGGCCGTTGCTTCCCTTTTCAGTGACGACAATCCTCATGCTTGCTCTATCATGTAAAACTTTCATTTGCTTTTATTGTTTAAATGATTCTATCCTTTGTTTCTCTGTTGAATTTTATGTAATTTTGTCCATTCTCTTTGTTGGAAGAGAAATTAAAATTTTGTTAGCTTTTATTATCGAATTCATAAATTTTCCGGGCCACCGTTAACTCGAAGCTCCACTCTTTTAAATAAAATGATATCACTAGGCTACCGTTAACTCAAAGCTCTTCTCTTTTAAATAAAATGATATCGTTTATTTAAAAAATTGTACATCAGTTCATCCGACTCATAAACCGCTTCATTAAAAAAACACTTAAATTTAAGATTTATAAGCCGCCCAATTGCTATCCTAAGTTCGAATAATTTCATTCTAAGATTAGAATTTATGTTCTAAGACCTAACTCATCTTATTATCAGATTTAAAAAAGTTTGGTTGGATCATCAAATGGGCCATTATGCATTAACAGCAAGTACCCATTTTCAACTATGTCCACCTTCGATGGTTGGTGCCAACTTGATCTCTACTTTGAAAAATTGTCAAAAACCCTTTTCAATCCTCACCCTTCTACATCTCGAAAAGCCAATATTATAAGAATATACTATGTCGTAATTGAAAACATTTTCCAACATGAAAACTCTGTCATGTTCAATTATCAGAATTAATCATAATTCCTGAAAATAGCAGCTGAACTTTAAAATTGAATACAGTTAGGGAGGAGCTGGATCGAATCAAGTCCATTGCTAGC
Organism: Erythroxylum haughtii; assembly: GCA_025504935.2. Taxonomy (NCBI): domain Eukaryota; kingdom Viridiplantae; phylum Streptophyta; class Magnoliopsida; order Malpighiales; family Erythroxylaceae; genus Erythroxylum; species Erythroxylum haughtii. The sequence goes on along the minus strand of JANSVB020000141.1, from coordinate 1,138,092 downwards.
TTATGTTGGTCCGACCTCTTTAAGTTGGTGAATAGTTACAAAAATCAAGTGGCCCAAAGTACAGATCATGCCAATTGTACATGTCCTCAAAACGTGCCACCTCGACGGAAGCTGTTCTCTAATCAACGAATCAATATAAACATAACTTTCGTCTCATTCCATCTTTCCCTAAAGAGCTACACTGTTCCTACAAATTAAGCTTTGGTTTTTCATCTCAAAGCGATCATCTTCCTCCTCTAATGGCTCAGGTGCATAACCTTTTCAGTCTTCTTCAACAGTTTTATTCTTTTTCTGTTGTTCTTCTTCTCCTTTTGTTTTGATCATGCATGCTTGTGAGATCAAGTATGGTGGGTGTGATCAACTTTTCTTTCTGCAGAAATTGGTACTAAAGGTGTTGACCATGACGGATGATAAGACAAAGCAGAAAGCCATCGAAGCTGCTGCTGATATCTTCGGTAAATCACAGACCTGTAAAGCTGTGAACTTGAACAATCGAAACAAAGATTTTTGCTTTCTTCCTTTGTTCTGATTAAAGATTGGTGGGTTGTTACAGGAGTCGATTCAATTGCTGCTGATCTAAAAGATCAGAAGCTAACAGTTGTAGGACAGATGGATACAGTGGCAGTTGTGAAGAAGCTGAAGAAAGTAGGGAAAGTGGACATAATCTCGGTTGGTCCTGCAAAGGAAGAGAAGAAAGAAGAGAAAAAGGAGGAGAAGAAAGAAGAGAAGAAAGAGGAGAAGAAAGAGGATAAGAAGTAAAAAAAAAAAGAGCTTCTTCATTGTACACTTTACTATAGAGTTCATCTTGTAATAAGTTCTGATTTCCAAAAAAAAAAAAAAACTATGCCCATCAAAGATTTCTTGCTGGAAATCATTACTAAGCAGAAAAGTTGTAATCTTTATGAGTGCAAACATTGGATTATCATTATTTATCAAAGATTTCTTGTTGGAAATCATTACGAAGCACAAAAGTTGTAATCTTTCAGTCCAAACACTGATAAATGTGGATTATTATACACCTTCCTCTTCGAGAAAAAGGTTGGAAATTTAATACTTCAAAGCATTAACTTCTGATCCCGATTATTTAACACTGTCGTATTCCTAATTCAATTCTTTCTTCTCGAATAATTCCAGCTGGAGGCATGACTCTTGAGGCCAACCCAATGCCGGAAATGTGAAAGGTGACGCATCCGGTTGTCTTTGTTAGGCCTCAAGGCATCAAATCAACCAATGCTTTGCTGACTCGCGCATGACACAACTCGTCATCTCTGACAAGTTCAATCCTAATTAATCACAAAATTGGCATCTATTCAGATTATTGGTGAATGATAATTTAACTTTCAACGATATACAGCTTAATTTTAGAATTTCTTTACATCAAGAAAGAACTGAACCGACTGCCAACACAAAATTCAATCCCAAACCATCACGTCTCTTTCTTGTTATTGTTCTTCATTCAATTACAGATACCAGAAACAAGAAGCTGTATTCTTTGCTCATTCGTTCGTTTTTCTTAGTTTCCCACCTCCTGAAGTCTCCTCTCCCCTGTTTCTGCAGTGGCAGAAGTTGAGAACCCTTCAGGACCTGCTAAACAAAACAATGGTTCTCTTATCAGAATGGATTCACAAACCTCCATTGATAATTCCTTGAAGGTTTATGTTAAGACATGCTCTTACCAGTAGAGGAACCGAGAGATTGCTGAGAAGGACGAGACTCTTCCTCTCCTTTGCCAAACCACGACCCGACAGCTCCTTTAACCTTACCCACCACTCCCTTCCCAGGGATGAACGCGGAGCTTGGAACTTTTCCTTCCTCATAACTCGCATCAGAGTGACTACCCAATTGCCTCCTAACCTCCTCTGACTCCGTCACTTTCCCTATTTGCTTCTCTCTCTCATCAGCTTTCTCTTTTCGCCTGTGCAAAGCATCTGATATCACTTCAGACAATGCCTTGTCTTCCTCTCTTGGCCTAAACTTTTCTGCTATATAATCCTTCACAGAGACCCCTTTGTCTTGGCCGATACCTTTGTCTTGGCCTTCGATACCTCTTTTAGCTTCTTCATTACCGCGCACTTTTGACAATGCAGTGCTTCCTGCTTCGGAGACCTTCTGATACACTGGAGAAAGTTTCTCGGTCACCATGTGCCCTGCTTCTGCAACCTTCTCGTACACTGGACCAAGTTTCTCAGTCATAGTAGAAGAAACCCTTTTTCCATTGTCTACGGGCAATGTATCTGTCCTGGAAGTTTCTTGTCCTGTCGGTGTTCCAGGTTCCTGAGTGTTGTCTTGCTTTATCGGTTCAGGAGAGATTTGGTCATGGCTTCCTGTGGAAAGGATTTGTTCTGAACCTTGCTCTCCATCACCGGAGACACTCACTTCGTCAAGGGAACGAAGAACTTGAGAAATACCTGCTGCTTCACTTCCTGGAATAGCGTGTAACAGATCAAGATCAATCATACTAAGAAACTTAATCCAACTAAACTGAAATCTCAATTCAATTCCTACCAGCACCAGTCGGATCTGCAACTTTTGACTGATAATTTGAAGGAATGTAATCTCCAGGTCGATCCTTTGGAGCATGAGGATCCTCCTCCAAGCTGGTTAATCCTTCCAGGTTAAGTTCAGGTTTCCCTGCACTAACCTCTTGCTCCTGAACATATCCTCCAAGCCGATCCACCCCTTCTGTCTGTTGAACAATTCCAGGAGTTATGGAGGCAGGAGTATTAGTCGGCGCCCGAGGTACCTCCTTAATACCACTCGTTCTTTCAACAGCAACCTTAAGTTGTGGGTTCACAGGATCAGTTCCTTCCATTGCAGGTGATCTCTTCTCATGATCAAGTTCAGAACTTTTCGTAGCACCATAGACTCCATGGATTTCTGGGTCATCAACCATTTGTTCATCCTCATCATCTTCTTGGTCATCCAAGTCATGATCATCAGGAACATGACCATCTTCGTGATGGTTGTGACCATGTCCATGTAACTTGAGTGTGTCCTTTAACTTTTTGGCCTTGTCCTTGGCCTTGTCCTTCACTTTCTTCAACACAGACCTCTTCTCATCTTCTGCCATTAAAAAACACAAAGCCTCTCACTAACAAAATCACAGAAAAAAAAGAAAAACAAAAAAAACAAAATTGCTAGTCTTCTTCTCACCATCATGCAGTCCAACATCATGGGGCGTCTCCTCCATAGCTAAACAAGCAATTTCACAAGCTTGGTTGGAATGGAGAAGAACTGGTGGAGTACCTGTATGTTTATAGAATCAAGGACGATCCTGAGCTGCCATATCCTGCCACCTTTGCATAAGTGCTGGATCTATAGTAAGTTGACACACGTAGAACAACCGACAGGGGTTTGAGGTACTGACACGTGCCGTAGGGTGGTGGTACACGCGGCCGCAGTGGGTCAACTTGGAATTTTGATTCTGACGTGGAAGATTAGATAAAGCTTAATAGTATTGAGTGTGCCGACAGGTCAAAACGACGCCGTTGCCGGGGATCGAACCCGGGTCGTCCGCGTGACAGGCGGAAATACTCACCACTATACTACAACGACTTTGTTGTGACTCTTGCCAGTTTTAATCATAATATTCAAAATTAGATCTCTTCTTCAAAAAAAAGCATGTAATTTCGCCTTTTTTTTAAAAAATTAATTAAATATGTCGTTTCAAGTTCTTAATATTAACATTTATTTACAAAATTATCTTTATTTATATGAAATTTTAATTATTAAAGTATTAATAAACTTTATTCATAAGAATTATTATGTTAACATGTATATCTTTTAAACGGAAGAAACCGTAACCGTTATCATTTGGATGTACACGGGGTAAACTTTCAGATTAACGCAATAGTCTACAAATCACATCAACCACGTACTTCGCACTAAGCAAGCACTGTATAAAAGGCTTGATTGAGAAAGCGTAAATAAGGAGATTCAAATATAGAACCTTTTGGTCCCATACCCCTAATTTTTTATATTTTACATCCATTTTACAATAACAATAATAACATCCATTGCTAATTTATATGCCGTTATCATGTACTAAATTAGAAAGTGGAGATTTATAGCTCTTTTTCATTGTATAAAACAAGGTAAGCATTTGAATCACAAGGAATTTGCAGCTTTCTGAAAGATATAGAACAGAATGTTATTGTATGATTTCAAATTGACAAGGCCTGCCAAGTTTTTAGCTGCAATTACATGTTCATGGATGAGTAAGAACAGTTGCCGCAGAGGGTGTCATCTTTCATCCGCTGCTCCCAATTCTGTCACAGAGACTCAAGAGGTGCTAGTTCTTCTTACCATTCCTGAGGTTGCGTATGGTCATTACAAGCTCTTGCCTTTCACCTTCTACCGTAGCAAATTTGAGACTTATTTCTGAATATCTCTCTTCCATTTCTTTTAACTCACTCTCCATGGATTTGTTCCTTTCCTTTAGCAGAGCCATTTCTTTCAATAATTCAGCAAGGTCAGATTCATTCCTGGCAAGGAAAGTGCTCAAGTTTCAGTGTAACCAGTAAGTGATAAAGAAAAGCTGAAAGAGTTTGTAAAAATCCATTTACTTATCAGAACAAAGGATGCTGATGAAGAATTCTGGTGAATGATTCCAAAGATCTCCAGGATGTTAATAGTGCGAACTGAAAGGAAATATCTGAATCATACCTTTCAAGTATCGCGGTATTATCTTCTTTCCTAGCCAGCTTGTTCTTTGTAGTGCTCCTCTTTGAATGTGGCAAATCTTGTATAATCTTCCTTTCTTCAAGCTTCCTGACATCTTGTACTTTATGCAGCTCATCCTTCAGTTGGAGGATTTGCTTCTGCAGAGTTTCTTTCTGCAGTTCTTCATTCGACAAGCAATGCCTTAAATCCTCATGCTGAGTCCTAAGCATTTCCATTTCTGATATGAGTTTCTTGATTGTGTTCTCCTTTTCCTCTTTTGACGACCTCAACGTGCATAGTTCTTTTTGTGTTTTCCCGGTTTCCTTCCTTGCCAATTCAAAGTTTCTTTGCAGTTCATCTCTTTCCCTCTTTGAACTTTCCAACAGATTCCTTGTTTCTGCAAGTGATATCCTCATTTGCTCCAATTGATCTCCTAACTCACCATCTTGCTTCGAATGTTCACGGACCACATTGCTCTCCTCATTCAGCTTTTCTATCTTGGCTTTCAGCATTTGAATTTCCACTGAAAAGGCCTCTTGTTTTTCTTCTTCACGCTTCTTGACATCTCTTAATTGGTTTGACACATCTTCTAATTCCAGTGCCATCTGCTCCACATGTTTTGTTTTAAAATCTAAATGAGTTGATACTTCTTCCACCTTTATTTTGTTTTGATCCTTAATTAGTACAAGCTCTTCAGCAACTTCCTGAAGCTTGTCTTCCAGAATTTTGTTCTGCAAACGCAGCTCCTCTGCATCTGCCATTGCTTTCGCTGTCAGCTTCTCATTCTCTTCAAACTTACCAGCCATTTCCACAGAAAGTCTTTTAAATTCCTCCTGTAGCCGCTCTGCTGTACTAGCATACTTCCACCTTGTCTTCCTCAAAGCCTCTTCTGCACAGATAGCTCTCTGTTCTTGCTCAATCTTGGCATTTGTCATGGCTTCCAGTTCATTTTCAAACACTTGTGCCTGCTTCTCTAGCTCTTTCTCCAATCCTTTAACCTGGCTGTCAAGTTCATTGATGGAAATGACAGATTCTGATAACTCTTGTGTCTGTTTCTTGAACTTCCCTTCCAACCATTGCAACTGTGATTCCAGTTCTGTGATTTTGGCTGCAGATTCAGAGCATTCATTTTGTCTCCTCAGTTCTTCTACCTGGTTCTGCTCTAACTCGGAAGAGATAACATGGTTTTCCTGTTTTAAGTTCTCGTAGTCTTGCGTGAGTCGTTCAATATAACTCTCCAGTTTTTCCCTATCTTCCCTGTACATCTCAATTTCATCACAAAGGTCTGTTATCTTTTGCTCCAGTTGATGTAATTCACTCCTATCATTTTCCTCTCCATCCACTTTCTCCAGTTCAGATATTGGTAGTTGTTCTTCATTCTCTTTCGCATTGCATTTGCATCGTTTCTCCAACTCTTGACCATCATTTCTTAGCTCAAGCTTACTGGAAAGGCGAGATACTTCCACATTTTTTTGCCCTAACAATTCATCAAGGTCTTGGACAGCATGAATAAGCTCAGCATTAGAATCTTGAGTTTTCTGGAGTTGCAATTGAAGATTGGTCTTCACATCCTTTTCATGACCAAGTTCTCGCCTGATTTCTTCTACTTTAACCCGTAAATCCTTGTTCTCAGCTAGCAATTGTTTCAGAAGTTCTTCTCCACCAGCAGATTTCTGTGAGGATTTGAGCTTTTCACATTCCACCTTGAGCGCATCTTTCTCGACTTTAAGGTCTGCCATCTCTGTTGATAAATCCTGTGCCCTTCTATTTTCTTTCATGATTTGCTTCCTCAAAGACTGCATTTCCAGCTCTGATAAATCTGCCTGCCTCATAAGGTTGGATACTTCAGCTCTAAGTTTTTCAACAGTATCACTCGGTGCATCTTGTGATTCTCTCGGAAGGTTGTCTTCGAGGCTATTTATAGAGTCAAATAAACTTCCATCTGAAGCTGAACCATGTGACCATTCTGTGCTAGATCTTCGATGCAGACGATCCTTTGGTGTGATGGCATTAGATCCCACATTTGACTTGAAACTGCCCTCCTCTTCATTTTCCAAACTCCTGTCCTGTGACATGAGTAAACAGATGAGTTATAATCTAGAACAATAGTCAATCTTTAAGTTCCAATCTAAAACAAGCTGTAAGTTCTGTCTATGTGCTAAAAGAGAAACCAGTAATAGATGATATTAGACCTTACTTCAGCAAAACTTTCGCCATTTCTGTCTGCATCCTCATTCTGCATTTGCGTCTTCAAGCTTACATCATTTGAAACTTCTGATTCTCCATTTTCCTCAATGTATCTGAGATTATCTACTCTTAGTCACTAATTGGAACAACAAAAGGAGGAGGGAACAGTAAATCCAAATGAACAATTAGTATTCAATGTTTACCTTTGATCAATTCCTCCCTGCATCTTTTGAATTGTCACCTGTCCCAATGTTTTGAAGTATGAATCAGATTGGAAGATTCAAATGACATAACTGAATAAGATTCTGAACTTCAAAGACTATGCTCAAACAAGAAAGTCAATCAATCAGTCCAAATCCTTTTGTTTGGCTAGGTGGAAAATGGAGGGTTAATGAGAGTTAGAGCTAACATTTAGTACTACTCCAGAGTTTGCAAACTTAAGAGGAAGAGATACAGTCATTGGCTCAGCTTCCTCTGCAAAATCTGCAAAATCAATTGAAGCTTCACCTAGATAGCCAGATTTTGAAGACCCCTGCAAAAAATTACATGAAATCAGAAGGATTAACACATTTAAACCTAAAAGGGCAAAATCTCTGGAGTGTGATTGAATACATACACTTGAAACAATGAAATGATAGATTTTCTCATGAAGCTTCCCATTCTTCATCTCTTTCACAAGTTTCACATTTACATAAACAGGCTTTTCCCATGTACAAGTTCCCTCCTGAACTGCGGTTTTCTCTAACTTGAATGTTGGCTTCCCAACATCATCTGGCATCAGAGACACAAACAACGCAGGCTTCTTCAACCGTGGCACCTGAAGAACAAGGAAGATCCAAAGTAAAAGCTAAGAGCTTCACGCTTGAGCTTCATATCAGTTATTATGAGAAGCACAAATCAAAATTCTCCAGCCCTCTTACTAGCAATGCAACTAAGAATCTTGACGAAGCAAGCAAAACCCAGATGAGATTTAGTGACAAGAACCTACCTGAGTTGCCTGAAACTGCAATTTGAAAACCATTTTGATCTTTTTCTTCTCGCTTCTCCATGACTTGAACATTGTTTTAGACTTTCGCCAATGGATTCTCACGGAATTTTCATAGAAAAGCTGACAAATTGTGCTTTCTAAGTTTCAGACAAAACGATGTACCTAAGATGTACATCACTAGTTCCCACAACCACGGACAAACCAAGACAAAAGCAGAGAGTTCGGACTTCGGACAATAGAACTTAGGACGTCTTGGATCCAAAAGGAAGAGGAATACGTTACATGACCGAAAAACACTTGACTAGGAGAAGGAGCTCAGCTCTGTAGTCTAGTCTGGTACTAAGCTTGTAAAGCATAATAATGGTATTTCTTCTTTTCTTCTTCTTTCGAATCAAAACAGCTGTCCTCATTAAAGCTTTTCTTTTTAATGCAGTAAGGCACGAGGTGCGGAGGGTTGAATGACGTATATGCCCTAACTTTCAGATTATTTTCAATTTAGTAATTAAATTTTTTAAATTTTCAATTTTTATAATAATTTTTTAAATTAAATAATTAATTAGTAATTAATTTTTTACATAACGGATGGTTATTTAATTAAAAATTTTAAAAACTTGAGTATTAAATTTAAAAAAACCGAAAAGTTAAATCCTTTAAAATCTATTATCGCGCAATAAAAATAAGAATTATAGCAATACTAAACTTATTAATTTAACCTTTTAAAATAATATTATTTTAAAATTTTAAACTAAAATAATGTTGTTTTAGGAAGAAATTTCAAACTGCTTAAATTATTTGAAGAAAGATTCAAACCAACTTATTAAACTTGAGACTCACTTGAAATTCAGTCAATTCAAACTTAATCCGTTCAATATGAATCAAACTCATAACTAAATCAATTTTATCAAAAGTTTTTTATTTTATTTAAATTTTTTAAAAATCATTTAACAATTTTTTATTTTGTCACTTTTTATTTATTCATAATTCAAAAATGAATTAATACAATAAATTCATATAATAATTAAATGGTATAATAGAAAGTTAAAGCTAAGTTTGAAAATATGATAATTATAAATAAAATATTTTGATACACATTTTAAATTTGTTATCACTTATATATTTAAAGTTGATTTTGATAATTTATAAATTTTAAAATATTAAAAACAAATTGCTTATTTTTTATAAAAATATCAGGAATAAATGCTTATGTTCTATTTTGGTCAAAATTAGAAAGATAATTTATCTATTTTTTATAATTCACTTTTATCGTTATCGTCGTCGTCGTCATTACACTTAAGTTTTACAATAAAGCAGGATCTAGAGAGGTCTAATAGTACGTAACATTATTTCTATATAATAGAGAAATTATTTTCGATAGATCCATATACAAATGTGACAATAAACACTAAAAAAAATTGATAAACTAATTTGATATTGTTTGAGATAAACTCAATTCAGTTTCAAATGTACTCATAGTTCAATTTGATCTAAACTTAAACTTACAAGAGATTTTCAAGTTAAGATCCGAAGAAGCACAAAAAATGTATATGAGAACCATAAATGAAACCACCATAGGACGATGAATGAGTACGCAGCAGGAAACACTGGAGGTGAAATGAGAGCTAAATGTGTTGGTGCTTTGTTATAGGCAAACCCAATTGATTGGGACATTTCAAAGTGGCGTAGCCATGGAAGGTCCCAAGCAAGCTTGGTTTAGCCTTTTTGTAAACAAAGAATCTGCAGAAGCATTCCATTAAACGCTGTAGCTGTACCTCATTTGTGGTCAACTTGATCTGGTGAGTGAGTGGGGGCACATGTCCCCATGTGTTGCCTCCATTTTCAACTCCATTACCAGCTGGAAGCTCATACATAATCTAATACAAAAAAGCTTGTATTGGTTAGTCTGATGTGATGTGTGCATTATCTACTACGTGTCTGAGAACGGATTTTGCAAACGAACTAAACTGTATCCATAGGACAGGTATTGGATGTCTTATCTGAAAAATCGCCGGGTCACCGCAGATTTCCAACTCTGCCAGAGCAACTCATCGGTTGAAACAAAGTGTTTTTAGAGTGGGTTAAATTGAATATAGATGATACTTATAATCGCGCCCACCACTTAGCTATAGCAGATGACCTTCTTTGTGATAATAACGGCAACTGATTTGAAGACTTCACTCAAAATTTCAAGTAGTGTGCGACGTTATATGCAAAACTTTGGAGCGTATTTACCGACCTCACGCATGCTTGACATGTGGGCTTCTGCAGGATAAAGTTAGAAGTGGATTCGCTCGTAGTATATTAGCTTCTTTCTTCGGCAGAAACCTGTTCTCAGTCTTTCAACCCTATAATTACGGGTATCCTAGAGCTGTTTATCAAGAATTGAACTGTTGTTTATTGACATGTTTATCGAAAGAGCAACAGATATCCTAACTAACTTGCTACCCAGACTGTCAACTCTAACATTGGAGTCACCTATTTTGACACTACACTCACAAAGTGCCACCATATCCTATTAGAGAATCTGTCGGGAATCTATCTCCCCAAACTTACCTTGTAATTTTGTTTCTTATCCCCTTTATACAAAAAATATACAACGTTTTAAGATTGTTGTGACTTTTAGTTAAAAAAGCTAATATTTTATTAAAATAATTATTAAATCAAATTTTATTTACGATTTTATATATTTTGAATATATTTTTATTTTAATTAATCATAATTTTTAAATTAAAATATTCATAATTCTAAATGATTAAATATATAATCTTAAATTAAGTTATGTAAATTTGGTTGATCTCGTGGAGGGTAAATAAACACTTTTTTTTCATCACAAAAATTGTTTTTAATAAAAATGAATGTTTGAATGTAAAATAAAAAAGTACTTTAAAAAAAATATTTTTTAAGGTAAATTTTTTATATCAATTAATGAGACTATTTTTTAGTTCACTTTACCTTTATATTTTACACATAATTTTCATAATATCAACAATCACATTTTCACACGTTAATTTTGAGATTTATATAATATTATTTGACTTTTTATATATTTTAATATTTCTTTTTGATATTAGTCACATTAAAAAAAATCACTTTGATTTTCATTACTTATAAAAATGAGAAGAAACTAAAAAAAATTCAAACAATCTTTAAACTTTTGAGTTACTACAAATCTTTGAGAAATATAAGACTCGTAGATTTTTTACTAATACTTTTAAATTATATTGTCTCAATTTATCTGTATTAAAAATATTAAAAATTAAATGCTTTTAATTTTATTATCTCAATTTAAAATCTTTAATTGAGATAGAGAACTATACTACCACAAACTGAAGGCCACGTTGAGTCTACCCTTCTCAGGCTGTTCTTATACACTATCAGTGTCATAACACTGTTACAGAATCTTTTGTCTAATATTATAATATCTTATTTTGTTCTATAAATTTTAGCCATTTATTTATGTATATCTTGTATTTATTTATGCGAAATTCACACAGACCCTACATAAATAAATGGTTGAAAAATCCTATAAAATTAGACAAAAAAATCCAAACTCCCATAACACTATGATCACAAGTCTGAATCTAATAATACTAATTTGCATGCTTCAAGCTTCCGACCTACCAGGGAGGCAAGTCATTGATAGCATATTTATATACATGTACATATACACATAGAGGACCACAGGAATGTGTAGAATATGCAAAGTGGCAGCTTCTTGACGACTTTGTCCACTTGCAGTGATTGATAAAAACATTTCAGCCGTGTAGTTTCAGAGTTCGTTTCGTGTTTGGTTTGATGTCTGAATCAGCATTCACTCACTTGAGTTCCAATCCATAATGCTCTAAGAAGCCAATGGGGCATTCATTGTCAAGAAAGGAAGAAGTTGGAGTAGAATCTGGAGAGTGGCTTTTGTGTTTGTGTTGATTGGATTGTCTAAAACGTTACGTGTAATCCATGTTGACCGTAGCAATGTCGTTTTGATATCGTTCTTTAATTTTGATTTTTTTCTTTCGTGGAGAAAATGAGATAATTTGAGGGTATATTGTATATATTTTTATATTAAAACTTATTTTTAGTGGTTTTACATTATATTAATGTCCTAAAGTAATCTTCGGAGTTTTGAGGTCAATGCGTAGGTTTTGACAATTTTACCTCCCGTAGACTCTAAGAAGCAGTGGTTGAGAATCTTGAGATTGGTCCTAAAATAGATTGGCTAGCGTTTTGGCTGCAGAAATCTGGCCGTACACTCAGGCCTCACGGTGGCATAAACGCTTGGTTATATAATGAGTAGACGTTGAAGTAAATTCTTTTGAAGATTATCAACATTCTTTTTTCTTCTAATATAGTTGTGACTGACAATAATTTTTTAGTGACAGATACTTGAGAGTTACTTTGCTGTATATGAATGGTGTAATTTCAGTATATCTATCGAAAAGAGAACTGATGTGTCGATAACCTGATTACTTAAGTCTTTTTATCAAGTCCAGGATTGTATATTTTTTAGGAGCCTCAGTCATATGATTATTATGGATTTCATACACTAATATAGAAAAGGAGCGTTCAACTGTAGAACTCTGGATTAGAGGGTTGTAGAGTGTGATTTGTTTTGTCTTTCTTCCTTTGTAACAAAAAAAATTGCAATAATGTCGGGAAGTAGATAATAATTTTTTAACAACACGTACAAAATCTTTAAAAGAATTAAAATACTTAAATTAAGAAAGATAATAAGTAGAATTGTTAAGTTTTGATAAATTTGAGATCGAGTCTAAATCTAAAAACATAATATCGACAATAAGTTAGCGAAAGTCTTACTGATTTTAAAGTTTAAGAAGATCCAAAAATACGTAATTTTAACCCTAACTGATAAAAGACTATTTCCATCATATTCACATAATGCACATATATAATTAAATTTAAGTTTTTTTCTAATTTGGATCCACCATTGATCCAATAAAAAAACACAAACAAAATAATTAGGGTTAATTATATACATAGAAATATATTTTAAATTTAGCTTAGACTTATCTCGGGCATGATTTATTGAAGTTGGTTCAATTTTTTAATTATTTCATTAATTTTAGATTGAACTAAACCAAGATTTAGTCCTTTATCATCTTTAATTTTGAACTCAAAAGAATTTTGATTGAGTCATAATGTACAAAGTGGATTATTATATTTTGCTATTCAACAACTCTCATAATTAGGAGCGATAATGGGTCAAGTTAGGTTCGACTCGCTCAAGCTCAAGGTCTAATCGGGCTTAAGATAATAGGGTCTAAGTTCGAGTTCAACTTAGTCAATTCGGCTTGATTTTTTTTTACCAAATGTTGGGCCTAATTTGTTGAATTTAGGGTAGGCTGAGACTCGATCTGAAATGTGATCTTACATATAGTAAATAATAATAAGAAGAAGAAGTAGTAAAGAAAGGTTAATCAATTAGGTTGGACCATGAAACAAGAAGAAAGTACATTGAATCAAGGCTTGGAAACTGAGGCCATGTTCGGTCCAGTATGCTTCCTAGTCCTACCCAATAAGACCCAATTCTAAAAATATGATGAAATATTTTTATTTGAGCTGCGAATTATTTATTTAATTTTAAATTATTAACTTACAAAATAAATATGCAATTTTACTAACTATAAATTTAATTAATTTAATATATTTTTTAATTTTTAAACAGTCACTTGTGTTAGGTAAAATAAATTTTACTGCCCATTATGCATGAAAATAAATATTATAAATAGTAAATATTTATATATAACCAATTCTTTTTTGGTTATATAAAATTTATAAATATTAAATATTTATCGATCAATTTAATTCAAGAAATGCAATAATTTAATATTAGAATTAATATTTTGATCTAGTTTTTAATATTAATGAATAATTTTGAAACGTTCAACTTTTTGATTTAGTTTTTAACTTTTCGATTTGATTTACTTTAATAACTATTGTGTTAAAAATCGATTAATTTGTTAGCCTACTGGTCAATTTCTATAAATTAATAAGTTCTTATAAAATAAAATAAAATAATTAATTTTCGTTTAACAATATCTTTTGTTAATTAAACAATAAATAATATAATATTTTTCAATTATATTTTAATTTTATTTAGTTTAGTCCAATTTACAAAGTTTTTTAATTAGATTATAAATAAATTTAGTTCAAAAATTGATATAATTAAATTTGAAAATTAATTAGATCAGAAAAGGTAATATTATTTTACTAATTACATTTAAAATTCAATTAATTTAAATTACTAAGTCTTATATTCAAATTAAACTTAAAGGTTATTTCTCATATTAATTATTTATATATTTTTAATTAATTTTTAAATTTAAAAGATGGTGAGTAAATTTTAAAAACCAGATCGAAAGTTAAACCGATAAGATAATAAGTCTAAGATTTAAATGGTTCAACCGGTATTAAATTATTATAAAATTGTTAAATATTGAATAAATTAAAGAATTTAAAATATGATAAAAGAGGTTATTTTTATCTATTAAAAATTAAAATTTTAATTAAGAAATCTTTAAATAAAAATAATTTTCAACAACAACCATTATTAAAATAAATTGAATTAGAAAATTAAAAACTGAACCGAAAAATTGAAAGGTTCAAAGTTTTTATTATTAAACTGACCTAATTGATTGAGTTTTTTAATTATTAGTGAATAATAAAAATATAATAGATTTGTAAATAATAATTAAATTAAATTCATTACTTAATTTTGATTTTTAAGTTCTTATATTCACTTAACAATGTTATTTATATATTTTTTAAAATAAAAAAGTAATCGTCAAGTAACTTTCACTTCTTGTTTGCGGATCCCAAAGGAGCCACGAGCAATGTGACTGAGAGAACCAATATAAAACACGCGTCAGCAACCCAATCAGTCTGGAGTTTCGTTTGTTTGCTCGCTCGAGGCTGTACGTGATTTTGTGGATGAGCTTAAACTAAAGCGAGAGCACAAGAGAAGGAGAAAATGAAGATGGGCATAGGAGCTAAAGCGCTTCCCTTCACTTTCGTGATTCACGTTCTTGGTGTGGCTGGTGCGGTTATGGTTTTAGTTTGGTGCATACACTACAGAGGTGGTTTGGCTTGGGAAGCTAAGAACAAAGCTCTCATCTTCAATGTAAGTATCTCTATCTCTTTAAATCCCTTGGTTGGTATCCTAATATTGAGTTTTGGCTTCTCTGTTGATTTGGATGCTTGTTTGATTCTGTGTTAGAACCATTGATAGGGTTTAGTAAAGTGTTGTTAAGTTGTTTGAGTAATTTACTTTGATAACTATCCATACAGAGTTTCTGACCATGTTCTTTGTCACTGGAATTATCAGTTGACTGGGAAATGGAAGTAACTTGTTGTGGACATTTTCACTTGTTAGGAATGCAGACGGTTGATAGAAAAGCTCGAGGAAAACTTATAGATAGATGATAATGGCATCAACTGACATAGGTTTAAAGTTCATATTTCTGGGAAATGTTGATTTTAACATCGTGTACCTAGTTCTTTTAAGA
This sequence comes from Erythroxylum haughtii, assembly GCA_025504935.2. NCBI lineage: Eukaryota > Viridiplantae > Streptophyta > Magnoliopsida > Malpighiales > Erythroxylaceae > Erythroxylum > Erythroxylum haughtii. The sequence continues at coordinate 1,122,738 of JANSVB020000141.1, read as the reverse complement.
TACTTGTAGCGTATTAACTTCAGGTTGTTCACACAAAGACTCTAATTCGTACTTAACAGAATTACATGCTCGGACTATCTAGTTAGAAAATTGATTAATAGTCTTTTTGATTGGCTTATAAAATGCTTTAGCCTCTTGTATTCTTTTTGATATAAGACACTGATACCTTCCTCCTGATGTCCTCATCAAGACCTATTCTACAATCTAAGATTTCCTTCTTCCTTTTGGTATGGAAATGAAGTAGAAGTTTGGCTGGAGTTGTTCACTGCCCACGGTGGACCTCAAGATGAATCCACAATTTAGAATCTCTCCTCTTTGCTAATTTGTGTACCAACTCGCTACTTTAATATGACCGGCAATGCCTCATTATGATCATGCCCCACTCGTTTCTCTTTTACTAAAGAGTTGGTGGCCAATCTATTCATCAATAGGTAGGCCAGACTAAACTATCGAAGAATGCAACCACCTAAGTCACTTTCCAGTCAATGTTCAAGACTTGTGTTCGTCGGATGATTGAGCTTATACTTACCCTTAGCAAAGCTCCTTTGTTCATTCCAATGTTCCTCATTTTTCATGTGAATGTCCTTTTTCACTAAACTTGTTTCTAGCCATTGCCAAGAGTAGAATCTCATTCTGTCCTTTTGATCTCAGATTCATCCTGTGCTGATGTTAATTGGATTGGTGATTATAGGAGGTGAAGGTAATAAACCAAACTTTCTTATGTTTTCTGATAAATCCTGTCAAACTTGTAATAGTTCGCTTCATTAACACACACACCAAAACAAAAAAATGCAGCCATTATAAGTTACAAGTCACTCCCTTTGAAGAGAGAAGAAAAGAAAGTAATACATCTGGTCCTCCACGCTGTTGCACTGATTCTCGGTATTATTGGCATATACACTGCATTCAAATTCCATAACGAGAGCTCCATTGCCAATCTCTACAGCTTACACTCCTGGCTTGGAATTGGAATTATTTCTCTTTATGGTGTTCAGGTACTGTAAAAGATTACACCTTCCCCTGACATTAACTAACTTACCCCCCCAAGAACTGATATAACTTGGTAATCTGCAGTGGATATTTGGGTTCATAACATTCTTTTACCCGGGAGGGTCATCAGGATTCAAGAGAGCATCACATCCTTGGCATGTGCTATTTGGGTTATTTGTCTACATTCTGGCTGTCGGTAACGCAGCTATAGGGTTGTTGGAGAAGCTGACATTCCTGGAGAACTCAGGACTCGCCAAGTATGGCCCTGAGGCTCTGCTTGTTAATTTCACAGCTCTAGTTACCATTCTCTATGGCACTTTTGTTATACTTTCTGTTCTAGGTCAGCCTCAGGTGGAAGATGACAATACCTATACATCCATATGAGTAATGCACTATCTCTTGTGTATTCAAATGAGTGCTTTCCTCGTGATTGGACTAATAAAAGCTTAGGATGTGTATCAATCTTCTGTAATTAACTTGGATATCAAAATTTCTACAATTAATCTTGTGGCCAAATAGAGCTAGCTTGGGGAACTTCATGTGTATTAAAATATAAATCTATGTGTTTTAGATAAGGTAAACGACAGACTCAATTGAATTATTCTTGGAAAGGACATTTAATTGCTGACAATGAGTCTTAACTCTTAAGCACTCGCAAAACTTGCTTAAGGCATTTTATACATAGGGCCGGCCTTGGCAAAGGCAGCCTGGGCACTCGCTCAAATCCCATCCTCGTAATCGATAAAATAGGACTATAAAAATTAGTAATGACCTGCTTATACATTTATGTTACTGCTTATATATTTATGTTGCTCGCAGTCTCGATCGGTCTGATTGATATTGGGGTCACTTATTTTAATGTATCATCTTTAAAGTGTTATAGACTTCTCATAGAGGATATGTCGGGATCTATTTTTTCAGTCTCATTTAACTTTGCAGTTTTTTTGTCCTTTATGTCAAAAAAAAAAAAAAAAAGAAGGTCCAGAAATGTCAAAAGGAAAATGAAAAATGTTCATTAAAGGTCTCTGTTCAACTTGGGACCACTTCATATAACTCCAAAGCTCGGGGACTGATCCACGACAGGACAGAGTAATTGTATCCATTAGATCAAAGTCTCTAACTTCTTCTCTTATCTTCTCCTATTCTTTAATTTTAGTAATAATCTTTTTTTTAACTTTACACCAAAATGTTAATAATTAAAAATTAAATTAGTTCGATTTAACTATATAAATTTTCAAATTAACTAAATTTTTTTTGTTCGGTTAACTTAATAATTTTTATTATTAAAAAATAATCAATTAAATAGTTTTATAAATTAAAATAAATAAATAAATTTTATTTAAAGTTTCTTTTTTATCAAATTTAAAATTTTTAAATTTTATTTAATTTTTAATTAATTGTATAATAGTCTAACATGAGTTAAATCTTTTAAATCTTAATCTTATCTATTTAATTTTCGGTTAAAATTTTAAAACATCCTAAAATGTACATATGTAAGGTTTATCTCTTTTTTAGTTTTTGTTTATCCTTAAAATTTAGCAATATGTGAACGACACGTGGCCAAAGAGACACAGGGACCAAAGACCCCACAACGTGGGAGTTGGAGCAGAACCTAACTTCCTTCAACTACCGACTGCTCATCCATGCCCTCCTTGTCGGGGCCAACTTTGCTCAGGCGAACCCTCAACGACTCGTCCATTGGCTCAAACCGGTGGTTCCTCCGGGTTCCACCTTTAACATGCATGTGAACATTATCGATATCATTATATCTAGTCTAAAATTTTATAATGAAGCAAAATTTGAGAAGATATGATAATTTTATTTTTATATAATAAAAAAGTTATTTTTGATAGATTCACGTTTAAATAAGACAATAAAAGAACGATACAAATTAAAAAGTAGTAAATAAATTTATAATAAATACATAAATAAATAAAATAAAATAAAATCAAAAGATATACCAGATATAGTGCCCAAGTCTGCTAGTACATAATAAGCTGTAAAGTCTGAGTCTTCTCATCTCTAGTTAAACTAAGAGCCTAGCACAAAAACGCTAAATGCATGATAAATCTTACGGTTGTAGACAGCCTCGTAGGCTCTTTCTCTGTACACCTGACCTGAAAATTCAAGTTGTAAGTTCGAAAACCTTGCTCAAGACTTACAACTAGAAAAGACAGAAAGAATATTAAAATGGACTTCTTATGTGGTAACTACATAACACGAGTCTTAAAGTAAACATTTCCTAATAACTAAGTCAATTGTATTGGTGAATTTTAAAGTGTGTACTTTATCCTTATCTGCTCACGCTAGATTTTTCTATTTCTAGCCATTGCTTCAATAATTGACAACTCTAATATATCTATCTTGATCACTTCCCTCCAGTTTTTGTAAGGTTTCCCTTTTCTCTTCTTATGGTCATTAAAAGTATCTTTCAGTTCTTTTAAAATTCATGTTAAAGTTTAAATTTTATCTTAAAATTTTATAATGTTCAAAAGATACATTCTTTATCTTATCACTAAATTTCAGGTCGAGTTTAAATTTTAAAAATTAATTTAAAACTCAATCCGAACAACTTGATTGTTTATTTAAAATGACATCGATTTAATATGTTTTTAGGGTCGGGCAAAAATTAATAGTTTCGTGTATTTATTCAAACATTTTATGGCTGTAAAGTTGAGACAAAGGTCATTGCTACGATTTCCTGACATGCCAACCTAGCTTTGGGTCACCATTGGAGTGTCAATTTGTGACCAATCAAGTTATGTAAATTCAATGGCCATATGCTTTTTTTAAGCATAGATTAGTGACAATTCATGTTTTGAT
>JANSVB020000141.1:1105221-1118825 GCA_025504935.2 Erythroxylum haughtii | reverse complement strand
AAGTAAAATTAATATAAAAAATATTAAAACATAAAAAAAGTCAAATAATATTATATAAATATCAAAATAAACGTGAAGATGTATTTGTAGGCATTGTGAGAATTATGTGTAAAATATAAAGACAAAAGAGACTAACAATATGTTCATTAATTAATATAAAAAATCTATCAAAAAATACTTTTTTTAGAAGCTCTAAATTTGAGCTTCTTAAAAAGTTATATTTTAATTGTCAAAAATTGTATTTTAACTGTAAAAAAATAATTTTTATTTTACAACAAAATGTTTATTTTTTAAAAAAGCTTATGCGATAAAAGCTAAACCAAACGAGTATTCAGGTCAACGTTGAGGCATTGTAAAATTTTTGGCGAAAATGAAAATATTCTAACATTGCGGTGGCAAGTGGCAACTTGATTTTATCTAATGCCATTTGGAGGAGGAGAAGTCAATACGTAAGTAACCAACCAAATTTTCAATTTACGTATGGTGGTTTGACCAATTCGGCTTTGTAAGTTTATTGGTGCCTCTGTACTTCAGATTCTCACTACCTTGGTGGTTTTACCGACGGCAATCGGCGACACCAACTTTTAATTCTCACCGCCCATGGAAGCTCTTCTCAGCGCGGAGCCTAATCTCTGGATTTCAATCACCAAGCCTCTTTGCTATCTTAGTCCTCCAAATGTTAAGCAGTCTTTGCGACTCTGCGTCAAGCATCGGGTGCGAAGAAATTACTGTTTGAGCGTCAAGTTCGCTCTGGACTCGGCTATTATTGAGCAACTAGGAATCCCGGAATCAGAGATTCGGAACCCCGCGGTTTCTTCTTCCTATCGGAGCTCCAAGTTGCGGAAGCCCAATCAGACAGTACTCGAAGCTCAAGCTAAGGTTTGTACTGGACCTGCACAAACGAAGCCGCTCAGTGAAGACCAGGCCTTCAAGGTTTTGGACACGATTTTAAGATCAGGTATGTGAATGAAAGTTGTTGATTTTGCTTTCTCCTATTAAAATCCTAAGTTTTTCGTGTGTTGTTTAGTTAGAGGGGAACTGAAAGATGAAGAGCAAGTTTCAAAAGCCCAACTTGGTGCTTTTTTTAGTGCCATAACGATCCGTGCGAATGCATTTCCTGAAGCAACTCAGTGGAGTGAAGGTGAAAAGCGAGTGATGGATCGATATTGGCCAATTCTAGTTCGAATGCTACCTCCTGATGATATCTTCATTGCTAACCCTGAAGGGTCTATTATGGGTGCTGGGAGCTCAGTTGGGCCTCTTAATGGATTCCTCATCAAAACCCACTTTTTAAAGACGCTTCCAGATGGTATCGTCTGTGAGAGGGCTTCGCAACTCCTTGGCATCGGGCATCAATGACAGAGGCCTACCTGCGCTCGCCATTTCCCATCAAAACCCTAAATTTGAAAATCAATCACACTGTTGAAGGTTCAAGGAGAGCCAATTTCTCAGTTGTTGTGTTCATTGTTGTTGCAAAAAGCTTCGTTCCCCTAAACCCATATGCTACTGTCATCCGTCCGCCTTTGGCCATTTCTCTTCACTACATCTCTTCTCAGTCGCCTCTAGGTTATCATATTTTCTGACTATATAACAAATCTGGAAGAGGTGTATGCAATAGCACCGAGTTTGTGTTTAGAGTTGAATAATTAGAATTGAGGTTTCTGTATCTTTTATTCATATTAGTGTTTTTGCATTTTGTGTGCTTTATAGTTATGCAATTCACGTTATCCATATTTGGAATAGGCAAATGTTCTATTTTGAGACCAATAAACCTCGAATCATCAACTTTAGATCTCTAGAATATAGATTTGCGTAACCAAATGGATGTTTTAGGACACTCCATGAGTTGTATAAGGGATCTAATTTGTTTTTGTAAATTGTCCTTGTGACCAGTGCATGATGCAGCTGTTTGTTTTGTTCAGATCAAAGTATATCCTGAAAACAAACAGTTTCAATGACAGTTTCACAAATTCCTTGCACTACATTTACATATGCGCTAATCAACTGAAATTGTGGATTCTGATCATTTTGTTTTTTTTTTAAAGAATAAGTTAAAGCTTTGTACTTTCGGAATGAGTGATTGCTTTGTCAGTTGATAACAGCTTACTTCATATGTAAACTTACCTGCCATTTGAAAAGCTAAGATGCCTAATATGGGATTCATGTGACCTGACAATAATGCCTTTTCTTTATACCTCTCTTTTATGCTTCTGCCTAATGCATTTCTTTTTAACTTGATGAGGGCCCTTAATGCCTCTCTTTTATGTCTGTCTTGTATGTTTTCTGACTGCTCAAGTTTTGTTAGTTTAGATTAGTTATCTCAACTTAATGCTCTTTTATTTTCAATTATTATGTATAATCTTGAGGGTAGGATTGTTAATTGAAACTGCAGAGAAATATCAATTTGTGGAGCCTTATACTGATCTTTATTATCTCATCTTTAGCTTTCTTATTTCATATGTTATTTCATTTTTGAATTTTCTTTTCTTAGTGAGTTTTGAGTTTGGATGTTTGATATATTCATGCATAGCAAAGTGGATGGACTTATCATTTATTTCTTGGACGCTCATACAGTCATTGCAAAGCTAAGCTTTCCAGATGCAGTCATTGCAAAACTGAAGAAGGTCCAGGCGTACTGCTCAAAGCGCTGGCAGTGTTTATGTTGAGGGAAATTAATTTGTCAAAGGTAGCTTTAACTGAAGAGTGGTCAATTTTATTGTTCGACTAATATATCAATTTTAATTGAGGCTAATCTTATTGGCCTATTGGTTCAACTGCTTCAAAATGCTGAGTTTGACATTAAAAAGGAGACTGCGTGGGCCATCTCAAATGCTACGTCTGGTGGTACTCATGAGCAGATCAAGTAAGAAAGTCAATCTAATTTCTTTTATTTTCTTGCTTGAGAATATCTGATAAATTAAGTTGAGACTAGATACTTCATAATTTAATTTGAGTGCAAAAATGTTTCAAGTTTCTTTTTAGCCAAGGCTGTATTAAATCATTATGTGATCTTCTCATCTGCCCTGATCCAAGAATTGTGACTGCTTGCTTAGAAGGGTTAGAAAACATCTTGAAGGTAGGGGGTGACAATTCATGTTTTGATCCTTAAAAAAAGGCTCAGTTATGAGGTGAAGGTATAAGAAGAAGTGCTTTTGACAGCTTGAGACAGACTTGACATAGCTAAACCCTTTGCTTGTCCTGAAATCAAGGTTTTATGACTAATCAAAGAGTTGGTTTCTCTTTAACTCGTCGTAAGGAGGTTGCAACCAATATTTTAAAATGAAGTTAAATTATTAATACAAAAAAAATTAAGATTTAAAAGGTTAAATTAATATAAAATTAGCTAAAATTAAATAAAATTAAAATTTGTAATATAAATGAAAGAGATTATTTTTTTAATCGAATAATATAAAATTTAATTGAAAAAATGGTGTTAAATAAAAATTAATTGATTTATAAGAATTTATTAATTTATAAAAATTAAACAAGAAGAATTATTTAAAATAAATCGAAATGGAAAGTTAAAAATCAAATTAGAAAATTAAACGATTCAAGGTTTTTACTGTCGAACTGATTGAATCGTTTTAATCATTAGTTGCAACCCAATTTAAAATTTAGATAAAAGATATGAACTTCTTATTTTAAAAAATCTTAGAAAAACCTTCTGTTTTTTTAATTTTGCAAGAAAAATCTTAATTTTCAAAATTTTAGAAAAAAGTTATTTTAAAATATCGTTAAATAATGACCGTAAAATACTAGCATTATGAATATCAAATAATTAACTAATTAAATATCTCTAATATGGCAATATGACATTAATTAATTAAAATTGATTTAAATTAATAATGTAAAATTATTATAATAAATTATTATTTTAAATTATATTTAATTAATTGGTTCAAATTAATTAAATATAATTTAATTATTATAATTAATTTAATTATATACTCCGCATTAGACAAATCCTATATGACATGCTTAATCGAGAGAACATAATTAAAAGGAATCAAACACAAAAAATTTTAATCTCATACCCCTCTACTCCGCCAACTCGCCAAATTGTAATTTATGAATCATCAGGACTATAATCACAATGAATTGTAAATGCAATTACCGTTCAAATCTGCAATTTAAAACCCTAATCAAATTATTGCGAGGGGATAAATTAGGAGACCCGTGGTTTTTTTAAATATATAATAAGTTTGGGGGTAGAAAAAAAAGGATGGTTGGTCCTTGCCTTCCAATTTGAGGACAAGACAACCAGCTGGTCCAAGCAACTTTGCGATTTTGGACATAATGAACGCACCACAGTGCTTCGTGTGATGTGGTTGGGATTTCGCTTTCTTTCAAAAGAATAATTATTGGTCATTACCACTTCCAAACTTAATGAGTCTGGTCCACAAGTCCCATTGATTGTATTAATAACCGATCGAGCTTGAAGTGGACTCTAAAATAGTGATAGATATCCTTTCTTCTCCGGATCATCGAGTCAGGATGAGTTGTTCACTAGAAATTAGATTATTATTCATCGGCATATACATCGAGCGAGTAATAGATACATTGACTGACTTGTTAATTATGTCGATCATTTTGATGTTGGCGTCACTTATTTTACTACTACATTTATAGGGTACCACATGATCTTGCTAGAGGATTTATCGAGAATTTGTTTCCCGCAGTTAGTTGTGTAATCTCTGTTCAATTTCTATTTATTAAAAAAAGGAACTAGATACGAAAATTAAGATTTAAAAGCTTCAATTAATATTAATTAAATATTAAAATATGATTTAAGAAAATTATTTTTCATAAAATTTAATTAAAAATGATAATATTAAATAAAAGTTAACTAATTTATTTTAATTTAAAATTTTTAATTAATTTAAAAAATTGACTGATTAATTAATAAATCGGTCATTTTTAACATTATAAGTTATTAAAGTAAATTAACTAGAAAATTAAAAGTTTAACTAGAAAGTTAGTCAGTTTAATATTTTTATGATTAAATTGATTGAATAGGTTGAGTTTTTTAATAATTGATCTCATTTAAAATTACACTAATTAATTTAGATATTTATATTTTATACTAATATGTTAAAATTTGAGTTGAAAATTAAACTGGATAAGATATTTAAGATTTTAAGGTTTAATTGCTGTAACGTTAATATATAGTAAAAATAGAATAAAATTAAAAAAAGGGATTGTCCTTGTCCATAAAATAAGTTAAAGTTTAATTGAAAAACGAGATTATAAAATATAAGTTAATTGATTTATTTTGATTTATAAAAACCAGCTATTTGCTAAAATCAACTTATTAAATTAATAAATCAGTTAGTTTTTAATAATAAGAGTTATTAAGATAAATCAAACTAAAAAATTGACTGATTTAAAATTTTTCTAATTGGACCGATTTGACTACGGTTTCACTTGAATTCATTATTGCAAATTAACGAATCATATTTGAGTCGGTTAAGTTTTAGGTTAGAACTCAAGTATGAAACGTAGATCTAAATTTTGGTTCGAATAATCTGACTTTACATGCCTAATTGTTTTGGCATTACACGAGTACAAGAGTATGGGGAAAGCTGGTCTAGGATAGATGTACGGGGAAAGATCCTGTGAGGTCGTCTAAAACAGTAAGATTGTCATATCTTTAAGGTTTATGAGCAAAGACTCCTAGCTTAACTAACGACAAGAAGAGCCGAACTTTGCAGTTTATCAGATACTAGTAGATCTGGACACTATCAGGTATATCTTTTAGTTATATTTTATTTATTTATGTATGTATTTATTGTAATTTTATTTAGATAATTATTTAGTGTATCAATTTTATTTATTTATTCTTTAATTTATATTATTCTTTTATTGTTATATTTACACATGAGTTTATCAGAAAATAATTTTTTTACTATATAAAAAAAAGATTGTGTATTATCAAATTTTTCAAATTTTACTTTATTGAAAAACTTATGACTGAACGATGATGGCGATGACTACAAAAGACAAGTACAACAGTATGGTGCCTTCCAAAAATGGGAAGAACTTGTGAGGAAGAACGTTGCTGTATTGGCCTGTAGTAGTAATTTGACTTTGTGCTTTGGGTTTTTTGTTGTATAACAAAAACTGCCAAAGGTAATAGCTTAACGTTTAGGTAAAACTATTCAATTTTTGGTATTTTCTTTAAGAATAATCTTTTACAATAAGTAGATAAATATCAAGACATAAAAGATTATTTAAACTTAATTTTATGTACAATTAATATTTTTTAGGACTTTCGTTAATATATTTTAAGAAATTTTAAAAATTTTAAAAATTCCTTATAATTTTTTGCAAAATCCTCCTAAGAGACTTTAATTAAAAATACTAATAAATTCATTTATTAATTAATAAATTTTTATAAACTAAAATAAATCAACTAATTTTTATTTATCCATTTTTAATTAAACTTCAAATTTTTAGTTGAGTAAGAAGAATCTCTTTCAATCATATTTTAAATTCATTAATTTTATTCAATATTCAGTCAGTTTTATGACGTTCTAATAATGATTGAATATTTTAAAACATAAACTGTTGGACACTTCTGTCCTATCCCAATAAAGTTGGACAACTACTAATTATATTTTTCTATTTTTCAATAAATTATCAGTTAAATTACATAATTTGATCATGATAAATATAATAAAATAACCCAATAAATTATTTAAATCAATAGGTAGAAGTCCAGGTAAAAAATGAATCATAATTAGTATAGACCGGACTTATGTCGGCCTTGTGATGGGGAAGCCCAATATGGAACCTATTTATAAAGGTTAAGGTCTCCTGCAGTTGCTCATATCAATCGTAAGTATAAGAATTTTCTGATTAGTTAAGAGAACTTACGTTTTGAGAAAACTAGAGAAAGACCTGAACCTCATGTCGGAAAACACTTTTCTGAAAGACTATGGCAGATTTGTGATCGTTTGGACCTCAAAAACGACATTAGAATTAAAGATGAAATCGAAATCAAGTATTCCACATTACCTTTGTTTTTAATCATTTCATGTATGATCTTCGATACGTAATAAGGTACGTACTACGTATTACATAAACTCCTAATCTTATTGATTTAACTTTCGATCCGGTTTTTAAAACATATTCTAAAATTGGATATTTAGGTATCCCATGTAAAATGTAACTTATTTTTTGTTGCACTAATTTATTTCCTTTTAATTGAGCTTGTAATATATAAAATCAAATCAAATTTGGTAGGAAGATTTGAAACATATTAAAATGTACGAATCAAGAAAGTTCTTAATGAAAGAAAGATATGGATACACTTATTTACTAATTAGTCGCTTTTCAGACTTACCCCACAAAGATTCCTTCAATAACACGAAACGCAAAGAATCTGACGATTAAGATCATACGAAATATGGAAATCTTGAGCGACGCCGTTTCCGTGCGATGATTTGATTTTTAAATAATATGGGACGCTGTCGTTTGGATAGGGACGCTTTGCAACTTGCGGCTTCCATTATGAAAGTGGACCATCACCCCAAAACCCAAAAAAGGCACTATTTATCCTCTTAATTACAAAATTATCCCTCCCAAAAGTAAAGGAATATATATATTTAAAACTAAATTTACAAATTAAAAAAACCCAACTAATTCGGTTTATTCAAACGTAAAAACTTTGAATATCTAACTTTTCGATTTGATTATTAAATTTTCTATTCGATTTATTTTAATATCACTTATTATTTAAAACTAATTAATTTATTAATTAATCAGTCAATTTTTATAAATTAATAAGTTCTTATAAGTTAAAATAAATAAATAAATTTTTATTTAACAATCTTTCTATTACAATTAAGCTTTGATGTTTTCGATAGACAAGGACAATCTTTTCTAATTATATTTCAAATTTTATAATTTTATTCAATCTTCAATCAATTTTATAATAGTTTGATACTGATTAAGCCTTTTAAATCTTAAATTTCGATTTAACATTTGATATAGTTTTTAAAACATTGACTAGATCGACAACCTATAAAAAGTTAAAATATACTATTAATAAGATTTGAATTATTGATTTGTTAAATAACTTATTTAGATTATATATAAATTTATAAATTTATTTTATGCATTAGATCATTTACTAAATACTTACTTTTAAAAGCTAAAAGATAAATCAGAGGGCAAAGTTGAACATTTACAAGAAATATTTGGATGATATTAAAAAAATAGATAATATGAAAATTACGACAAGCCCACATTTGACATCATGTGTCACTCTCTGCCAGCGCATAGCGGGCACCTGCAAATTCTTACCGATTACACTCCAGCTCAGCTCTTTCCTTTCTGTACTTACCAACTTCCTCCAACTATAATATCTCAACAAACACCCACTTCCTCTCCATTTCTTTGTTTTCTCTGGAAAATTTAGACCCATATTCTCTTTTTTCTTGTTTGTTGGCTGTTGTTTGATCATTTTTCCTAGTTGGGTTTTAAGTTTCTATGGCAGCGGAAGAGCCTAAGGTGGCGGAAACAGAGACCCCTTCGGAGCCACCACCGGCGCCGGAGACTGTTCAAGCTCTGGTAACTGTGGAAGCTACGAAGGACGTGGCGGAGGAGAAGGCGGTCATCCCCCCTCCGCTTCCTCCACCGGAAGAGAAGGTCGATGAGTCTAAAGCAGTTGAGAGTAAGAACAGAGTGTCCTTTGCTTTTCTTTTTTATGTTTCAGTCTCTGTTTTTTAGTTTAATTAACTTTAATAACCGCTTGGTTGAAGAGAAAATTGAAAAGATGAGTAAAGATTGTAACTTTTTAATAAATTTTATCTATTTAAAGTTTTAATGGAACAACCGTTTTGATTTTTTATGCTAATCGTTGATTTCTGTGGTTCTTTTTGTATAAAGAATAGTAGTTTTGGTGTGGTTTCGTGCTTTTTGTATCTTTATTGCTTTATTTCCCTTTTCTTTTTTATTTGCCCTTTTTCTTTTTTATATGCTTTATATCAATCTCTTAATTCAGATTAAAAATTGGGTTCGTCGATGTTGCTACTAGGATTTTGTTCTGTACTAGGGTTCATGATTTCAAGCAAGAAAACATTTAAAACTTGACTATGTTGCTTAAAAACAGAGGCCTCTGAGACTGTTGAAGAGAAAAGTGCAGAGGGGTCAATCAACAGAGGTAAGAACATTAAAGATTGTTTGTTCTTTTTCTTTTTTCACTTAAGAGTTCATGCGAGGCTATATGAGTGATGAACAAATTACTCTCAATTCCATGAAGATGCTGTACTTGCAAGGGTTGAAACAGAGAAGAGGATATCACTTATAAAAGCATGGGAAGAGAGTGAGAAGTCCAAAGCAGAGAACAAGTACGACCCTGGTTTTCTTTCTTTCATCCAAAAGTGGAGTAATATTTTGATTTCAATATATCTTTAGTTATATTTTATTTATTTATTTATGTATTTATTGTAGGTTTTTTTATACAATAAATTAGCGTTCCGATTTTACTCATTTACTTTTTAACCTGCGTAATTATTATTTTGTCACATTTACATGTGGATTATCTCTCTATTATATAGAGGTAAGATTGCGTACTATTAAACCTTCTAGATCTCGCTTTACTGCAAGATTTTGGGGTATGATAATGATGACGAAGAAGAAGAAGTTATATACAAATTTTCTTCTCACCTTGGAAGTTGGTTGGAACTCTAAGACCATAGACCTTCTAGTTGGTACTTCCTCCTCGTTTGAAACTTTCACCAAGTGTCATGGGTTAGGACTTAGGAGATGTTTTGTAAATTAAGAAACTTTATCTTTAAAAGTTTTATTTTTGCAAATTTTAAATTTTCTAAATTATTTTTTAAAATTTTGGTTAAAAAATAATAATGAAATATACGTAGTATAAATATCACGTATAAATCAATTAATTATTACTTATACGAAGATTCAAATAGACTCTTAAATTTTAATAAAATTATTTAATTCATACTCAAATCAATAATTTATAATAATTATTTTTAAGTATTAACTTAAGTCAAGCTTGATTAGCTTGGGTTGTTCTTCTTGTGCTCTGTTTCATTTAACAGCTAATGGTGGTAAAAAAATTTATTTGAGCAGAGCCCACAAAAGATTGTCCGCCATTGTAGCTTGGGAGAACAGCCGGAAAGCATCTGTTGAAGCTGAGCTCAAGAAGCTTGAGGTAACCAAAAACAAAAAAACTCACACCTTACAAGAGACCCTTTTGAAATCTAACCAAAACCCATCTCAAACCTCATCTGTTGCTAATGTCTGGTTGGTGTTGGATTGTTGGAAACGAGCAGGAACAATTGGAGAAGAAGAAGGCAGAATATGCAGAGAAAATGAAGAACAAAGTAGCAATGATTCACAAGGAAGCTGAAGAGAAGAGGGCAATGATTGAAGCCAAACGTGGGGAAGACCTTCTCAAAGCAGAGGAATCAGCTGCTAAGTATCGTGCAACAGGAACATCTCCAAAGAAGTTGCTTGGATGTTTTTAACCTTAATAAAAGCCTCACAGATTTGGTTAAAAATGGCTCTACTTAGCTGTATAATTATTGAGAAAATTTGATTTGTTTATTTGGTTGTGGTGGAACAGAGCAAGTATTCGATTCTTCTTGTGTGTATGATGAAGACGAAGTTGATGTTTCTGTTTGTACATTCCATTTTCAGCCATTGTTTAGATTTCTCAAGTTACTGCAATTTGCAAAGAGTGTGGAAGCTATTGTGTAGCAGAAGAAAACAGTGTTTAGGGTAAAAATTAATTAAAAGTTTGTTTCAATCTTATTTCATAGGGATTCTCCCGAGTTAAAGTCAATAAAATCACTTGCTGTACTGTGACAATCAAGTTGGAATTGGGAACTGAACACATCTCCTGGAGAGACATCGTTTAGAAAACTATGATCCTCACTGCAAAATGGTTCATCCCCCAACAAGTAACCATGTACCAGACTATGTTCAGAGGATTGATTCTCATGGAGGTCACCTCCAGAAACCTCCGAAACAGCTAAATCTGAGAAGTTGTCGAGTGAAAACCACTCAGCAAACATAAGCTTTGGCAAGGAGCTTCTGTTAGGTGATTGGAACATCTGTGGAAGCGACTGATCTGTATAAGTTGACGATTTTTCGAAACTTTCTGATGATTCATAACTTGGGAATCGCATTCCAGGGTTCTCGGAATAGTCTAATGGTTGAGAGTTTGGACTGCTGAGACATTGAGATGTTTTACTAAACCTGTCAGGTTCTGCTTTGAGCAACTGTTTCTTCTGATGAGCATGCCAGTAGTTCTTTATCTCGTTGTCTGTTCTTCCAGGCAAATGCTGTGCTATTAGAGACCACCTGATCAATGAAACAGATTGGTTTTGAATTTTTGACGATTAGTTTCCGTAAAATCACAGTAATTTGATCCTAAGAGCTCCTATTGTAGTAGATTATTAGGTGGTGACATTTTCAATGGACCAATTAAAGATTAAAAAATTGCTCTTGACATGTTGATTAATTAATAGAAAAAGTCAAAATATACTTTTAATCTTTCAATTTGATTTTATTTTGAGCAACAAAACTTAGTATAAATCTCACTAATTTGCCGGATCTGAAGAAGTCCAATAGTATGCAACCTTATCCCTAACTAGTAAATAAATTGTTTCCCAATAATTTTATTTTCAACTAATTTTTACATGTTTGACCTTTTCTTATTTCAACATATATATTTTTAGAAGCCATCATTTAAAAACTATTTATTTTTTATTTTTTATTTCAATTCTCTAATACATTTAAATTTAATGTTTAATTTAGTAATCACTTCTTTTTTCATTTCAATCTTTATATTTTTAAAAATTATTATTAAAAACTATTTAATATGTTTATTTTTCATTTTTGAGGTCTAAACATTTAAATTTAGTATTTAATTTACTAATCGGAGGACAAACCTTGGAGCAACCAATAAGATTACTCTTTTGTGACCAGAGAGTTACAAATTTGAATCAAAAAAACAACCTATTTATAAAATACAAAGCAAGACAGTGTATGATTGATGACTCTCAATTGACCCTTGTAAAACGGAAAGTCTTATGTACTAGATTTGGGGACAAAATTTTCTGTACTCATAACCCTGTACCAATCTTATTTCATACAATCTCATCCACACAAATATGTAGGATCCAAAGAAATATGTAAATGGAGTCGTATAGAAGAAAGTAGCACAGGGTTATATGTACAGAAGATCTAGTTTCCTAAATTTACCCTTTTGTTTAATTTGCTAGTCACTTTGTATCAAGTCTTTCATTTATGATTATTAACAAAAGTCACAAGGTCTAATATGGACAAGTATGTTATTTCCATTTGTATGTCTAGATAAGATTCTCCTACTACCACATAAAATTACAGTTATAATAAGTCAAATAAAATAAAATAAAATAAAATAAATTATTAAACTAAAGGTTAAAAAATTAACTTTGTTTTTTTTAATTAATTCATTTATACAAAAACATGTTCTAGAACTAATTTAAAATTAACAGGTTAGATTTAAGTTAACTGATTTTTAGGTCGAACTTGTATTTAAGAGTCCACTCAAGGCTTGACTCAAATGGCCCGAGACTCGACCCGAATTTAAAACTAAAATAACGTTCTGAGTTGAGGCCGGGCCGAGTTGGTAAGAGGCCCGGTCCATTATGGTGTCTATTTAGAAGAGATGCAAAGAATGTAATGGGATGGAGCACAATAACAAGTTAGGCTAAAGCTTATTTGTTGGCTTACTTATTGCCTAACAGGCGATGGAGGGCCAAGACTGTTTCCTCTTCTACTGAGGAAAACATGCCTCGTTTAAGACCCGGTCTCAAGTAATTTATCCACCGTAGCCTGCAGCTCTTGCCACTTCTCTGCAATCCTGCATGAACTCAACCAAAAAAAAGTAGACCATCAAGGGTTCAATGTCAAGTAATAGCCATGTTTGTGGGAAGAATTCTTTCAAATCCATTGACTCAACGTGTATAATTTCACTCTTGATCAATCACACTTTACAAATTTTCGAACTGGTGGCACTCACCGGCATTAACAGGGACAGAGCTCCAGCAGCCATGTCCATGCTTGAGAACGTAGTTTTTGAGTCTCTGGTCTTCTTCAGGAGACCATAAGCCTTTTCTGTGCCTTGGCTTTGGCTTGTCTGAAGATCTACAGCCCATTTTCTCTGCAGAGAAGTCACTTCTCTAGTTAATCAGGATCAGTTATAACCTGAAAGAGATAGAGGGAGCTTGTGATGTGTTAAATGGTGATGAACATACAAACCGTTCAAGCTGTGATATATAAAGCAAAGGAGTAGTTAGGGTCTCTTTATAATAAATAACGAAGTCGTTAAGAATATACAAAACTGTTTGATACTATCAATTAAGTATGAGTAAAGCAAAAGTTGTGTGTTGTTAGACCTTCAGATTCGATTTTAGCTTGAAACTTGTCAAATATTTTATGTATATCAATTAACATCGAGAGCGAAGAGTTAATACACAGTATATTATAGCATTAGGTTGGGTTTAATGAACATGGTGGTGTTAATTAGGTGTTAATAAGAGTGGATTTGGTTTTGGATTACAAGAGCAGATGATGTCAAACAC
>JANSVB020000141.1:1083233-1094167 GCA_025504935.2 Erythroxylum haughtii | reverse complement strand
GGTTTGCAAAATCCTAAGTGGGAGCTTAGGTAGAGGACGTAGGTCTTAGCACCGAACCTCTATAAAAACAGTGTTTGTCATTCTTCCTTACTCTCTTTGTTTAATCTATTTGATTGTTTGTGTATTAATTTGTTAATTTTTGTAGAACTCTGCGAAAAAGCTTTAAAGATCTATTCAACTCCCTTCTAGATCGCTTATACAAATTAAGTTTCTGCTTTATTATGATTTGTGTTCATTATTTTATAGAATTAAAGAAATCTTGATTTTTGGGAAATCAAATGCTGCAAAAAAGTTTTGTAATTTTTCTGCTGCTGCTGGGATCGGATCCTAACCCGGTTTCCTAACAAAGTAATTTATAATAAGATTAGAAATAGTTTTCTAATTAGATTAGACTATGTTATTTATATAATTTTGAAAAGGGAGTTTTTCTAAATTATAATGAGTAAAAAAATAATTCATTGAAAATTGTAAAAAAATAATTTATTGAAAATTGTTTTCAATTAAAATTTTTAAAAGGATCAAGATAAATTAGAAATATTTTCCAATTGGTTTTTAAAATTGTTTTCAAATCAAAATAAATTTCTATTTATAATAGTAATTTAGTTTTACCTGATCACAGTATAAACAAAACAAACATTAAAAAGTTCATATATTTAGTACTATTCTCCATTTCTCTCTTCTCTGTTTAAGCGGCACCTCATCCCAGTTGCAATCTCCTTTAATAAAACAACTGCTCCACACTTGTCATTCAGTTATTTCTTGTTCCCAACCACCGGCACTTTCGGGCCTTTGTAAGCACGTTAAGAACTTTAAGAGTTGGTTGCTCTTAGTATTTTCATTAGTTCATTAGTTCTTCTATTCCTATGCACAAGTAGTTTGAGTTGGTTAACAGTTGGGTTTGTTGTTTAGACAAAAAGACAGGAAAAAGACGTTGTCTTGTTGGAGGTTTATCGACCCATCCTTTATACCATCGTTGATGCATTTTTTAGCTTGTTCCAAATCTTAATTGCTATTTTATGTTCAAATATTGTTCTTTTTGTTACTTAAAGCTCTCATTATAGAGTACATGTTTTTTCTCTGTTACTCTAAGCTAAAAGGATCTCCTCTCATTGTTCCTTTTTTCTGGATTTTTTTCCTAGCCATCATCTATACCACCATAACCAACACTTAAAGCTCAGCCTTTTAGATAGGATCCCTTCGCATTAACCTGTAAGACTCCGCTGAAACCAAAGTTTTTAGCTTGACTACACATAGAAGAAGGATACAAGGAAAAGAAACGATTTTTTGTGCATATTCGTTGCTGCATTTACCATTATTGATACATCACTCAGGTTTCCAGAGTTTTTCTTCTTCTTCTTCTTCTTCTTCTTCTTCTCCTGGTAGGTGAAGCATTGGCGTTTCCAAGATCTACAAATGAGCTCACCTATGCTTCTAGCCCCACTATCCATATCTAGGTTCTGTGTGTAAAAAGGCTTTGGTCACGATATCTCTATCACTGTCTAGTTGTTTCAACTTTTTTTGCTACATGCATTCAGACTATTGCTCTTTATTTGTTAATTATTGCATGTCTCTTTTTTTTACCTGTTTGTTAGATTTGATTTGTATATGATTCTCCTGTTTTGTGCATATGGTTGACCAAATGGGCATTTACTTGATTAGTTGGTCGGACTTTTCTTCTTTTCTTATTATTATTCTTATTATGCTTGTTATTATTATTATTATTATTATTATTATTATTATTATTACTTCTTAATATTTGTATTCCTATTTGTCTTATTATTATTAGTATTAGCATTATTATTATTCTTATGATTATTATTTTGTCTTCTAAACTTGCATCACATACTTTAAGATTTTTTTAACTTTTCATGTTACATTTGTCTGTGGGTTTACCGGAAATAACCTCTCTACTTTGTAGGGATAAGACTGTGTACTATCAAACCTTCCTAGACCTCGCATTAATGCGGGATTCAACTGGGTATGATGATGACGACGACGACGACGACGACGACGAATAGTAATTTAGTTTATTTAATAATCAACGAGTTTAATCTAATTTAATTTTTTCAATGAGTTGGAAATATTATTTTAGATTATGATGATCAATAATTGTAAACAAACGAAGCTTGATGTTTTATGCATATGATTTGATTATGAGTGCCTAAGATGCATACTTTATTTATATGATTGATATTTATATCAGGTGCATGTTAAATTGTATGTTTTATAAGTGTAATATTTTACATGCAATTTTTTGTTTGATGAGATTAATGAAATTAAATCCCTCTTTAAAATGTTAAGTATAACTTGAGAACAATTGGCTTAGTGCAAGTGAGAAATTGTTGGTTTTATGCTTTATAGCCAATCGTTTTGTTTATAGTTTAGTGAAAATTATTTAAAAGTATTTTTTATCTTGTACATATGTAGATGTATATGATAAAGTTTATGGGATAATTGTATATTGCAAATAAAATTATAATAAAATTATAATTGTGAGATTCATACTGCATTTATGTATTATCCCTAAATTGTCCCTGATCATTATTCTGTTAAGATTGAACTTTAATAGAATACAAAAAGATTAGCACAAGTTATATTTTTCTTTATGAAGGAAGCAGTCGATCTCATTGGCTGAAGTATAGAGATACTTAAACAATTATGTAGATGCTTGTTAGATAACAAGTTCATTGAATAGACCTGACATGAGCAATCTATTTGGAACATTACTTGTATGTTTATGGAATTCTTATTGTGGTGATTGTATTAGGGATCATTTGACTTGAGGTGATTGTATAAGTGATTATTTGACTTGAGGTCACAAAAGTTATCTTATATAAGGATTGCTATGTTTTGATATTACTTATGATCTTTTTAATCATGAGCCATTTAATTAGTTGTCATTAGATATAGCATGAACTATATAGAAGTAGTTGAGTGATCAAGATAGGATTCATCACCTTAAAGTAATTAGGGAGAATATTTTGTTATTCTCGATTAGTATTGATTCAGGAAATCATTGGTTAAGGTAAAATGATGCTTTGTAAATAGTTTACAAATGTTATTAATTAAATCGATAGCTAATGACGGAGAATTAATATGATTGAACTCAAAATAAAGTAGACATTAATTCCATACTCTAATCAGAACATTGTATGATGAAAGGATTGAATTATAAGGAAAAAAATAATGCATGGAAAGATTAGTCAAATCTACTTTAACATTCCTAAATATTTGGTGGTTATGACGCATTGCTAAACGTTAATCTTGATATATAATTATAAATTGTTTAATTAGATAATTGAAGATAAGTTAAAAAAGGAGTTTTAATTTATCTAATTTCAATTATGAATTAGAATTATAATTTGTAATCATTTCCAACATATTTGAGAAATTAATGGATTTCACACATAGAATGAGTTGAAGAGAGTAAAGTTAATTTAATCAAGTTAAACTTGATTGTAAAGTTTGAGAAACTTTATGATTAAATATAAGATATTTAATAAATAAAGATCAACATGAGATATTAAATCTTATTTGGGCATAACTGGTATTTAATTAGAACTATTTGTAATTCTAATTAAAGTTTAATTGAAATGATAATTTAATTTCAATTAAATTACTAAAACGTCCAAATCCTAGTATAAATGGGCTTAATCTTTATCGAGCTAGCACTTTTTGCTTAGCCCTCTCTATAAGAGTTACAAAGTTCTCTCAATTCATTTTGTGGATATTGTTAAAGGCTGGATATTTGTACGGCTACAGTGGTTGAGATAAATCGGTTTTGTTAGAGGATACACCTATCTCTATCGAAAAACCTGACTCTTCTTTATTAGTGAAAACCGTTTGAGGGATACGACAAGATTAAGATTAAGTTTCGGAATAAGGTACGAATTAAGATTCTTCTTTATTATGATTTGTGTTAATCATTTTATAAATTAAAGAGATCTTGATTTTTGGAAAATCAAAGATTGTGAAAAAGTTTCGTAATTTTTCCGTTGCAGAGTATTAAAAGAATATATATGATTTAAGATCTTTTGTTTTAAGTTTCAATTTTCACCATCTTTTAATCCAAATTTACTTTGGAAAAAACCTCTCTACCAATTAGGGGTAAGGTTGTGTATTACTGGATCTCTCTAAATCCCGTAATGAGATTTCTACCGAGTGTTGTTCTTGTTGTTAGCTTAATCCAATTTTATGAATTATTCCGAGACTTGGTCATTACTTGTTAACTAAAAATGTGATCTATACTCCAAAAAAAATCTCATAAAGTTGTAATTTTTATTTTAGTTTTTATGTTTTTAAGCAATTTTCTATATAAATTAATACAATTTGAAATTGTTCTAGTAATTATCATTTTATTTGGTGCATATAATGTGTGAAAAATAATTAAAAATTTTCACTATGAGATAAAACCTTTATCATAATTAAATATTATAAATAAATAAGTGTATATATATAATTCTCCAGGAAATATTTTCTTATATTTTTTTGTCAAAATTTTAATGTGTACAAAGCTTTTTTTTATTGGAATTATGATAAAAATATTTAATTATTGGGTCAACCAATCAGGCTCGAGCATTTTAGGAGGCCCAAACAAAGGAAGAAAAATCTTATATACCCTTTGTTAGGGTTTATCACCAAACCTCCAAACCAAGAAACGATACAAAGAGATAGAGATCAGAATCAACGATGGATTCGTTTTCTTCGCCGTCAGCTGGATCTGGGTCGTCCCAATTCTCGACGGAGGAGTTCAAGGACCAGTTGAAGACCCAATTGGCTCAAGCTTATGCTCAGGAGTTTCTGGAGACTGTGAGAGACAAATGTTTCGACAAGTGCATCTCAAAGCCTGGGTCCAGCTTGAGTGGAAGTGAGAGTAGCTGCATCTCTAGGTGTGTCGATCGCTATATTGAGGCGACTGGGATTGTTGGTAGAGCTCTTTTCAATGCTCCCCGTTAGTCACAAACGAAAAAGTTGTGTGCTTTTGTTGTGGGTATGTTTCAGGTGTTCATTTTGAGACAAATAGCTGTTTTCTTTCATTAGGAAATGTTCATCTTTGTTGCAACACTGGAAAATCTTTACTATTATATGCTTATTTCTGTTGAAAAATTTCAGAAATTTTAGTGCAGAAATATAAAGTTTTTGCAGTTTCATTAGCTTGAGAAAGCAGAACTTACCGTCTAGGAAATGCCCTTCTACCCTGATATTGGTATATGGAGAGTTTTGCTTGGAAGAGAGTGACAAGTGACATGAATTTGGGACCGACACTGGTTAAGTAAAGCTTCAAAGTTTATGGAACTAGATGTCTGTTTTCTCATCTCTAACATTCTTGTCGCAGTATGTTCTTATAGGGAATTCAGAAATGAAACACTAAAAGATTTGATTGAATGAGTTGTAATTTTGCAGTTGCTGTTTCTTTTGAACAAGAATTGAGTTCATCTCCCACTTTTAAGCTGTTTTGCATTTCTAGATGTAATACTCCTAGCCAACAAAACATCTATTAGGAAGATTTTGTCAACCAATGTCAAAAAACAGAATACTGTGAAAGCTCTGAACTGCAATTATTGCATCAACTAGAATATCCTTGAATTGATCTGAATCAAGCTTAGAGGATCAGAACAAAGTTCACATACCGAAGTGAAGAGCCTTCTCATGTTACCCTTGCATTTCTTGTTGTGATCAATCAAATCATGTTTCTCAGAATCAGATCCTCTATAATTTTCTTCGAATTCCTCAATATTACCTGATGTGACCTAAAGAAACAGTCATTGTAACCAGGATGGAATCAGCAGAGGTGTATGATTATCCTTGGTATTTTGTTAAAAGATTCTGAACTTTACCCTGATGATAATGTGTCATGATTATATACGGTAATATGCAAAGATCGACCGGCTGGAGGTTACTCAGGATGTTATGCAAATGAATTTTGGTCAGGTTCTCAGACTGCTAAGACTCTCCGACTTTGCTGACTAAACATTGTCTTCTCTTATTGCTCTCTTCTTCTTCCTCCTGTCTCTGTTTCTGTCTTTTACTGCATACTACAGGCAACTATCTCTTAACATAAAAAATAAACCTCCATCGAAACAGGCAAGAAGACCAAGAACAGTGGCACTGCATCTATAACCTACTGGCAATTTGAGATTTTTTTTCCACATCTTTTATTTTTTAAAATATGAATAATACATAAATTATAAAGTTATTTATATTTAGAAAGCTACAGAGGAAAGATGTCTGTAAGAGATCATTAATTTTATAATCTGAAAAATATAATTTTAATACTAACTATTAATTTATTATAATGGGAGAAACTAAATGTTATTATTTTTTAAATAATGTTATTGATGATGTATACATAAAACTTGTTATGTCAACAAGTTATATAATTTTTGGAATGAAACATATTATCATAATATTGTAAATATAAGAAACCTTTTCTATGAATTTTATTTACCACAACTAATTAATTTATTATATTTATTAATGTTTTAAATTTTGTAGATGGTAAGTCTAAATAAAATGAAAACATTTTACAACAACTCTCAGTAAAAATTTTGTTGAAATGCAGAGTAGTTTAGAGAAATATAGTTGTTTTGCAACTTTATCTTTAACTAATAAAGAAATTTCTTTCAAATGATTACATGAAAAATGAAAACTTTTTATGATTTAATTTTAATAATAAATTTATCAACGTTCTAATATAAAACTTTAATTAAAAAATAATAGGTTAAATTAATTTTAATCAAAATTTAGTTTGAGCTCAAACTAGTTGTGTTTATATTTGACCGTTTGACTCGGTTCAAAGTGACACGATAACGGAATTTTATTTGAGACGCAAGTATTTTCATATATCCATTTTATTTTTTGTATAGCTTATTAAAAATGTAATTTATGAATTATTGTGTGTGTTTGATAATTTTTTAAATACGTGTTTAATAAATAATAATTACTAATTATGTTTTTTAAAATTTTAATTCAATTTAATGAAATTTTGAGACACAAAGATTGTGAGACATGGATGACAGAAAGACAATGGTATCACTTAGTCTTTGAATGATCTAATATTAAAATACATAATTTATAAATTAATATACCACTCAAAGACTTATTGAATATATATTTAAGAAATAGCAATTTCGAAATCTATTGATGTAAAAAGGATGATAGCACATTTTGATACAGACACAGCCTGCTCCCATTGCAAGGCAGATGCGAAGGTGAATTAGTTCCCAGGTGATGAAAGAAGCACCGAACATTTCTTACCATGTTAGCACAACTGATCTACCTTAACAAATGTGTTTGTTAAAAGACCAGAGTCTCAGTTGTTGTCAGTCTCTCAAATTGGAAAACCAATTTGAGTTCTACTTCTACCCTTTGACTGATTTAAGGTTTGTGTTGCTCAAACATAAACTGTCACACTCAGGGCTCTTTGTTTTGTTCGAAAAACAAACAAAGAAAGGATATTTACCCCTTTGACTGCTCTGTTACAAAGTTTGTGTTGCTTGGGGTATGCACTATTGCACTGACATGGTCAAATACGCTTTGGCTGAGTGAAAAAACAAAAAAGAGAAGGATATTTTTGGTAAAAAATTGGAGACTTTAGACTTGTTTTCTTTCCTTTTCATTTCGAGGAAAAAAGCCCATAAAAAAAAAAAGAAAACTTTTAATTGCATCACTCACCTCTCTGTCTGTCTCTAACTGGAAGCCAGCCACATCATCTCTGAGGAGTGGATCGTGGCTTCAAGGGAGGATTTTGCTCTCGGTTGTCGAGTGTCTATATGATTTTGCGAGTGTAAGTTTTGGGATGGAATCATGGATCTGTTTGATTTGAGTTTGATGTTCTTAGTGTGGTGAATTTAAGGGATCTGATGGGTAATCTCGGTTAAGTTTTGGCTACTTTTTTTGTTGGAATTGGAGTTTGGAGTTGATATTTGTCTCTGGGGTGTTTGAATTCCGTGTTTCCGGATTGCAAGTCTGTGTCTTTCTTCGTGAACGCTTGTGAATTCTGTTGTTTAACCTGCACTTGTGGCTTATTATTGAGATCTTGTTAATGGAGGCCACTATTTTGTTAGGGTAAAGCTGATGCTTTCATTTCTTTAAGTGGGTTCTTAGTTGTATTTGTGGGTTATTTCTTTTTCAGTAGTCTTTCGTGGACTGCTTGTGTTGAATTTTCTTAATACATGTAGAGGATGGTTCAGGGTTAAATTATAAGACTTGTTAAGATTGCTTCTTTTAACTGAATCCCCATCATTGATACTTGATTGTTAACTTGTTTATCAAGGGTTTGTTGTTACCTGATTCTGATTCTTTGAAAAGCAAATTCATCATATTCTGCGAAGTTGTGGGCATTTGATTACTTTCAAGAAAGTGATTAAAGTTGACCCTTAACTGTTGTTTTTTGACTTCTGGGCTGTTTGGAAGTGCTTCACTAATGATTAGGTGGATTTTGTATTGTTGATATACCTACTCAACATGATGTACTTGCTTTTGATCTTGTGCAACTTTTGTTAGAACGGACGTGTAATTTGTTTGCTTTCGGTTTCGTGTAAAACTCTTATTGAAAGCTTTTACCACTTGTTTTAGTTTCATTGCTTAAATTTGCAACCATGATAAATCCTGAGTCTATTTAAGAATGTTCTCCATCCATTTAGGAAGTTTAGATCATATATTTGGATTATGCTGCTGTAGATGACCTTTACTCACATATAGGTGGCAACAGCATATGACTATGACCACAATCGCAACGTATTGCGATGTCAATAATGCACTTGCTCATTTATAGCTCCTTTGTTGACGTACAATCTACTTTACAACTAGTTGTTAACTTATTTGATATTGAATTTTGGATTAGTCTGTAATGTTCTACGTGACACTACTGAAACACCCTATTCTTAACTTTCTATTATTTGTTAAGTAGTCTTATTAGAGGCTCATTTTGTAGATAATTTTGGTAACACTCTAAACAAAAAGCCAGTGATGGTTGGCGTGTGCTCTTGACTTCATTCCATCACTAGGTTCTAGCAATGCTTATATAGTCTAATTCAGCAGATACATGCATGCCCATGGACATTTTGAGCAAGTGTAAGAAAACATACAAACAAATGACATTGCTAATCATAGGCATTATATCATTTCCCCAAGTGGAACATGGGAATAAACCAGGAATTGCAATGAATTTAGCTGCTTAGAGGCTTTATTAACTCATTGTTTATGGAAGTTATGTAGTTGAAGGTATATTGATTCATTGTTTTGTTAATGTAGTATCTGTGATCCATTGAGACCCTTAGGCCGTATTGGAAGTCATGGAAGATCGTTCTGCACTCACAAGAAGATGGGAGGACCTAGACAACGATATGTTGGTGAAGATATTTCAGTCTTTCAGCATAATTGATTTGATTTCAGGAAAAATTGCTCATGTTTGCAGTGGATGGCGTAGAGCCTGTTGTGATCCATTGCTTTGGAAAACTCTTGATTTGTCGAAGCAGAAGTCCAATTTCATCAAAATTCCATTGGATCCATATGTGTATGTGGATGGTCGATCTGACAAGGAATTGACCCGTGTATTAAAAATATCCTTGAATCTCAGCCAGGAAAACATAACATCACTGATTTTTCGCTTCGATTTGTATGTGAGTGACGAGCAGCTGACTTATACTGCTAAAAAGTAAGTTACATACTTCATCTTGTTATATAACTTTTAAAGCCTCTTAAAGAAGTTTGATGCTGAATGTTAGTTAATGGTGAAATGACACGTGCCAGCTGAAATTTAGTGGGATGGAAATGGATGCTCTTGGGCCCTGTTTGGGGCAATGCATTACAGTAATATATTAACTTCAGAGCCCTATTTTGCTTTCGCTCAGCTGGAAACAAGCTAGCATGAAACAGATGTTTATATTTATCCCTTGTTAACTAGTTTCTGTTGATTTTGCATTGGGAATTATTGCTGTTTTGGATGACTGAAGGTGGATGGTTTGTGGCCAGAGTTAGACTAAATGCTGAAGGAAGTTCACACTTTTACTTAAGTATGTTTATTTCTTATGAGGTGATGTAGTGTGAACTTGTGATAGACAAGTATATTGTACTAACATATTTCTGCCATGGACAGATATCGGCAAATTAAAGGATGCTGTTACTGTTTCTATGAGGGAAAATAACAGTCTTTTTCTGCTATCAGGATTTTTCTCATAACCTAACCTCCAATTTCTGTGTTCCAGATGCCCCCGTCTTAAAAGACTTGTTCTGCCGGCGTGGAATCGAATAAAGAATGAAATAACCAAATTGATTCCTATGTGGACTGATCTTGAATCCCTCACAATGCCTAGCATAGCAAATCCCCAATATCTGATGGAACAAATCGGCAAAAATTGCAATAACTTCCAGGAACTCAAGGTTATGGGTCCTTTTGACATTTTGTTTGCATCCGCATTGGTTCAATATCTTCCTAATCTGAAGGTTTTGAGCCTCCGTTGCTCAATGCTATATAAGGATGCATTGGTTATCATCTTGGATGATTTGCACCGACTGGAAGTGCTCAATATATCACATTGCCTGCTGATAGATGTCCAGCCACCTCCAATACGTAAAAGAGTAATGAGTGAGCTTGACAAAACTATTCTGGAGAAGGCGTCTCGGTTACGTGAATTCTTGACGTGCATGAATAACTCCTGCACCATGTGTCAGCGAACGAAAAATGACGAAGGGCTCATGCGCTGGTACAAGTACGAGGAAGGGCTCTGGAAGGCTGATGAAATCAGCTCTCTTGCTCTTTGATTAGAGCCTTTTGAGGTAGTATTTCTCTGGACAGGACGCTGGATGTGAACTCTTTTCTGGGTTATTTACTTTCTGGTAGCTGAAAAATAGAATAAAACCATGTTGAAGCAGGCATAAAGAGAAGCTATATCCTTTTTCTGTCTATTTTTTGTTGTTGTTATAAACACAGA
>JANSVB020000141.1:1013473-1025657 GCA_025504935.2 Erythroxylum haughtii | reverse complement strand
ATTCATCACAAACACAAGGTGGACAGCAATGCGAAAACCACGTTGGATCGTTTTTTTTTTACTATTTTGTGAGAATTTAAAATCTAGCTTTTCTGTAGTAATTTGGGCTAGAGTTTAACCACAATTTCAAAGAGAAGAAGGATGCAATTTCAGTGAAGAAGGTGAAGAACAAAAGAGGAAATTGCAAAACGATCATTGCGGTAACTTTCTTTACTAGATGCTAGGTGTCATAATTTAGCCAAGGCACCTGTCTTAAGACATGTATGTCATGTATCAACCTCATATGCTGCCATTTATTCACCCTTTAAGTTGCCATATGTCACTAATTAATCAGTCCATATGTTTCCTAATTATTTGTCTACTTGTCCATTAATCAACTATGTCATTTGTCACACAATGATTAATCCATTTGTTAATTAATTATTAGTTCAATTGTACCCTAAATTTTTGAAAATTTTCTAAAATTCACAAAAATTCTAAA
The DNA here is from genome assembly GCA_025504935.2 of Erythroxylum haughtii. Taxonomy (NCBI): domain Eukaryota; kingdom Viridiplantae; phylum Streptophyta; class Magnoliopsida; order Malpighiales; family Erythroxylaceae; genus Erythroxylum; species Erythroxylum haughtii. The sequence continues at coordinate 1,025,176 of JANSVB020000141.1, read as the reverse complement.
ATAATACTAAAAGTTTCCAAATAAAAATTCAACGTAAATAATTCATAATTAACATTTTAATTGCATTTAACAATCAATTATATCTTTAAAATATCAATGAATGTATGCACAATTATTTTAATATATCAAAAATAAATATTCACACGTGCGTGAATATACAATGATACATGAGCATGAAATTTTTTACAGTATACTCAATTCATTATTTTAGGATCTAACCCGAATATGAAATATTGTAAACGTTGCCGATTTAGGGGACTTATTACTTGGGTGTAACGTAATCATTTTGGTTGATGGGTGAGTATTTTGTCTTTCCAAATTTTGTAATCGTCTAACATCTTTAATTAATATATTTTTTAATTTCTAAAAAAAAAACATACTCGGAGGAGAATGACAAGTAGCCTTAAGATTTGACCAAAAACGATTCAAATCCAAGAACAAAACAACACATCCAAGGCATTGAGTCAAAAACCGTCGAGATTCTAAAGCTAACAACACGTGTTTGATGTCTGAAAAAAAGGTACAACTGAAGAACAAAAAAGTAAACTTAATTTACGCTGGGGAGGGAAGATAGCGTTCACATCTCCTGTTTAATATTATGATATTTTATTCTGTCTAATAAATTTCAACCATTTATGTATATAGGTCCCACGTAAATTACATGTGAGTCTTGCAAAATAAATGACTGAAATTTCATGGGACAAAATAAGACAGAGTAAACTGAACAGAGAATCTTGTCAAAAACTTGGAATATGCTCCTATCTCTTTATTCTTTGAAACTCAACTACGCGTTGCGTTTAAATCAATCTGATCAACCCACGAAAGATGGAAGAACACTTTACAGTAGAAAAGGTGAATTTACGTGTTGTATAAAAATATAAAAGGTTCATCGAGTCCATCAAGAGATGGTAAATTTTACAAATATGAATTATCGGATTCAGGTTATTCAAACACATTAAGAAGAGATAATTTAAAGTTTTAACAAAAAGATACGAGAAGATTATACTTAAAAATGACGATTCAATAAAATCTTAAAGAAATTATTAAGAATGATATAATTATGAAGAAACTTGTCGAAAATATTACCCTCAATAAAAAGTTTTGACATACTAAAATACAGATAAAAGATCTCATACATATATAAAAATCTTTTTAGTTTTTTTAGATTTTTTAAATATTTTCTTTCAAATTTTATATCTTATATTAATATAAACTTTTAATAAGTAATACTTCGTTACGTAGTTTAAATATTTTTTCTTGCAATGACTTATTTGATTATTTACGTACTTATCTTCTTTCTTGTTTATATACTTACTTATCTTTTATTTTTATTATTTACTTTGTTTAGTATTATTTAGTTTAATAAATATTTTAATTTAATTTTATTACTATTATCTTTTTTGTCTTTTTTTTGTTTTTAATTATTATATATATATAAGTGCACCTGTTTATGACGTATCGTTCCATAATTCCAACCCTATTCACCATTCATCGCCATCTTTCTTAGCAACCAAACAACATAATTGTCTGTCCCAAGAAAATGACAGCAACCTTTATATTTTCCTTAGAAGTTAGGTTGAGACAGGCAGGGCACCTGTTTAGGGTAAATCGTTCCATAATTTCAACCAAAGACGGAGCTATTTTGGATCAATGGTGTACTCTCAATATTTAATAAAATTAAATATTTTTTATTTTTAATATATATATATATAAAGACGTAGTTATTTAGGAACTATTGGTATATTGGGCCTCTCAAAATTTGAAAAAATTAAATATTTAGATTCTTCTATCTTAAATTTCTGATCCCGTCACTTATTCCAACCCTATTTACCATTCATTGCCATCTTTCTTAGCAACCAAACAACATAATTGTCTGTTACAAGAAAATGATAGCATCCTTATATTTACCTTTAAGCTATTGAATCAATGAGAACGAAAATGCAACAATTAACTAATGTAACCGACCATGACTTACCAGTTACCACATTCATTCAAAGCTCACCTATCTTGAAGCTAAATATATCATTTTGACCCTCTTAGATTCCTCTATCTTGTTCCAACTTTGTTTCACTTCATCTCAACTTTATGTGAAACCTACATAAATATATAGTTGAGATGAAGTGAACAACCTTTTGGTCGTTTCTTTAGATTTTTAATGTGTAATTGTGGTTTATCTAATTGCAACTCTTTTTCTTCTAGTACAATAAATCCCTAAATCTATTATATATCAAATTGAAGTTTATTGAATTTAGATTTTAGCATTCTTTAAGTTCTTGAATAAATTAAACTAAAAGAATAACTCACTTCAAAAAAATATAATTAAATAAATTAGTTTTTGACTTTGTTATTTTAGTTATTGTATTCTAAAAAAAGTATTATTTATTTGTATATTATTATTTAAGTGACACAAAATTTATTTTATTTATTTAAACTAACATTTACTTACAATTTTAATAAAATATAATAAAATTTTTAAGTATTATAGTTATTTTTAAATAATTATATTTGTATCATATATAATTATCGCAATCAATAATTACCGATTACACAATTTATACTTTATTGTTTTCACTTTCATATTTATTGTTGACAAGGCATATGTTTGTATGGAGTGGAGCACTTTAAAAGCTAAATTCCATTTTTCCCAAAGATATTATATAATAAATTGAAAAGGTGTTTAAATTCTTATTCCTATCAACCCAATAAGCCAAAGACATGTTAGATTCTTAAAATTATAAAATCTTTTAAATCAAATCCTCAACAAAACCAATCCCAAATGCCTTCTCACATCTTCTCAAACATGTCCTTTCCAAAAGTATACAACCTAATTACATATTTGAAGAACAATAACAGTAGTATAGGATTAGGAAAGTTCAATAGTTAGCAGCTTACAGCAACAGCAATGCAGGTTTAAGCAGGTTCAATACTATACTATACTACACTACGTGGCCTTGCTCCTAATAGAGATGACTTTTCCATATTTGAAGCATTACTATTAATGTTGTTGAGCTCATGTTCATGTCCTTTACATTATTGTGCTTATAAAAGCTCTCTAACTCTTTAAGATTTAGTTCTCATCAACAAAGAACGTCGCATCCCTAACTTTCTCTTCTCTTCATGTCAAGATTGATGATAGATCCACTCATTATTGGGAGAGTAGTAGGAGATGTGGTGGATCTATTCACTCCAAGTGTGAAGATGAACGTAATCTACAGCTCCAACAAGCAAGTCTGTAATGGACATGAGTTTATGCCTTCTTCCATTACTACTAAACCTCGAGTCGAGATTGGCGGCGAAGACATGAGAGCTGCTTATACACTAGTAAGTGCCCATTTCTTTAACATAAGCACTGTGTATGTCTGAAATTTATACGAAATACTGTTCTTTCTTGAGCGAGTGATCGTTTGTTTTCTGTTTCCAAGATCATGACAGACCCTGACGCTCCAAGTCCAAGTGATCCATACCTAAGAGAACACCTCCATTGGTATTACTCAAAAGTCAAAACATATTCATAAAGCGCGTTCTCTTATGGTGTCTCTGATGATAACTCTTTTCATTCTCCAGGATGGTCACTGACATACCAGGAACTACTGATGTTTCCTTTGGTGAGTTGCAACTTTCTCAGTATGATTTTAGTATAAAACTAAAGGAAAGCTAAGTGGGTTTTGATCAAAAAACAGGGAAAGAGATAGTGAGCTATGAAATTCCAAGGCCAGTGGTGGGAATCCACAGGTACGTGTTTGCTCTATTTAAACAGAGAGGAAGACAAACAGTGAGGCCAATGTTTTGGAGAGACTACTTCAACACAAGAAGGTTCTCAGAAGAGAATGGATTGGGACTGCCCGTGGCTGTAGTGTACTTCAATGCACAGAGAGAAACTGCTGCAAGAAGAAGATGATCGTATCCATCTCCTCTCCTGGTTTTAGGGTTTTGGTTTCGGCGCAGGATCCTCTGTTTAATATTATAGTGTCTTATTCTGTCTTATAAATCTTAGCCATTTATTTATGCGAAACCTACGCAGGATCTATATAAATAAATGGCTGAGATTCATATAATAGAATAAGGTACCATAAAATTGGATAGAAGATATGGACTCTTTAATTTCGTAATGAGTGTATCAAAAAATGTACCGTAATTATTAGCTAATATCAAAAGTATGAGATATTAGTTAACAAAGCTTGAGCATTTAATAAATTACAAGAGGTCACTTAAGAGTCAATTTTTTTTATAGTTTTTATAATTATTATGATTAATATTGTAATAATTAGTAATATTATTGATTTACATAAATAGTTTTAGACATAAAAATTATTCGAATAATTACTATAACTCTTGATGCTTCAACAAAAAGTATGATAGTCAACATGTTATAATTTCTTATTTAAAAATATAAATTCTTTGTTTTTTTCATTAAAATAATTTGGTAAGTATTCTTATTATCACAAGATATTCTTGTATTAATTTAAAATAAAAAAATAATTCTTAAAAAAAAGCATAAAATTATTCAACATAACATCACAACAAGAGGGAGAACCTTAAGATAATTAATAAAAGTTACCCCTAAATGACCAAAAAATCATAAGTTCAAATCCTGAAAACGTCTTTGTACAAAAATATACAAAGAAAAGGTACAATTATCGATAACTCTCTTCAAACTCTCATAAAGCAGGAAGCTTTGTACATCGGATATATTGAATTTGAGCATCAATGTCATTGGTTATACACGAGATCTAAATAGATCTAATAATACTTAATCTAAGAAAACACAGTTGGATGCTTTTGTAGTGGAAGGATTAGAGTAGAGACATTAAACCTAAACAAACCCATAGTTGTCGAATGAAAAGGATAGCAGAAGACTAATTGTTCATTGATGACATCAATTACAATAGATCTATAGACCTCACAACACCATTTTTTTACAACTCTCACCAAATATCTTAGAACACTTACAAGGATATCCAACTATTATGTATCAAAACCCAGATCCATGTCCATGCAGCCAGCCGAACAAAAAAATGGAAGCAAACATGGTTTCTAGATATCTGTCTGCGAGATGTGACCCATACGATGACGAAGACATCATCTCAGCGATCAGAATGTCGAATGTGAAAGCAATCATGCGTTTATTTCTGAATTGCATTGATGCTCTCTGCTGCAGCTTCTTCTTCCCCAGAACATGTTTGAGCATGTCGTTTTTTCCAGTCTTGGCTCTTCCATTTTGTCCTGGTTCAAGGATGTTTGTGAATGACGCTGGGTTCCGTCTTCTGTTTCTACCGATCGCGGTTCAAAAGATGGGCACGGTCCATCATTGCAAGTGCACAGAGGAATGGTGACAGAAGGAAATGGGCTACAAGTTACTGGACAAAGATAATCAGAAGAAACAGAAGTCTTTTGAATCTCGGGTAGACATGATGGAGATTGTGGGTTTGCGTCGCGAGAATGAAGCATGCATGGCGTGCAAAGACCAAGGGAGAGAGGAAGCTTCATTTCCTTTGCTTGAGAACCAGGCAATTTAACGAAAGAAATGATGCCATGCCTGCAAAGAGGACATGGGATAGAACCAGGTGGACCCGCCATATTAGAAGGAATGTTGCTTGTTGAGCAAAGATAGAGTGCACATCTCACACAAAGCTCATGGCCACAACCTGATACGAGTATGAATTTTATCGATCAGATACACAAAGCCAGTGACAAATCAGATACGCAATGCATTATGAAGATATATTAGCAGATGATACACTAGCCTTGTAAAAGGATTCAGATGATAAAGACGGTGCAGTCGAAGAAAGTGTATAGCACCATTCCACATCCACGACCAAGTATCAAAACTTGGTGATATTTCAGGGCAGATATTGTGGCCCAAATTAATCGAACAGAAAGAGAAAGTACTTAGCAGGTCTTCCTAATTGCCATTTTTTACTATATTCCAATGTTATGCAAGTATCGTTTAACCAATGCAATATTTGGTCTTGATTAAGATAACTCAAAGATGACCACAATCAACATAGAATTATTTTTCCAAATTCCAAAGGTTTGATTATCCACAAAGTCCGAAGTAGAACATGGTTAATACAGTGGTGTCCAGAATTGTAACTTTTCAGGATAAATCAAACATTATCATGATATTCATTTATCCTAATTATGTTATCCTAATCAACATAACAATCATAGAGGTATCCGTCTGAACTGAGGCAAGAGATATTCATGGCAACATTTGAGACTTGCAGTCAATGATTTATGTAACATCACGCAAGAAGGAAGCAGAGTTACAGGGTCAACAGAAATAATATTAAGAGTGAAGACAGAAAGAACAAACCTTCTGCAGCTACATTGCAAACTCTCTCCAGGCAAACAGCACAAATATCAGGGTCATCAGAGGCAGCTGTCGAGTACTGTATCCCACTCTCTCTGGAAGGAATAGTTCAGTAGATGTTACTGCTACTGGTTTAGGTAAGAATTCATTAACTTCAATAAATCACATCAAAGATAAATTTAAGTAGGCTTATGTTAGTTGAGTTAATAACAATAAAAAGAAAATGTACAACCATAACATGAGAATCCCTATCAATCAGTATCCTGACATTTCTATAAGGGATCATGTACGTATTTTTCCAGTGCATTAGATGCATGTGCACGGATGTAGTTTTACTGCACCTGCTGGTGATCAATTTGCAGAGTAAGTTACCTAGCAATGTTGATTACACTCAAAAGCGGTAACGATAAGTAATTAGAATGAGGAAATTGTGGAATGCTGGAGTTAGAATTTGGTATCAACAATGGTTCAAGCCAATGACGACCCCACATCCTAGCAACGTCAATAGGTAGCCACCTGAAAAAAAAGCACATTGTTTACATGGCTAGCTGTTTCCCACAGAGTACCAGATACCAGACAGCATATGCCACTTAGCCAAACAGAGAAAAAAATAAGGAAAAAAGCAATTTACCCATTACAGTTTAACGTCATTCGAGAGGCACCTCTTGCAAGGAGGATCTGCAGAAACAGAGAAATCATCATTCAGAACCAACAGAATTATAAATATCATGACCAATTTAACGGCAAATCACTCTTGCCTGACAGCATTTCAAATTTCCCCCACAGGCAGCATAATGCAAAGGAGTGCTTCCAGCTCCTGCTTGTGGACGTATAAAAGGTGTCAGAAAGAAACCACAAATCACAAGAAAATGATTCATAAAGCAAACAATAACAAAGCATAAAGACAAATGTACACCTATCAAATCCATAGTTGTTCCATAATGAAAAGTCACAGCTAATACATTTGCATGAAGGTCAAGTAGAAGTTGTACACAATCAAAATATCCATTCAATGCAGCCATGTGAAGAGCAGTTATGCCACCGTCAGCTGCCTTATTTACAAATCTGGAGAGAGCACTGCAAGATAGATGATCCAAACTAAGAAATTACAATACATTAAACGTCAATGAAAGTTTTCTGAAATCAGAGCATCTAGACCACATCAAAGGTTCACTCTTTTTCAGAACAAGTCTTTGCCTTTGATCAAATTTATTTTTTATGCTCGAACCATCCCCTGTATTAACTTCTCTCTGAGTATGCAAGACTTCAAAAGGGGCACTGGGGACAAAGTCAGCCACAACTAGTCTTATACATCTAGTGTGACCATTTACAGCTGCAAAATGCAGTGCAGTTCGTCCACTGAGATAATCCGCTCGTGTAACCTAGACAGAGACATAGAGCCATCAATTACCCAATTCTCAAATCAATTAGCAAATGCAAATGAAAACAAGAAGCTAATCCAGCAGCATCAATTTAAACAGTACCAAATAAGCAGAAAAGGGAAAAGGAACTCACATTACATCTGAAAAGAAGAAGAGTCTGTACAACTTCCCAGTGACCATATCGACAAGCTTGCATTAACGCAGTCTTCAAACCCGACCACAAAAAGAAAATAATTACAGAATTTGTTAGAGATTGATCCATTTAGCCGTAATTCAGATCTTACTGTCATATTGAATTTCTCACTCGAATTCAAATTATAGAAATGATCGTAGGCAACAACATGAAAATCGAAAAAAAAAAGAAGAGAAACTGTAAGTAGAACCAAATCGATCAAATCCAGCTCGATTCTTTCAGTTTGAAGCTTAAAAACCATTGAAAAGCTATACCTGACCACAGTAATTCCTCGAGTTGACGTCAGCTCCATTCTCGAGCAAAAGCGCCACAATCTACATAAACATCTCCCAATTAACCAGAAAAACTCAAAATCGAACCAAAAATAAGTTATAGTTACAAGGAAAAGGATCACCTCATCGTGACCTTTAGCGGCGGCGAAATGTAGCGGAGAATTGAGGCCACCAAAGGTGGAGTACTTAGCCAGGCAAGGATTGCAATCCAGAAGCATCTTCGCTTCCACCAAATCGCCATCTCTCGCCGCAGACACCAGCCTCTCGCCGGAGGCCGAGCAGCCAAATGAATTCCCCATCACTCTCTCTCTCTCTCTCTAGATTCAACAACACCGTTTCTGGCTTTCTTCTATCTTCAAGAATTTTCCTTTCCTTTCCTTTCTTTTCCTTTTCTTTTCTTTTACACTTCTGCTTTTTATTTTTTTATTTTTTAATTGTCATGTAGTCAAACGTGGTTTGACCATCTAAAAGCTTGTTTATAATGTAATAACACACGTCTGTGGATTGGCGTTGTTGCGTTGGCGCAATCTGATTGGATCTCAAATCCTTTTCATTAATAATCGCCAATCAAATCCCATCGTTTTAATCGGGTGTTTAACCATCCATCAGCCACTATGCTGATGACTGTTCGATTAAACCTCAGCGGGATTAGGTGGGGATTTGGTGGGGGATGTGGGCCGTTGGATTTGGCTTCTTTCACAACTACACGGAGGGATATAATAGCAAAATCCAACTTTTTGAGTGAGGACAAATTGCAAATTCACAAAACAGTAGCGATTTTCTATTTTAATTATAAAAAAAATGGTGAATGAGTTACTTTCTTTTCACTACATTCACATGATATTTACGTGCGATCCACACAAAGATGTGAATGAGATTTAATAAAACATAATAAAAATATCATAATCGAAACAGAAAATCTAATCCCGTCTGTTTCTTAGAGAGAATTTATATGGGCCATACATTTGTTTTTCTTTGTAATTCATTAAGTAATATCGGATGTTTGGGTTTAAAGGTTTAAAAGATTTAATCAGTATTAAACTATCATAAAATTAATTAAAGAATAAATAAAATTAAAAAGTTTAAAATAATATTAAAAATTAATCTTAATTTAAAATTAAATTAAATTAAAAACTATTAAATAAAAATCAATTAATCAATTAATTTATAAAATTTGATTAATTAATTAATAAATTAATCAATTTTCAATAATAAAATTAATTAAAATAAATCAAATCGAAAAGTTTAAAATTATATTAAACAATTAACCAAATCAATTCAATTTTTTAATCACAGGTTTCTTCAACAAGAAATTTGTTTTAATATGATAAATATTGAACAGAAATCGATGAATTCGATATACATTATAAATTATTTATCCAATATATTTCTAGAGAATATTGAATTCATTACTCAATTATAAATTATGTATTTAACATATTTGTAAAAATAAGTATTCAAAAAATAATAATTAGGATTGTAGTTTAATGACATTAAACTTGAGTATTATGAACAAGTGTATATATTTTAAAGCCACTAGCTCCACAAAAGTTGACTTTTATTTTAATGGTTTTGACTCTTCTTACTTAGCTTTCTTATAATGTATAAATTACTGGTTAGTGGATTACTACAAACAAATTATAATTTGGAAATGTGTTAAAAAAATATGTGCAAGACTTGATATCCTAATCTAGTGGATTGACCTGTAATTTACAATTCACCTCCATCTTAAAGATTGTCTGCAGCACCATTTGGATTACTTCATCATTTAGTTTTGAGTCGTTGACTTGATTAAATAGTTTACCCGAAACAACAACAATCCAGTAAAAATTTCACCGAATGCGTAATCTGGAGAGGTTCAGAAGTCACAATTATGCCCCCCAACTAAAAGAAGCAGTTAAGATGAAGGACAAGTAACTGACAGATTCAAACATTTGGCTAATGTTAGTACTGCCATACAAGTGACAACTTCTGCAGTTGTGTCCAAAGTTACCAGAATTGTATAGAGATTTAGTAATGGTAACAGGCTGTGATGTTTCAGACACTTAACTAGAGATCAGAGTGCAATCACAAAGCTTTCACACAAGGCAGAATCCAGATTATCCCCTCTGCCATATATAATTATGTCAGTGAGATCAAACAGAAAGAAAAAAGAGAGAACTTTTAAAGTAAGACCATAGGCCATTCCCTCGAATAAGCTCTGTATAATCCATCTACAGTTATGCACAAATGTTCAGGCTTACCAATATATGGAAGTAAGGCCATTGTGTCCCAGATGCAGCTGGAAATTGGAAGCTGCTTGCTGATTTCCCTTTGCAATTTGCAAAGAGGATGGGAAAGCAATTCTGATTTCTGCAAAGCAAGAAGGGGAAATTAAGTCGAACAACAATCATAAGTTTTTGCATTAAATCGAGTACTTTCCGAAAACAGTGAGCTTGAAGGAAAGGAGGAAACCTATTAGAAACAGAGTGACATGATTGAGAGGGTTGTTACGAGAATCGTATAGGTTAAAAGAGCCGGTTTCGTTTAAAGCTCCCGAATAGACGTAGCAATGTTGAAACAATGGGGTAACTCTTCCGGTATGAAGAGTGCACAAGAATCACTTGATGTGTAAGAATTTACCTACAAAACTCAGTCATCTTAAAGAACCCAAAGAAATGAAGGTTCCTCTTCTAATACACATTGACTGCAGTGTTCATCAGCTCACTATCCAAAACACCAACTTGATTGTAAACCATCATCAACTGCCGATGCTATGAAATGGTAACGACTGAGGTCATGCAAATTGCTAAGTATGTATTATACCCTTGCATGCTAGTCTAGTCACTCAGTTAACGTACATCTTCTGCATTGCCCATGTGATATACACCATCATCCTCATCAATGGCATTGGAGCTGAGATCACAATCCAAGTCTGAGTTTGAAGCATACTCCATGCCCTCGTATTCACCATCTTTACTTAGCTCAAAATCATTTTCTGCGCATTCTCTTCTATAGCGCTCCATTCCATCCTCTCCTCTATTTCTCTGATAACTAACCAACTCTCCATCTATTTTTGCTTTCCTTGGACTCAATAACACCAGCTCACCCAACTTCCTCCGTGTCAAATACAGATCATTTGGCTCCAACAACTCCCCTCTCCGATATGCCTCCCTAAGAAACACAGTATGAAGTTTCCCCTGATTCCCTCTCGTAGACACGTAGAATATCCCCTGGTGCTGAAGCAAGAACTCCTTCAACTTCGACGGCAAGTTCATAGCCATCCGAAAATGCGCAATCCTCTCCAAAGTAATCTTCTTCTCCACCGTTATTGACAACAGTTCATGAATTGTAGCCACTGCCCTCTTCTCCAACCTTTTCTGAGCCTCAATCGACCTCATATCATATCCCTCGATACAATCATAAGGTGACCAATAAGGCGTCCTCTGCCATTTCCACACTGCAATCCTATAATACTTCCCAATCTTAAAACCAGGTGGAAAATTGATTCTGAAGTAAAACCTCGAATCCTCATGATAAGTTACAACTTTTATGAAGAAAATT
>JANSVB020000141.1:954144-966078 GCA_025504935.2 Erythroxylum haughtii | reverse complement strand
TCCGGCGGCGAGTCCCTGACGATAGAGGGCTCGTGCTCATGTTGCATGTCAACATCAGCGTCTGGGGGTTGACCCGGAGACAGGTTTCAGGGACGGTGGTCAAAGGCAATGGTAGGGTACTACCTTCGGCAAGTGTGGGTGGTCCAGGTGCCGGACGGTGCCCGTCCTCCTGCATGACGTCGTTATAGGCGGGATCATGGATCAGAACGGCTGCATGGGAGTGCAGGGAGACCGCGACGTGCTCAGAGGAGGATGAAGGAGAAAGGTTCATCGTCGGTAAGGGAGAGGATGTTGACGGAGGATGAATCGGAGGGGCGGAAGACGACGACGTCGCATGGGAAGTTGATGGTGGGCTTGGCCTGGACAACGGCGCAGGAGGGGAGGCGTGGGCATGAGCGGGCCCGAGAGTTTGTGGATCACATGAGCTGGGTTGGAGCTGTTGGGCCAGTGGGACGGTGGACTTTGAGGGTCCGGGCCCACGACCAGCCCTACCCGAACCTCCCTTTAAGGCTGTTCTCGGTTGAGTCTTCAAAGATGAAGGACGTGGGGTGGACGGAGGAGGCGGCTGGGGCGCGCTAGAGACGTTGGCTCCCGCGGCTTGTTGTTGTCCGGTACGTGGGGTTCGTGGTGTCATGTCTGTCAGGACGTGAAAGCGCGAGCCTTGCCTCGCCTCGGTAGGAGGAAAAGGACGTCTGTCATGTCCAGGGGCCGTTGGGTGAGAGGGTGGACGGCGGGTACGTCGCTGAACCTGTACCCAGGGACCGTAGCCCGCTACTGGAGAGTCAGTGGCCGCCGGTGCAGGACTAGAGGAAGATGCTGGCTGGTCCGTGTCTAGAGGGGCTGGATCCGCTCTCAAGGTGGATCGGGTGGTGGGGCAAGAAGCGGAAGCATGACCAACCATTCCGCAGGTGAGGCAAATGCTAGGTAAACCTTCGTACGCCACTTTGATGATTAACGGGGAGCTGATATCGAGTTCTACGGCCACTCGAGCAAATTTTCCCCTTTGGGATGATTGGGTATTTGCATCAATTTTCACTGTGCGGCCGATGAGATTGCCCAGAGCTGTAAGGATGGCCGGATGATATCGAGCCACCGAGAGTTCAGGAAAACGGACCCAGGCAACGACATGGGAGATGCGGTCGGTCGAGGGTCGAAAATTGGAGGTCCATGGCTGTACGGACAGGACATGTCCGGCGATAATCCACGGGCCTTTCGTTAAAGATGTCAGGTAATCGTCAATCTCTACGAAGTTAATAAGGTAAAAATCATGCTCTAAATCCACAATTTTCATGGGTCCCTGGGGATTCCACATGACTCGGATTCGAGCTTGCAAGAGGGAAAATCCCAGTCGCCGACCTAAGAGCTTAACCACGACTGCCTTTTCCCATTTTTTGTCCAGATTTGTTCGTAAAGATTGAGACAATTCTAATCCCACTCCAAATTGGCCTTGCACTTGTTGAATGTCTCCGTCTTCAATGGCTAACAGATCTTCGTCGGGCCATGCTACTGCAGAGGGCTGGGTGGTTGTCCCCGTTACTGCCGCGCGATAACTAAGCTGGGTAGGCGGAGCGGTAGTCGACGGAGGAGGAGGGTCCTCCTCTCGCTCTCGCAGTCTCACTTTTTTGGCGGCGTGGCTAGTACTCGTCTGAGAGGTAGGTTGAATTTGTGGGTTTGGGGGGACGCTTGTTGCAGTTGTTGTGAAAATCATTGTAGGTTCTGGGATTTCTACCGGGGGTGTGGTCATTACATTGGAACTTCTGGAATTTTTCTCTTCTGGAATTTCTGGAATTTCTACTGGGGGTTCTGGAATTTCTGGAATTTCGATTTTTTGTGTATAGTTCAATATGAAGGTCTGTTTTCAATTTTATAAATCTAGTTCTAAGTTTGTTACCATACCTGTAACATTAACTAGGAAAAAAAACCCTCAATTTTAGATTTTTTTAAGTACCTACAAGATATTCTAGGAGGATTTCAACTATGTTAAGATATCTTTAAGTCATTCATATTTAGACTAATTTTAGCTCGAGTCAAATAAATTCTTTGCAGAAGGTAAAATTCTGACTCTAAATTTTAACTGACTACATATATGAGTAAGATTTGAACCCACAACTTTATTTAAACTAGAAACACCCCTTACTAACTCTGGATCGTAGCTTAATTCAATTCCAGTTTTAATCCCGAACATAAGTTTGTTGACATCATGCCAGGTCAGTCACTGTCATCAAACAACAAATGGAGGTCAATTGCCAATTTCGTGCAGAGTGACAAAAGTGCTCAATGCAAAAAGTAGAGTTATCAAATAGGCCAGCTTGACAGCAGATCAGACCAGGGGCGGATCTACAACGGAGGGAACACTTGCCCACTACCTCCAACAAATTCTTTACAAAAATATTATTTTAAAAATTTCTTTTATTAAATAAAATAAAATTTTATTTTTATTAAAATTTTGTTCTCCTTAAAAATAAAATTTTATCTTTAATAAAATTTTTCCCTCGCTTAAATATTTTTTTAGATCCACCCAACATCAGACCCAGATTAAAAGTCTCTTTTATGAAATTCAATTGAATTCAATTAGGTAGCTTAAACTCCATCTTTTAATATAATATTATTTTAATAAAGAATCCAAAGAAAATCAAACACAATGAAAAATCTGGAAGCCGCTCGAAGAGTTTGAAATCAAGTGTGCTTCCATGGCATCCATGGCGGCCAACGAGTTCAAGACAAACTCTTCTTCTGATAAAAACTAATTCATTTCTTGTCAGTTAGGTAAATCAATGATGAAGATCTTGATTTTAAAACAGAAAGAATTACATTGACGCTAATAGATTAAACCAACTTATTCAACTATTATTTTTGTCAAAAGCAATACTCAATTTATATTAATTTATTTGATCACTGTTTAAAAACCAGACTATATCAGAAGAGGAATGATCCTTTGTTTAATTTTATGGTATCTTATTGTATCCAATGAATCTCAGCCATTTATTTTTGTGAGATCTGCATTTATTTATGCGGAATCTGTACGAAACCACTTAAATAAATGGCTGATATTTACTAGACACAATAAGACATCGTAAAATTGGACAAAAAATCTGAACTCACACCGGAACTTAAACCATAAGACAAGAACTAAAACCTCAACGCAGATTATGGAAATGGATGGAGTCGTTTAGGAACAAGGAGCAAAGGTTGCTGCTTCTGTAACGTTATTCCAAACTTATCGTTCATGTCCAAATTTGCAGGGTCTTCACCATTTGGAAGAGACCAATCAAAGGACTGAATCAAGGCGGCTAAAATCAAAGGAACTTGTCTTGCAGCCATAGGTAGTCCTGGGCAAATTCTTCTTCCTCCTCCAAAAGGTAGTAGCTCAAAATTCTGACCTTTGAAGTCCAAACTTATACCAAGAAATCTTTCTGGTCTGAACGATAATGGATCTTCCCACACTGTAGGATCGCGTCCAATTGCCCAAACATTTACTATCACCTGAGAGTTCTTTGGAATGGTGTGATTCATAACCTCGCAAGTCTCAGCTGCACAGCGTGGGATGAGAAATGGCGCAGGAGGGTGCAACCTTAATGTCTCCTTCACGCATGCATTTAGATATGGAAGTTGAGAGGCATGAGTTTCCTTTAATGGGTCCTCGTTGATTTCTCTTCTTAGTTCTTGGCGTACTCTCTTCATGGCATCTTTGTTTTTCATCAGTTCAGCCATTGCCCACTCGACTGTTGAACTAGTTGTGTCTGTTCCTGCAATAAATAGTTCCTGTAAAGTACGTCAATGGCAGAAATAGATTGAAAAACCGAACGGAGTAGTTTCACAAATTTTCTAATTTTACGGTGTACGTTTCTAGCATAAATAAAAGTAAAAATAATCAAAAACGAAATAATAAAAAGTATATAAAATTTGGTAATACAGTTGAATATATCTTACTTACATTTGTGGGGTTCTTACTTAGTTTAATATTTTTATAAAAATGCAATAAATTTACACAAAATTATATTGAAGCAAATTCTCCTCAATTCTTATAACTATTTTTTAATCTCACTTCTTATTAAAATTTTTTACACCTAATAATACAATCAACTCGTGTTAATTTTGTAGGAGAATTTTTCTAAACAATTTTTAATAAACGATAATTAAAAAAATAACTTAATTAATCAATCAACTAATAACAGAAAAATGATATACTTAAGATAAAAAAGGACTTTCTTATAGTATCAACTTCCTTAAATACATCTGAATACTTATCTACCAGTTAGACTGATTCATGTTAGCTTCAGAACCAGACCAACCCAGAACATGTTAGCTTCAGAACCAGACCAACCCAGAACACATGCATGACTTTAGCTATGTTTTTCCTGAATTCAATTAACGCCTACTACATAGCTAATGCAACACACACAGGATTCACCTCTGCCATCGATTGAAACATACACGATACTCACCAGCAAGAGCCCTTAACCAACACGCAAAACAAAATTTCCTTATCTTCTATCCACAAAATTCGGCAGTAGACAAAAACTATAGGCTTAAGAGAAAAACAAACCAGCTGCACCGTCACAAAAAAGTACTAAAGATTGCCGTTGATTAACACACCAAACACACCCACGGCAAAGGCACAAAATAGTACAAAGAACTGCAAAAAAAAAAAAAAGGTTTGAGCTGTTTACTCACAAGAAACAACCAGTTGATCTTTTGATCATCAAATCCGTTAGCAATAAAAACGTCCAAGAAGTCAACTTTCCTGGAGTCCTGGACTTGGGTTTCTCTTCTTCGTTTAATGTCTGATTCCCATGTCTTAAACATTTGATGGACACATCTCCGGACCTTCCATTTCAGGCCTTGAAGATCACAACGAGCAAGCATAGGATAAAAATCTGCAATATTTGGACTGGCTCCCAACTCCAACATTTTCCACACCAGGCGTTTCAATCCAATTCCTATACCTTCTTCTTCGTAACTAATGACGTCCCTCGAGAACAAAAGATTACCTAGTATGTTGAAGACAGTAGCAAAAACTACTTCTCCAATGTTGACAATATCCCCTTCTCTAGCTCCCAAGACCTCAACCATCTCTGTCACCTTCTTCTCTCTCAAGACGGCTTGTGATTCGATTGCTTTGGCAGAGAACAGTTCAGTCCTGCAAAGGGCTCGTAAGTGCTTCCATTGATCGGTGCACTCAGTGGTCCAAACAATCGCCACCCGATCAAGAACTTCGGGATCGCAAGGAGTGGCTTTTGGTATCTTTCTGCCAGAAAACAAACGATCATGGGTTTTGAGAATCTCAGTTGCTGCCATCGGAGAAGATGCAACAACAAGGAGCTGTGCTCCGAGTCTTAATGAAATCAAAGGGCCATGAACTCTTGCCAGATTTGCCAACGAAACGTGAGGCTTTTTCCCCATCTGGTGAATGTTTCCTATGATCGGCCATGGCCTTGGACCTGGTGGAAGATGCTGACTTTTGGGAGATGGCGATGAAATGTTTCTGAATTGTTTAAAGATCAGAGGTAACAGAACAAGAACAAGAGGAAGAACAAGAAATGGAATGGTTTCAAGACTAAGAAAAGAACTTTTGTCCATCTGTAAATCACTATGGAGGATTCTGCAGAAGCTGTTCTGTACCTTAAAAAATTGATGGGATTCATATAAGTATGCAAATGGAAATTATAAAAAACTGTCATATTTCCGTCCAGGCAAGCACTTACTGTTTATAGTCAATTAATTAATTAATTAATTAACTCAGAATCCAAAGTTCTTAAACAATGTAGTTTCATGGGGAGAATCGTTGGACAGTTCTAACTTCAAAGGATGACAAAATCGTCCAACTTAATCTGGGTTGGTTTGAAGTCAGCAAATTTGACTTACATAGATCCAGTTCCAAATCAAACTTTTAATTACAAAATTTTTAAAATTTAAGTTAAGACTAAGTTCGAACTCAATAATTTAACTTAGCTTCAAGCCTGATTGTAGTGAAAATGATATTTTTTAGTTAACAATAAACTATAAAATTTTAATAATAAAGCACATTTATTTATAATTAATATTTGAAAAATACTTTTTATAAATATAAATTCAATTGATTTTGATTAAAGAATTCCTTAAATTAATTATTCAATTGTCTCTGCGTGGTTTATAAACTAAGACATTAATGGATCGAGGCAACAAGATAAAGAAAAACATTGGAACTTCAATGAGGTTTCTTCTTCAGCTTAAATTCGTTTAGGAACAAGAAGTAAGGGTTGTTGCTTCTGTAATGTTATACCAAACTTATCATTCATATCCAAATCCTGAGGATCCTCGCCATTTGGAAGAGACCAATCAAATGACTGAATCAAGGTGGCTAAAATCAAAGGAACTTGTCTTGCAGCCATAGGTAGTCCTGGACAAATTCTTCTTCCTCCTCCAAAAGGTAGCAATTCAAAGTTCTGACCCTTAAAGTCCAAACTTGTTTCAATGAATCTCTCAGGTTTAAATGATAATGGGTTTTCCCATACAGAAGGATCTCGCCCGATTGCCCAAACATTTACTATTACTTGAGAGTTCTTGGGAACTGTGTAGTCCATGACCTTGCAGGTCTCAGCGGCACAACGTGGAATGAGAAATGGCACTGGAGGGTGTAACCTTAGAGTCTCCTTCACGCATGCATTTAAATATTGAAGTTGACCTACTTGAGATTCCTTTATAGGATTTTGGTTGAATTCTCTTAGCTCTTGACGAACTTTGTTCATGACTTCCTTGTTCTTGACCAGCTCCGCCATTGCCCACTCTACTGTTACCATAGTTGTATCAGTTCCTGGACAAAGTTCAATAATCAATAACACAACATATGCTTGTAGATTAAAGTGCATTGAGAGAGGAAGGTAAGGGACTAAGCTTTGCTTACAAGAAACAACCAATTGATCTTCTGGTCATCGAATCCATTAGCAATAAAAACATCCAAGAAATCAGCTTTCCAAGAATACTGGTCTTGGCTCTCTCTTCTTTCCTTGATGTCTGATTCCCATGTCGCAGACAATTCTTTGATCAATTGCAACATTTTTCTTTTCTGCCCCCTGAAGATCCCAAATTGAAAATAATCAGGCAGATATGGAGTTGCCCCTATCTCCATCATCTTCCACACAAGGCATTTCAGTCCATGGCCTAAACCTTCATCTCCGATACTCATGACATCCCTAGAGAAAAAAAGGTTACCTAGTATGTTGAAAACAGTTGCAAACACTGCCTCTCCGATGTTAACAACTTTTCCTTCTCTAACTCCCAAGAACTCAACCATCTCTGCAACTTTCTTTTCTCTCAAGATGGCTTGTGACTCGATTGCTTTTGCAGAGAACAGTTCAGTTCTACAAAGGGCTCGTAAATACTTCCACTCATGGGTGCACTTACTGGTCGAAACAATCGCAATCCGATCAAGAACATCAGTGTTATAAGGAGACGCTTTTGATACTCTTCTACCAGAAAGCAATTGATCCTGAGCTTTGAGAATTTCACTTGCAGCTACTGGAGAAGATCCAACAACAAGAAGTTGGGTTCCGAGCCTTAAAGAAACCAAAGGGCCATGAACTTTGGCAAGGTTTGCTAATGAAACGTGAGGATTTTTCCCCATTTGGAGAATGTTTCCTATGATCGGCCATGGCTTGGGACCTGGTGGAAGATTCTGCCTTTTGGAAATTGGAGATAAAATGTTTCTGAATTGGATAAGGACAAGAGGTAGAAGAAGAAGAACAAGAGGAAGAACAAGAGATGGATTGGTTGGCAGACTAAGAAACTCCGCAAAACCTGTTTTGTCCATCTGCAGATCACTATGGAGGATTCTGCAGAAGCCGTCTTCTACCTTAAAAAATTGATTGGATTCATATAAGTATACAAATGGACATTATAAAAATGTTACAGGTAAGCACTTCTTGTTTGTAGTATTAGTGATAAACAAATGGTCATTATAAAAATGTTACAGCCTTACAGGTAAGTACTTCTTGTTTGTAGTATTAGTGATTATCACAATCATAAATAAAAAATTTAATAAAATAAAAAATTTCTTGTGTAATACTCCTTCCGATTCACAATAAGTGACGTTTTAGATATATTTTAATTATTTAAAATAAGTGTCATTCTTGACTTTGTATGCATGTTTATAATTTTTCTTTCAAAATTAACCTTTTATTTCTCTCTCATCTTAATTATACAGATCACAATTTCAAGACAAAATTAACCTTTCATTTCTCTATCGTCTTAATTAACAAGGGTATATCTATAATTTCATTAGCTTTCTTAATAAACATGTATTTTTCTAAAACGACATTTATTATAAATTAGAGGGAGTAATAATAGTTATTAATAATTCTTAAATAATGGTTATATAATTGACTGCTTTTAATTATGTCTTTTCAAGTTCTAAAATAAGCAAAGGAATGGTTTACTTTGAGTTTGCTAGTTCAGGAGGACTATAGTAAAAGGATGACAAGCTTAAAGTGAGGATACATTGAATCCGTAAATATCGGTTAGACTAAATCTTTATATGATCTTTGAATCATTAAATCACTTAATAAAGTAATTGAAATAGGTAAATTAGACACAAAAGGTACAAGTTTCTATAATTATAAAAAGAAAAAAGTATCAGCAAGAGGCACTACAACAGATAATCTTATTGGTGACAAATTCAAATCGCTAAATATTAAAATTTTTTGTAAAATAATAATTTGCAACGATTGTTTATCTGCTATCAATCGTCACCTCAATGGTCGCTGAATTCAAGTAGCAAAACAATATTCTCAAAATTTCTTGAAATCGTCGCAAAAAGGTTTTTGAGTTCGTTAGTAAAATATATAACTACCAAGAACAAAAAACGTCGCATATGAATTTGTGACGTATGTGTTTCGTAAATAAATGTTTTAACCTATGAAACCATAGTTGTAGGTAATTAGTTTTACTAATGATTTTATTTTTGTAGCAGAATAGTTGTAGGTAAATGTTTTTAGAGACGTTCTTGTAAACACAGGTAATAACATTTTGTAACGATTTTGTTTTGGTAAAAAATACTTTTTAATAACAAACTTTTTTTAAAATATAAAATTTATTATAATTTTTAAAAACAAATTTAATTTAATTTATTACAATTTTAAGACAGTTTGAAATATAAAATATTTACATTGTATAATTAATATTGGTGACATATTTTTAAATAATAATAAATTGAAATAAAATATGGAATGCATTTTATAAAAAAATAATTATAGGTTAAATACAAAATTTTAAAACAAACTAAAACTCTTCGTCGTCACTACTGCTAACATAGTTTGAGCCAATTAATTAGTTGACCATTTTTTTAAGCTTGTTCACTTCTTTTATATTACGATCTAACTTCTCTTCTGTACATTATAACTTAGTCTTCAGCGACTGGTTCTTCGCTTGAAGCGCTGTGACATATGCTGGTTGTAATGAAGATGCATCAACAGGCTTAGAGCCATACTTAAGACCTTAATTTGATATACCCCAATCTTATACTAAGGACATTGTTGCAAATACCATCGACCTTGGGCTAATTTTCATGAGATTATGATGTTTGCAACAACTCCTACATCTTGTCATACAATTTAAAGTACAAATTTGAGTTAAGTAAAAAATTATTGTTTAGTATTACATAAAAAATTAATCTGTAATATTAATTTTTTGTATACACATAATTACTTTGTGTCTCTTTAGACATCCAACCTTCGCCTTTCTTGTAGTGTGTTGCCTTGTACAGTTTGATCCTATCACACTCTTGTCCTAGGAGTTGAGTTTGCTCTGTTATATGAGTTTTAAAAATAGAAGATGATAGAATTTATTGTATTAAGAAATAGAATAATAAGTTGAAAACATTACATTTACAAATTTTTGTCGGATGACAACAAATGATTTAGAGTCGGTATTATAAGAAGTCTTCATTTTTGCTTTGTTCACCTTGACTTCTCACACTTTTTCTAAATTAAGAGAAGTAGTCAATAAATGTATAAACAAAATTAATGGAAGGAAATACGAAGAGAAATAAAACAAGTTTGAACCTTCGTAAAGGCCCAATAATCATACATTTCACTTCAATTTTTTGGAGTTACCTGTTCCGGGGCATGTCTGCTTGCCTCTTCATCGGAAGGGAAAGACTGGTAATATTTATGAAATCTATATCGATGATCTTTCGCTCTTTCTTTCAACAGTGAACTAACACAACTTGAAATCTCAGGCTTGTCGATATTAACGATATTAAGCTTCATCTGTGAAGAACACGTACATGTTAACTTACTGTTTTTGTTAAGTAAAATCACAATATATATAATCAAATGAATTGAAATATTACCGAAAATTTATCCAAAGTATTTTGGAGCAAATTGTCTTCCTTCAAATTCCTGGCATATTGAATGCAAGACAATTCATTCATCATAATGACGCCTTTAGTGACTAATTATAAAAGCGCCATAGTTTTAAACATTGATCTTTCTATGACGCTTTTATGATTAATCACTAAAGGCTTAGTTTTAATGATTATTTTTAAAATCGTCATAATATGGTCACTTTTAGCGACAATTTTTAGAACATCGTAAACAAAAAAGTAGCTAAATGTCTACTTTGTTATGGTGAGGAGATATATATACTATATAGTTGCTTTTCAATTCTGTCCTCTACCCTCCTCATATACCATAGTCTTTAACAATCTTGTAAAGTAGTTTTAAGTTAATAAGATTTAGACTTTATATTAGAGAATTTCCACAATATCATTATATTGGATACTAAATTAACCAAAATATAATATGATTATTTCAGGATCCAAAGTTCTTAAACAATGTTTGCTATATACTTTAATTATTTGTATACCAAGAGATTTACGTTTTAATTTAAAAGTATATATTTATATGTTATAGTCTCTGTATCTTACTGAATAAAACAAATGTTTGAAACTGACTGAATGCGAGAAGCTGAGGCCAGTTGCCAGCAATTTAATTCAATTGTATAGGTCTGTTCCTTTCACGTGTTCATGAACTTAAATCAGCAACAGATCTGATATTACAAGTTGATTTGATAATGACAATGTTTTGGTCCGTAAGTTCTTTAACCTATAAACTAGAATAACATCGCTTTCTCAACAAAAATAATTTCATCTTGGTGTCAACTCAGGACTGACTATCCAGCTCGAGCGACAAGTTGAAAGGGGTCAGGTTAGGCCCAGTAAGAGAATTTGGAACGGACTGACCCCATTATCATTCTTATCTTAAATAACGCATCTGCCACCATCTAATTGGAATTGGACATTTATCATACAATCAGTCACAAAATGCAAAAAATGAGAAGTTTTGACCTTTACATGAATGGTTTGGAATTAGACATCTTTGTGGAAAAACTAAACTCGATTGTACCTCTGAGGGCAATTTTTTTTTTTTACAATTTTCTAATCAAATCTCATTAATGGAATAACTTAAAAATAATGGATCATAAATAAGAGATTATATACAGATTCCTATAATTTTTTTTCCTAACAGTAAGCCATAAGATGTTTACATGTCTAGTCTTTAATAGTATCCACAACGTGAAAAAACTGTTTAAAAGGAAAGTATTGGAGTGCTTGCACCTTTTTCTTATTTATAAAAAAGATAATAAAATTTTTAATTTTTAAGTTTATAATTATAGATCAATAATGATGTCTGACAATATATTATTGTTAGTATCGTTGTTTCAAAATTTTCAATTACTAATAACGTTTACAGCATTATCAACTTTGTTATCTCAGTAACTCTAATATCATTATTATGTTATCATGCTCCAATGTTATGTTTTGTTTTACTAGCTTTTAATGTCTTTTATTACTCGTCAATGTATGAAGCTCTCCTCTACGAGACACTCGTTTGTTCTTCTATTATTCTTCTCCTCTCTAGCTATGTGTCTAAGCTTAACTTGATCCATTATTATTAC
>JANSVB020000141.1:905710-918910 GCA_025504935.2 Erythroxylum haughtii | reverse complement strand
GATTTTCTGTTGATTTATTTCTTGATGTGCGACGTCGTTCCTCTTGTAGGTGATGTGGCTTTTAATTTCCTCTCCACTGAAGCTCACTTATTCCTCTCTAGTGCTACTGTTGCGTGATTTGACAATTAAAATGCCACTCAACGTAAATCCCTTCACGCTTCTCAGTTCTCACACCTGCTGCTCCTTGTAGCGTCTTTTGCCCATTTAATTTGCTTCAGACTTCTAACCTGTTGTGTTTTACATTTCTGGTTGTTGCATGAGGCCATGTCTAATTAAGGTCAACGTCCAATTCAACTCTTTTTATCCCAAAATTGTCACGGTTCTTTCTATTTAGTTCCAAAATACACCTTGACATCAAACAAGTTTAATTCCCGTTAAGTATAACTTCAAATCTCAAGAATAAAGAAAATTAACACACAAAAAGATAGAAAATAATAACACTAACAGACGTGTTTTCCATGGCCTAATGCACCGGATCCCATCAGAGCTTTGAGGTTAAATGTGCCTGAGCGAGAGTAGTTTCCGAATGGGTGACCTTCTGAGAAGACTTCAGGAAAAACAAAACCGTGAGGACTTGACTGGGCTAAGGCTCAAAGCAGATAATATCTGTGAGCGGGTGATCTGGGCTATTACAGAGGTGGTATCAGAGCCAGTACTCGAACCGTTGTGCTAGTTAAGCTAGACCCTAAAGAGGGCTGAGCCCTAAAGAGAGGTGAAAAGTGTGAGATCCCACATCGGTTGGAGAGGGGAACAAAGTACGCCTTATAAGGGTACAGATACCTCTCCCTTACAAACGCATTTTCCATAGCCTAATGCATCGATTCCTATCAGAACTTCCAGGTTAAATGTGTTTAGGCGAGAGCAGTACTAAGATGGGTAACCTCATGAGAAGGCCTTAAGAAAAGAAAAACTGTAAGGGCTTGATTGGGCCAAAGTCTAAAGCGGACAATATCTGTACTTGAGTAATTTGGGCTGTTACATTATTTGAGCTACAAGATTGGAATTTCAACTGGATGGAGTGTTTGTCTTAGATAAATGAACTAAAATGGAGAAGTAAAGAGGATCAGAAGGTCTTTAGAACAGGTTTTGCTATGTTAATCCATTTTATATGGAGGGTGAGAAATACAAACATATTTGGAAAAGTGGATCAATACAACAAATTCACATGGATAAAGTTCCTTCTCAAGCTTAGAATAAAAATTTTGGTTATTCCTCATCAACAACTCATTTCTAGTCGAATCAAGCATCAAATCCAAATCTAAATGGTGTAGCTCAAATGTTCTTATATTATTAGTTAGTTGATTTTGTACTTACTCCAATTGTTGGAGATGACTTTCTCTTCTCTTTGTAATTTTCACCATCTTGAATGAATATTTCACTTACTTTGCAAAAAAAAAAGTCACCATTAAGCTTTCCCTATAAATGATATTTTAAGGCATTAGTTTATATTGTAGGTTTCTTTTGTATGTTTGGTCTTTTAATCTTTGGTATGGCCTTCTGAAGGCTTGTACCTAACTATCATTTATGGTATCAATTCAATTCCTTAATTACCGAAAATAGAGAAAATAACTGATAAATTAGGAGACAAGAAAATACAAAAATTATAAATGTAAGCACCTTAAAAAATAAGAAAAAGGGACTTCCTATGTAGAGTAAAAAATGTAGTCACACGAATATACATGATTAAAGAGATGGATAAAGAAAGAACAGAAGATTGCAATATTGAGTTAGAATATGGATATGCTTGGTTCTTTTTTTTTTAAGTATTACTTATCCATGTTAGTTGATTTCTGATGATATACTTTGTAATTTTATAAAAATAATTTATAAATTATCAAGCTACAAAATATTTTAAAATTAATTTCAAAATGTTAAGGACATTTGTGGAAAAGGTCATGGTTCTGTAACATACCATGATTTACATGATAAAAGGAAATTGTGGCCACAACATGGAGTTCATTAACTCTAGTTATATTATCCTCTGCAGGATTTATAACTTTCAACTTTACATATACATTTTATGGTTGTTGGTAGACTTGTGATATGTTTTGGATTAAGAGTAGTAACAATTTATATTTATTAGACCACTCTTAAAAGCAGATCCCAACACTATATTGATTGAGGAAAGTATAATGGAATTGTATTCTTTGTGTAGTTGGGAAGGTTGAATCAATTTTTAAAAAAAAATTATTATTTACACGATGGAAGAATAATATATAACACATAGGATAGACCTTATTACATATCCTGGATCGTTCATGAAAGGGTTAAAAATGAAAGAAATGTGAAACATTTAATTTCGGTTCCATCCTGCGATGCCAAAACGAGCTCTAATCTCCTCGGGACTTTTGCAGAAGTTCATCATCGACACTCAGTTAATGCCTTTCTTCAATTTCCTTAAGACGTAAGCACTCCTAACGGGTCAGAGGATTCGTATGCTTATGTAAGTAACTGAAGGAGACCATAACTTTTATATATAGCTTCCATATATGAGTCCGGTCTATATTAATTGGGATCCATTTTTCTCCCAGACTTCAACCTATTAATCTTGATCATTTATTGAGCCACTTTATTAAATTTGTTATGGTTGAATTACGTAACTTAACCGATAAGTTATTTAAAAACTGAAAATACAATTAATAGTTGTCCAATTTATAGAGAAGGGAAAAATTATCCTACATTCTCCCCTTTGGACAAGCATTAATTGCAATTTTGACTTAAGTTTTAAAATAGTTTAAAAATCGGTTAAGTCACGCTACTATATTGGTACCAAATTTAAAAAATTAAAATATTCGATCCAAAAGTAATGAAAGTCCAACATTCCGTCCTCTAAGGCTTTCAATATCAAAAAATATCAAACACATGTATCATGTGCGACATAAGTTTAATATAATCACGAATATCTAATACCCTACTAACATCAATGGGAAAATAGAGTGTGACAAACTAGGATGATACCTGTATGATCTAAAATGTATCATCTTTGTTTGTCGGTCTCGATTTCTCCATCTTTGTGCTAAACTGTAGTAAAGAAATCCTGTTTCTCTCATCAAAAGCTAAATAGCATTAGAGAAAACTTGTTTTCTCTCACCGAATGCTAAACAACATTATAGAAAACTTTATGATCTCCAACTAAATGCGAAACTGCATTAGAGAACCTTTATGGGATTAAAAAAAACTTATATCCCCCTTATGTTATGTTAAATTTATGGATATCCATACTAAACTATATGTGTCAAAATGACATAGGCTCAAGATCAATCTTTATATTGGCCCAATGACCTTTAAATGCTTAAGATCGACACTAATCTTAAGACTTTCATATATATTATGAATATACACAAGAACAATTATTACTGAGGATAAAAAGATGATCATCTATATTAATAAATAATCATAATGTCATAATACATCAAAATGTACAAACTTTTAAGGAGCAAATACAATGATCCCTAGCTACTGTTTTTTAAGGACTTTAACACGCCCATACTGGATACATGTTTAACAAACACTAGAGGGTGAAGTCCTTTAGTCAATGGATCAGCTAACATCTCCTCAATCCTGATGTGCTCCATTTCAATGTCACCCTTATGAATCAACTCTTTTATAGTCAAGTACTTAACACATAAATGCTTAGACCCTGTGATATTCTTATTGTTGTTATTGAACAACATTGCAGCAAGATTATTACAATACAACCGAATGAGTCTAACTATTGAATCTACCACAGACAACTTAAAAATCAAGTTTTTAAGCCAAATTGCCTGTGTAGTAGCTCCATAACATAAAACAAACTCTGCATGCATGGTCGAGGAAGTTACCAGTGTCAGTTTGACACTCTTCCACAATACTGCAACATCTGCTAACATAAAAATGTACCTCGACGTAGATTTGCGATCATCCAGACACATAGCAAAATCAGAGTCTGTATATCTTGTGAGATTTAAATTGTTGACCTTCCTGTATGTCAATGTATAATCCTTAGTACCCTTTTAGATATCCCATCACTTGCTTAACTGCATTCCAATGGTCCATACCTGGGTTAGCCAGATATCGACCTTACAGCCTGACAACAAATGTAATGTCCGATTTGGTGCACACCTAGGCATACATCAGGTTACCAACTACACTAGAATACAGGACATTCCTCATAGCTTCTCTCTCAACTTGATTCTTTGGACACTGTGCCAAAGATAATCTTTCACCATGAGAGATAGGTGCTACAAAAAGTTTACAGTTAGTCATATTAAACCTTTGTAGCACTCACTCAATGTATGCTCTTTGTGAGAGACTCAATGAGTATTGAGATCTGTCCTGGTAAATCTACATCCCGAGGAAAAAAGATGATTCACCTAAATCCTTCATGTTAAAATGTTTGGCCAAAAGTTGCTTTATCTCATGCAACATGGTCAAATCATTTGACTCTAGCAAGATATTATCCACTTACAGTAATAAAAAGATAACTTTGTTGCCCATGACCTTATACGATAAGCATCTTTTAACTTTGTTTTTCACAAAGCCAAATGAGGTCAAAACCTTATCAAACTTTAGGTACCATTGTCTGGAAGCTTGTTTCAAACTGTATATTGATTTAATCAATTTAAAAACTTTGTCAATTGCATCTTAATCTTGAAATCCTTCAGGTTGCTCCATATATATCTCCTCATAAAAACCACCATTCAAGAAAGCAGTCTTAACGTCCATCTGATGTAGTTCCATGTAATAATGAGCTACTATTGCCATCGTAACTCTAAATGCATCCTTCGAGGATATAGGAGAGAAGGTAACATTAAAATCAATTCCTTTTCGAGTGAATCCCCTAGCAACTAAACGTGCCTAAACTGTTTAACTTGACCCTCTGTGTCCTTCTTGGTCTTAAATAGCCACTTGCAACTGACAGGCCTGCAATGTTGAGGGAAATCAACAAGCTCTCATACCTTATTATAGCTCATAGACTACATATCATCCTTTATTGCTTCCCACCACATGTCTGCATTGGGTCTAGAAACGGCTGATGTAAAAGTAATTGGATCCATAACAAGTCCTATGTCATATTCTTGTTCACCCAAATAGATTATGTAATCACCTCTCTCTGGTGGATCTATGCAACTGCATAGGTTCTTGTACCTCAAAAACCTCTTCCTAAACAGGTGTAGGTTCCTGTGCCTGCATAGGCTTGGCACTTGGACCTACATCTACCGGACTTGACTGTATGAGAAGCAGATACAAAATAATTGTTGTATTTGTCCTGCTATCTCCTAAAGGATGTGAAAATCTTCCCTCATCATGGACATCGTATTCTAGAAACTTAGTCGTATGTGATTCCACTATTCTAGCCCCTCCTTCTCTATAATAAAATCTATAGCCCTCTAAGTGATTGGGATAACTTACCAAATAGCAATAAGTGGAACGAGGCTATAATTTGCTCTCATAATGATTATATAACCTTACCTGAGCAGGGTAGCCTCACACACGAATGTGTGCAAGACTTGGCTTTCTTCTAACCCAGGATTCAAAAGGCATCTTTGGTACTGACTTACTTGAGACTCTATTCAAGATATACAATGTCATCTTGATAGCTTCGACTCAAAGGTATTCGGATAGGTTAGTCATGCTCTGCATTGACCTCAGGACTACCTAGCATAGTGAACTGAGCCACTATTCTAACTGATTCTAAATACCTGACAAACAGACCCTTTTCTTGTCCTACAATCCCATATATGTCATATTATTTCCCTCTCTTGTCAGATCTGACTATCTTTATTGATTTTTCCAATTAGTTCTCAACCTCAGTCTTAAAGATCTTGAAATTATCAAGAACTTCAGACTTTTCCTTAAGCAAGAACACATAGCCATAGCGGGAATAATCATCTATAAATGAAAACAAATCAAGTTCCAAAACTGATATAGAGATTAAGTTCCATCTAAAAGACGGTATATAAAATGTATCTTGTAAAACTAAGACAAACCCCATATCGAGGTTTAATCCTACATC
This sequence comes from Erythroxylum haughtii, assembly GCA_025504935.2. NCBI lineage: Eukaryota > Viridiplantae > Streptophyta > Magnoliopsida > Malpighiales > Erythroxylaceae > Erythroxylum > Erythroxylum haughtii. The sequence continues at coordinate 912,915 of JANSVB020000141.1, read as the reverse complement.
TCCTACATACAAAACATCCACCTTTTCATTGTTGCCAACTATCAGCTTCTCCTCTCCCTTAGTCGGCCTTCTCTTGGATCTGAACCCCTGCATTATGGAAGCAACATGGTTAGAAGCTTTATTATCTAGCCATTAAGAGCTTGATGTAGCTAAAACTAAGTTGGATTCATAAATCATGTAGGCCAAGGAGTTACATGATAGTTCCTGTTTAACCTTCCAAAGTTCATACTTTGGGCAATCAGCTTTCTTCTACCCCTCCTTCTTATAGAAGAAGTACCTTATACTCTTCATATCATGTGGGTCCTTGGCAATGCTAGATTGACCAATTTGAATATGTAGAGAAGGATTGGGTTTCTTACCCTTATCTTTAGATTATCGGGGCTTCACCTTTCCCTTGCCTTTGATGGCTACATATAGGGTTGTATGAGGAAAACTCCTAAGCTTCTCCTCAACTACAGCACACCGAAAACTTCTAAGCTTCTCAAACTCTCGTGGGAGAGTATTAAGTGCCTGATGCACTATAAGTATGTAAGGAATGGGTACATTAAGTGCCTTCAGTTTACTTTGAAGGCAAACCATCCTGATAATGTACTCTCTGATGCATCCTTCTCTTTTATACATAATAGAGAATAACTCTTTAATCAAGGTGCTCTACTTTGCATGAAAAAACACCTTATATCTCTGAGAAATACTGTCCATAAACTCCTTTACTTTGATTGTGTCTAGTAATTCACTAAGTAGATGACCACGGATCGACCTCTTGATGATCAAATAGCACATCCTATTCGACCATTCCCAAATTGCCATAGTCGCCATATGAACTTTTAAGCTGATATTAGTGAGTCAAGAAGGTCTCTCTATATGCATCATCATGTTGATGTCGGCCATCTCCAGGGCAAACTCAACGTCCTTCTTCCACTTCTTGAAATTAAAACTAGTTAAGGTCTCAATCGTGACAGCATTGTTGTTTACAGAAAAGGTGACTACAAATAAAAATAGACAATGTAAATATCAGCATAAAAGTAGGATAACAAAAATACTTAAAGCATTAAAGCAATATCTATACTGATAATCTAATCACACATATTAGAAACACCTTTGGGCTGAATACATAATATATGCAATTAGACCTTTATATAAAAGCGATCAAAATACAAACCATCAACTCACATGACACTACCACCTTTGGGTGAATAGATCATTTAAGCAATGACTTTCCTCCATATAATGCCTTTATGTACATCTCAATTCTCTATGTAAGGCCAACACTTTTGGGTAGAATAACAGAACATAAGACTAGAGACATCCCCTAACATGTGAGTAGAATAATCCAAAATATTGACTTAAAAGACCACTTTGGTGACTACGTCCTCATTAGTACCTAGAAGGTCCACAAACATACGAGATACATCCTTATGTTATCCTCGCATTCTATATGGGCATATTGTATGTGAAAATTAACAATAAATGCAAAAAAACCAAATGTACAGTCAAATACTCTCATATTGGTACTGAAAACATTGTCTTTAAACTATATTTGATATTTTTATCTTAAAAAATCTCAATTAAGAGTGACTAACGTGCTTTCCTGAATATCGAATACCAAACAAGACACGAAACCTTAAATGTCTCCCTTATGTTCAATTTGGAGCACAAAAATTGACTCAAACTTAGCTTTAAAAGGCCTTGAAACCTTTTTCCAGAATCCAATTACCAACTTAATAAATCCAAAAAAATTGAAAAATTACTTTAAAAATTCCTCCGACTTGGAAACTAATCCAAAAGGACGTAGGGTACCCTTATGGGAATTCTAAAAATTTTTCTTTTTCCCCTATGTTTAGTGCTAGCGTCAGCAGTACTGTAGCACTTACATCAATAATACTATAGCGTTGTTGTTAGCACAATACTGTGCACTGATGTCAGCTCGACGTCAATCCTTGCATGTTTGATGCACGAGTGAGAGTCGATGAGTGATAGACGGGTTTTGTGGGTGCAGTGCATGCAACCCACGTGCACAGTTTCTGTTGACGCGTGTACAACACACTCCTCAACTGTATGGCATGTGGTTTGCACGCTTCCAACATATGTCCCCATCTGCACCGTCCGCATGTTAGGACGCTTGGCAGGAGCGTGCGACCAACACAATCAAGGTGCTCTACTTTGCATGGAAAAATACCTCGTACCTCTAGGAAATACTTTCCATAAACTCCTTTACTATGATTGTGTCTAGTAATCCACTAAGCAGATGACCCAGGATGGACCTCTTGATGGTCAAATAACACATCCTATTTAACCGTTCCCAAATTGCCATAGTCACCTTACGAACTTTTGAGTTGATATCAGTGAGTGAAGAAGGTCTCTCTATATGTATCATCATGTTGATGTCGGCCATCTCTAGGGCAAACTCAACGTCCTTCTTCCACTTCTTGAAATTAAAACCAATTAAGGTCTCAATTGTGATAGCATTATTGTTTAGAGAAAAGGTGACTACAAATAAAAAAAGACAATGTAAATATCAGCATAAATGCAGGATAACAGAAATATTTAAAGAATTAAAGTAGTATCTATACTGATAATCTAATCACACATATTAGAAACACCTTTGGGCTGAATACATAATATCTGCAATTAGACCTTCATATAAAGGCGATCAAAATACAAACCATCAAATCTCATGACACTACCACCTTTGGGTGAATAGATCATTTAAGCAATGACTTTCCTCCATCTAATGTCTTTATGTACATATCAAATCCCTATGTAAGGCCAACACTTTTGGGTAGAATAACAAACATAAAACTAGAGACATCCCCTGACATGTGAGTAGAATAATCCAAAATATTGACTTAAAAGGCCACTTTAGTGACTACGTCCTCATTAGTACCTAGAAGGTCCACAAGCATACGGGATACATCCTTATGTTATCCTCGCATTCTATATGGGCATACTGTATGTGAAAATTAGCAATAAATGCAAAAAAAACCAAATGCATAGTCAAATAGTCTCATATTGGTACTGAAAACATTGTCTTTAAACTATATTTGATACTTTTATCTTAAAAAATCTCAATTAAGAGTGACTAACGTGCTTTCCTGAATATCGAATACCAAACAAGACACGAAACCTTAAATGTCTCCCTTATGTTTAGTTTGGAGCACAAAAATTCATTCAAACTTAGCTTTAAAAGGCCTTGAAACCTTTTCCCGGAATCCAATTACCAACTTAATAAATCCAAAAAATTTGAAAAATTACTTAAAAAATTCCTCTGACTCAGAAACTGATCCAAAAGGACGTAGGGTACCCTTATGGGAATTCTAACAAATTTTCTTTTCCCCCTTTTTTAGTGCTAGCAACAGCAGTACTGTAGCACTGACGTCAACAATACTATAGCGTTGATGTTAGCACAATACTGTGCACTGATGTCAGCTTGACGTCAAACCTTGCACGTCTGATGCACGAGTGGGGGTCGATGCAAGATAGACGGGTTTTGTGGAAGCAGTGCATGCAACTCATGTGTGTAGTTTCTGTTGGCGCGTGTACAACACACTCCACAACTGTATGGCTCGTGGTTTGCACTCTCCCAACACATGTCCCCATCTGCACCGTTTGCATGTTAGGACGCTTGGCAGGAGCGTGTGACCAACACAATCAAGGTGCTCTACTTTGCACCTTGTACCTCCGGGAAATACTATCCATAAACTCCTTTACTATGATTGTGTTTGGTAATCCACTAAGCAGATGACCCAGGATGGACCTCTTGATTGTCAAATAACACATCCTATTCGACCGTTCCCAAATTGCCATAGTCACCTTATGAACTTTTGAGCTGATATCAATGAGTGAAGAAGGTCTCTCTATATGCATCATCATGTTGATGTCGGCCATCTCCAGGGCAAACTCAACATCCTTCTTCCACTTCTTGAAATTAAAACCAGTTATAGTCTCAATCGAAACAGCATTGTTGTTTAGAGAAAAGGTGACCACAAATAAAAAAAGACAATGTAAATATCAACATAAATGCAGGATAACATAAATATTTAAAGCATTAAAGCAGTATCTATACTGATAATCTAATCACACATATTAGAAACACCTTTGGGTTGAATACATAATATATGCAATTAGACCTTCATATAAAAGCGATCAAAATACAAACCATCAACTCACATGACACTACCACCTTTGGGTGAATAGATCATTTAAGCAATGACTTTCCTCCATATAATGCCTTTATGTACATCTCAATTCTCTATGTAAGGCCAACACTTTTGGGTAGAATAACAGAACATAAGACTAGAGACATCCCCTAACATGTGAGTAGAATAATCCAAAATATTGACTTAAAAGACCACTTTGGTGACTACGTCCTCATTAGTACCTAGAAGGTCCACAAACATACGAGATACATCCTTATGTTATCCTCGCATTCTATATGGGCATATTGTATGTGAAAATTAACAATAAATGCAAAAAAACCAAATGTACAGTCAAATACTCTCATATTGGTACTGAAAACATTGTCTTTAAACTATATTTGATATTTTTATCTTAAAAAATCTCAATTAAGAGTGACTAACGTGCTTTCCTGAATATCGAATACCAAACAAGACACGAAACCTTAAATGTCTCCCTTATGTTCAATTTGGAGCACAAAAATTGACTCAAACTTAGCTTTAAAAGGCCTTGAAACCTTTTTCCAGAATCCAATTACCAACTTAATAAATCCAAAAAAATTGAAAAATTACTTTAAAAATTCCTCCGACTTGGAAACTAATCCAAAAGGACGTAGGGTACCCTTATGGGAATTCTAAAAATTTTTCTTTTTCCCCTATGTTTAGTGCTAGCGTCAGCAGTACTGTAGCACTTACATCAATAATACTATAGCGTTGTTGTTAGCACAATACTGTGCACTGATGTCAGCTCGACGTCAATCCTTGCATGTTTGATGCACGAGTGAGAGTCGATGAGTGATAGACGGGTTTTGTGGGTGCAGTGCATGCAACCCACGTGCACAGTTTCTGTTGACGCGTGTACAACACACTCCTCAACTGTATGGCATGTGGTTTGCACGCTTCCAACATATGTCCCCATCTGCACCGTCCGCATGTTAGGACGCTTGGCAGGAGCGTGCGACCAACACAATCAAGGTGCTCTACTTTGCATGGAAAAATACCTCGTACCTCTAGGAAATACTTTCCATAAACTCCTTTACTATGATTGTGTCTAGTAATCCACTAAGCAGATGACCCAGGATGGACCTCTTGATGGTCAAATAACACATCCTATTTAACCGTTCCCAAATTGCCATAGTCACCTTACGAACTTTTGAGTTGATATCAGTGAGTGAAGAAGGTCTCTCTATATGTATCATCATGTTGATGTCGGCCATCTCTAGGGCAAACTCAACGTCCTTCTTCCACTTCTTGAAATTAAAACCAATTAAGGTCTCAATTGTGATAGCATTATTGTTTAGAGAAAAGGTGACTACAAATAAAAAAAGACAATGTAAATATCAGCATAAATGCAGGATAACAGAAATATTTAAAGAATTAAAGTAGTATCTATACTGATAATCTAATCACACATATTAGAAACACCTTTGGGCTGAATACATAATATCTGCAATTAGACCTTCATATAAAGGCGATCAAAATACAAACCATCAAATCTCATGACACTACCACCTTTGGGTGAATAGATCATTTAAGCAATGACTTTCCTCCATCTAATGTCTTTATGTACATATCAAATCCCTATGTAAGGCCAACACTTTTGGGTAGAATAACAAACATAAAACTAGAGACATCCCCTGACATGTGAGTAGAATAATCCAAAATATTGACTTAAAAGGCCACTTTAGTGACTACGTCCTCATTAGTACCTAGAAGGTCCACAAGCATACGGGATACATCCTTATGTTATCCTCGCATTCTATATGGGCATACTGTATGTGAAAATTAGCAATAAATGCAAAAAAAACCAAATGCATAGTCAAATAGTCTCATATTGGTACTGAAAACATTGTCTTTAAACTATATTTGATACTTTTATCTTAAAAAATCTCAATTAAGAGTGACTAACGTGCTTTCCTGAATATCGAATACCAAACAAGACACGAAACCTTAAATGTCTCCCTTATGTTTAGTTTGGAGCACAAAAATTCATTCAAACTTAGCTTTAAAAGGCCTTGAAACCTTTTCCCGGAATCCAATTACCAACTTAATAAATCCAAAAAATTTGAAAAATTACTTAAAAAATTCCTCTGACTCAGAAACTGATCCAAAAGGACGTAGGGTACCCTTATGGGAATTCTAACAAATTTTCTTTTCCCCCTTTTTTAGTGCTAGCAACAGCAGTACTGTAGCACTGACGTCAACAATACTATAGCGTTGATGTTAGCACAATACTGTGCACTGATGTCAGCTTGACGTCAAACCTTGCACGTCTGATGCACGAGTGGGGGTCGATGCAAGATAGACGGGTTTTGTGGAAGCAGTGCATGCAACTCATGTGTGTAGTTTCTGTTGGCGCGTGTACAACACACTCCACAACTGTATGGCTCGTGGTTTGCACTCTCCCAACACATGTCCCCATCTGCACCGTTTGCATGTTAGGACGCTTGGCAGGAGCGTGTGACCAACACAATCAAGGTGCTCTACTTTGCACCTTGTACCTCCGGGAAATACTATCCATAAACTCCTTTACTATGATTGTGTTTGGTAATCCACTAAGCAGATGACCCAGGATGGACCTCTTGATTGTCAAATAACACATCCTATTCGACCGTTCCCAAATTGCCATAGTCACCTTATGAACTTTTGAGCTGATATCAATGAGTGAAGAAGGTCTCTCTATATGCATCATCATGTTGATGTCGGCCATCTCCAGGGCAAACTCAACATCCTTCTTCCACTTCTTGAAATTAAAACCAGTTATAGTCTCAATCGAAACAGCATTGTTGTTTAGAGAAAAGGTGACCACAAATAAAAAAAGACAATGTAAATATCAACATAAATGCAGGATAACATAAATATTTAAAGCATTAAAGCAGTATCTATACTGATAATCTAATCACACATATTAGAAACACCTTTGGGTTGAATACATAATATATGCAATTAGACCTTCATATAAAAGCGATCAAAATACAAACCATCAACTCACATGACACTACCACCTTTGGGTGAATAGATCATTTAAGCAAT
>JANSVB020000141.1:886623-900844 GCA_025504935.2 Erythroxylum haughtii | reverse complement strand
AAAGAAACATGTATCATGTTTTACCAATGTTAAAACATGCAATCATATTTCAAATGTGAATCATATAACAATTAAAATTGCATGTGGGCTAAGTTTTAATTAAAATATTCATATATAACCTTTATGATAAAACAATCAAATTATATTCCTTTTCTTAATATCTGTAGGTAAATTAAGTAAAAGATAGTTTACTATTCCATCTTAATTAACTATGCAAATATAATAAGTCTTCCTGTGGGATAAAATTAATTATATTTGAATATAATTAATTACAATTTATATTATTTTATCGGATGTAATCTATAGCATTTAATATATAATTTTTCTTAATCAAAGATGTTGTGTTAATCTTCAACTAATTAATACTATATTAATCACATGACACCTCATTTATGCAAAATATGAATAATAAAGGTTTCACATAATCCTTTAAAATTTATTAATCATGCATCAATATTATATATTTGCATTATACACACACACACACATATAGACACACACACACATAAATTTAAAATCAAACAATGATTTAAATTATGCAATCTAAAAAAATTGGGCTAATATATCAAAGTTGAAATATTTATAAGTCCAAAATGTCAATACAATCTAAAGATGGGCCACTTTCAATCCAAATTATATGCAATTTCTTTTTTACATGCATGAAACTAAAACTTTCTTGATGCCGCACGTTATAAATGTTAGTTCCAGAAAGGATACTTGTGCTTTACATCTAAAGCTTACGTTATTAAAACAAGTTCCAGAAAATTTATACAAAGACTTTCCAACGATGGGCCCTACGATACCAAGGTTGGTGTGTTTCCTCTCACATATATCAGGGAAAAATCAAAAGCATGACAAAGTCAAAATGTGTGGCCGTGTGGGTCAAGATTTCTGCAAGCACTTATTCAAAACTTTCCAAAGATTGCGGCCACGTAGCAAAGCAAAGGTTTTGACTTTTGAATTGCCAAGTTTGCATACAAATGCAGGAAACCATTAAAGCACAAAACAAGTTAAAAGTCTGTAATGGTGGGCCCCGTGATAACTAAAGTGAAAAACGTAGGCATTGTCAACCTCTTCTCGGTTGTGCAGTGCATTGTCAACCTTTTGTAGGTTGGCTTGTCCCACGTCCGGCCCATTTTACAAATTTGACTATAGCTTAGCTTCTTCAACTCCGGTTTTTATGATTCAAAAGTCATCGTAAACATAATTGAATTTCCAGTAGGTATGCAAAATCAATTGCACAATATATTGACTATAATAACATCAATGTATTAAATAGAAACATTGCCAATTTATGAATAAAATCAAATAAATTTAATTAGATTAAAATAGAGATAAATAAGTGCTCTGTATTTAATAAAAACATCGCCAATTTATGAATAAAATCACATAAATTTAATTAGATTAAAATAGAGATAAATAAGTACTCTGATATCAAATGCTAGATATAAAAAGAAACGATATGCATGCTTATTACGATAAAAAATAAAAATGAGAAATTTCGATCTCATATCTTTGTTATGGATGTCGAGAGATTCAAACGGGTTCAAGCTCTTTTAAACTTTTAGCAAATGCAATTAAATAATGTAGGCAGAAAAAAGTCAAACTTAACGATCCAAAAACCACTTTTAAATATATTATATTACTTGTTGTCTTCCATCAAAACAACATAAAAAGATAACAATTTGTAGTGGAATGTCAGGCTTCAAAATGAACGGAGATGATCCATCGTAAGGAAACTGTTGGGTAACTAGTAGAAAACAAAGTGAACGTAATACAAATTTTAATTATCCAAATATTTTGGTACATTATTTATTTATTATAGATAAAAAATTTTATTTTTAATATATATTTAATAATATATATAATAACCCTTAATTTATATATTTTTAATAACTTTTTCGCACATCAAATAACAAAATAATTTAAACGAATATTTAAGATCTCGAATTTTTTAAGATTTAAATTACAAAGTTTAAATTATTCAAAAATTTAAAACTTTTAATTGAAAATTTTATAATCATTATTTAGTGGCTATTAGTCCTTTATTTTTATTATTATTAATTATTATTAAATAATGACTAATAGTTAGGTACTTTTAAAATTCCTCTTTTAACCACTAAGAAGGCATTATAGTTTTTTTGTATTTGTCTTTTCAAGTTCCAAAATAAGCAAGGGTAGTGGTTCACACTCATTGAAAATTATGGTAGAAGGATGACTTAAAGTGAAGACACGTTAGACTATAAATATAACTTACATTAATTTTTTATTTTGTTGAGTAACTGATTCATTAAATAAATTATTTAAAATATGTAATTTATATATTATTAGACACCTAAAAATACAAGTTTTCGCTGTCATAAAAAAGAAAAATATCAAAGGTACATTTTTAAAATTTTGAATATTAAATTTTAATTTTAATATTTTCAAAAAATTCAAAATAAATCTTAAATGATTGAAAAAAAATAATCAAAGTTAAACTTCAGTTTAGTATGATATTATCACTAACGTGATATTTTTATCTTTTTAAAATAAATTATTTACGAATCATTATGCCATATGCCACTTGGCATTGGGTTTAATAACTAATTTTAAAATTTTAAATATATTAATATTTTAATGAATTTAATTATTCTATTTAACTTATCTCTAAAACCTTAATTGAAAACAAAATCCCTAATTGAACATTGAACATCTTTGTTCTTCCACTCTCTTTGTTTTTTTCTCTGGTATCATGAGCCAAAAACTTCTTCTAACTGTTAATTTCAATTAAAAATGTTTTAAATTTTATATGAGGAACTATTAGAGAATTTCCATTGTATTGGATACTAAAATAACCAAAATATAATATAAGTATTTGAGGATCCAAAGTTCTTCAACAATCTTTATTATGTACTTCAACTATTCGTCTACTATACGATTTACATTTTAATTTAAATATATATATATATATATTTCTATTGATTTGAACATAGGTACTTAATTCCTGTATATTATGCTATAGTCATGTCTTACCGAATTCACAGAAGAAAGAAATGTTTGTCATAATTTAATATGAATTGAACTTGTTTTAATTCATTTAACATTATTGAAAATAAAATTTTACTCTTTTCAGATTAAACGAAGCTTAATCATTCTTATATTTTTTAAATTAACTCAAAATTTACTTTTTTTTAGGTTAAATTAGAAATGACAAATTAAGTTGTAATGTATTCGAAATCAACAAGTCAAGTTCAAGTTAACTAGATTTTGGTCCAAACTTGAACGTCATGGCTGACAGAAGTAAGTTCGACAATGACAATGTTTTGGTTTGTAAGTTTATCAAATGATATCATTTTCACTAAACAAAATCGACGTTTTTTTGTGTGGTCAACCCGAGAAACTCAAGCCACAAGTTGGAGGGCACGCAAGAGATAGAATGGACATGAGCCTTTCTATTGTGATCCCTTTCTTAAATAACTCATTAATTATTATATACCAAGTACAAACGGGATAGTCATCGTCGTGCCCTATGTGTCCTAATCCAACGATTCCAATTTATTCCTACATCTTCAAATAGCCCCAATATTTTACTTTTCTTTTTTTTTTTAGTTGCCCACAAAGTATCTTAAGAGGGTCCCAACTATAGGAAAGTACCTTTAAGTCATCCACTCCCAGACTAATCTCCGCTCAAGCCAGGTAGGTCCCTTACGGGAGGCAAAGCTCTGGCCCCAAGTTTTAAACGGTTGCATACATGAGGACAGTTCGAACCCGTGACCTCACTTAAAGCCAAGAAAGTCCCTTACTAACTCACCTGCGCCCCGAGGTTTTCACTTTACTTTCTTGATGCCTTTGGAATCTCCCAAGCAACTATTACAACGTTCTCTTCAAAATCCAATCCAAGCGCTTCTCTGATATACCAACATATGTATGCTGCATCCCTCATCCATGCCCTATATAATCCTCTTCCGCTTGATCTCTTACCCTTCGTCTCCGATCTCCAATCGCTTCACTCGTTTCCTATGCTCATGGTAGGTTCTCATGATCTCTCTCCCAGTTGACGATTTCAACTTTGTGACTCGATGAGTCAATTCTCTCGAATCTCTCTTTTCTTGTCTTGATTGGGCATGTTTGAGATCTGGTGCTTTTTGTCCGATTATTATTTTTTTAGAAGAAGGATATGAATTGCAGATCCCTGCATAGATTTGTTACTAATATTTCTGTTTAATTAATTATAAATTTCAAAGGTTAAAGATGAAGCCGATGGATATTCTTTTCTTTGATTGCATCTCAAGTCATTGCCTAGCAACATTTCTTCTTACAAGGTATTTCTTTTTGGTCTTCAAGTTCTGTGCTTGCTCAATACATTATCCTATGCTCATCTTTGTTTTAGCTCAATTGCTTGTACAATTTTTTTAAATTTCGGTTTCAATTTTTGTGCCATTATTGTTTACCAGTTTTTGCTTCTTTTTGTCAATATCTAAACTATTGACATTGTTTTTATCTTTAAAAGCGTAATCTACAAGATTTTAGACCAAATATTGTTTTTTGGTTTAGCTTTGTAATTGAAGAAGCTTTTGTTTATGTTGCCTAAGTTGAAAAGGAAAAGTTTTAAAAGATACAAATATATCGTCTTATACGTACAAGTTGTCGATACATGAAGGGATCTTTAGATGAGTTCATTGATGCTAACATTCAATTTGTGCGTTAGCAGTTGTGTGAAAGCTCCAGGAGACAGGGAAACATGAGCATGCATTGTGAGAGGCTTTCTATCCTTCATGTGTTCATTTTTCACTTCAAAATAAGATATGTAACCTAACAATTTGAATTTCAGGTGTTTCCTAATAAGCCAGAAAAGTGGAGAGCTTTTCAACTTCTCAAAGCTGCTCTTGATTCGGTAACTTAATAATTCAGACTCAATCCTTTCTTGATTCCAATCCATTATTGCATTGGCAGCCATTGGCATTTTTGAGTTTCTATCTGTGGTAGAAGATATGTCATTTTAAGCCTAGAGTTTCATCATGGATTGATAGATGAGGTTCAAATGTTTGTTCCTAAATGAGGAAGGGGAAGAAAATTTTCAAAATTAGCAGTTACCATTACGTCAATTAAATTTTGTATTACCTTTAATTTGAGAAATCAAGGGCATGATGGAAATTAGAGCATTTTATAGATCTTCCATATGACTTATTCAAAATTCTTTTGTGTTATGATCTTGGTATAGATCGAAAACTGGCTTTTCATCTTGCAAATATGCGAAAAATAAGTTGCTAATGGAGTATGCAAGATGTCTTATGGATTTTACATTTTATTTTTACTTATAGATGGGTGGTATAACCTTAGGTTCTCTTAATGATATCCCCAGCAGTGCGCTTATATCATTTTTCAAGTCTATAAGGAACATCTTAAATTTTAATTTTGAAGATGATAATGAAGGTAGATTTTCAACCCCAGCCCTTCTTTTTGGGTCTTGTAGGATTTCCAACCAAGGATTTGCATTATCGCTTCCTTTCTCAGTTCATACATGTATTCGACATTCGAACTAGAGTACTAAAAGGTTTACTTCCCACTTTACTTAAATTTTTTTATGTTACTTTTAACTCAAACCTAATCTAACTTTTCTTTTTTAATAAGGTTAGATCGTACCAGTAGAACCTTATGTTGTTAATTACAATGGATCATTGTTTTTTCAATACCCTAGTATGCGACTATTCTTTGTAATAAGTACTCAAATCCTCCTTGTCTTTTTTTATTTTTCTTTTTTTGGCTTTGATTTTATCTACTATTTTGAGACCTTAACATGTATTTAACTGTTTTTGTTGGTGCCATCAAAATAGAGTAAATATCAAAAGAATTAACGTTAGTCAATATTTGACAACAATTCAAGGGACACTGATTTAATAACATTTTTTTTTCAAATTATTACTTTTAAGGGGTTCTTCGATATGATGAATTAATAGATATACTGATCGAAACATTACATTTTCAGCAGATTGAAGTCATCCTCCAAAGTTATCAATTACCTCATCTAAATTCTTGAACTTATTATTTGATCACATGAAGTAGAAGTGATCTGCATTTTTAAAGAAAATTTGAGATTTTATTAAAAAAAATTCATGATCATAATATGTTTCTGGTTTGGCAATGTAGCACCCTACTCTAATAGGGTATATTCTCAAACGTACCGATGGTATTCGAGAACATACTCTATGAGAGTGGCATGCTAGAACAGTCAATTAATCAAAACTCATTACAAATTTTTTTCAAAACGACACATACATTTGTGAAAAATCAATAAACAAATTGAGCCCATTTTATTCATAAACATTTTCATTCACGAGTGTTTCCACACTTATTGATTAATCTCATTTACAAACATAATTATTCAATTACACAAGATACAATAATTGCGAATCACTTACTCGAATGCAGTGGCTAGACTCCCGTTTGCCTAACGGGGTAACTCTTCTGAGCCTGAAAAATAATGTTGCAATTTTGGTGAATTTTGTAAACTCAATGGGTTAACCATTGAGATGGTTCACTCAAATCATATAACACATCACATCATATATTCATATCACTTCATTTATTATATAGCATCACATATCACTTACTTCACATAACATATTCAGAGTAGTCAAACAGATCATTTTGATCATTTAAAACATATATAAAAATTATAAATGCAACGCACATGAGACTCATTTTTAGTTGTTATTGTTGTGACTGAGTGCCTATAACTACCCCATATCTATTGTAGATACCGGACTCATTGATAACTGTTTCGTATTCGTTGGAGATACCGGACTCATTATACATAATGGGTCTTTGGCTCTTAATCACTTTCTGAGCTTTAAGTTTTTTTTGTTGCTACTCTGATCGCAACAGCCTTTATATTGTCATGCATTTATGTAATAAAATGCATCAATCACATAAGATTAATCAGTCACTTTATTTCACTTTACACATGTCATCGAACCTTGGTCCGACATTCAACATTTAAGTTGAGAATCACTTATTTTATTCACATGCACATTCACATTTTTCTTCAGAACTTGGTCTGGCATTCAACAATCAAGTTAAGTATCACATAGTCAGTTCAATTCACATTTAATGAACACTTCCAATATTATTCATGCATCAAATGTCCCAGACATTTAATGTTCGAAAGCAGTACAATCACATTCACATCATCATTTAATACATAATTTAAACAGGACAATCATTAATGTAATACCATCTAGGTCGACTCACAATTTCTCCCTTTAGCTTATTGCCTTGAAGTCCCGGCTGGAAGCGGTCGCTCAACGTGTTCTTCTATATGCAATCACATACATTTTTGTATTACTACCTTGCTCATTTAACTGAATAAACACATTTATAAAATGTATCATGTATTATGCATGTTCAATGACAATCTCGGGTATATATATCTGTAATAAACTTATACAAATATCAATTTTACTCCAATTTTTCCAGAATTCATACACTAATTAATCATTCCAGTTTTTTTCTCACAACAACCTTTCGAGTCAACTTTGCATGATTATTATTACAAGAAAAATGCAGTTTTTAGGCAACACTTTCTTCTTGACAATTGTTCCCCTATGCCTTAAGTTTCTACCAACACCAAGATCATACAATTTTATTCAGTATATTGAAAGTTATATTCAAAACATTTCAGACTGTTCTTAAACTATAACAAAACTCTTAACTCAACTTCAAGCCAGATTTTGGAATTCTTAGAGAAAGAATTAAAATTCTACTTCTTTAGGAAATTTGTATTCATATGTCTCTAGTTTAATCTAAATTAGGAATCATCTCATTTTGAAATCTACAAATCAAAATATGACCAAAATACTGATGTTTATTCAATGAAAATACTCTAGTTATTAATATTGCAACACACTTCCTCATTTTATCCCTAATTCATTGGTCAATCTTTCCCAAATGAATTCAAATGGCTATAAATTTTTATGGAGAGGAATAACAATGTGTCAGGAGTTTATTGGTTCAAATTTCAAGTCAATCAGATGTCTGGAGAAGAAGTTATGGTCAAAAGAGTTAAGGATGTTCAAAACTGTCAAATATCATTATGCCTTCTCTATGCACAATCATGTACTTCCAATTGATCCTCCCTTGTCACGATTGTGCAAGCCCTTAATGACCCTTTTCAGTCATGCACCTCCTTTTATTTCAACTTATTCTAGCTCTTTCCTAAAATAGACTTTCGGGTCAATTTTACACGAATATTTTGACAATTAAAATGAAGGATTTAGGCCCAACATTCTTCTAAACAATTGTGACTAGTGTCACTTAATGAACGCAACTAGAGGTCAAGCTAACGACGATAAACAAATGCATTGCTTGGGAGGCAACCCAAAGGACGTTAATTTTTGTCGTTTACATTTTCACATTTGCTATTTTTGTTAACTACTCCATTTCTTACATTTGATTTTACATTGAAGACAATGTAAGTTTAAGTGTGACAGTGGGGTTCATTAGTTTTAATGTATGTTTTTAAGCTTAATTGTAGCTTATGTGACTTCTTAGGCGGTTTTCAAAATCAAACGAACAAAATAAAAAATTTTCTTGTTTTTTTATTACTTTTAAGATTATTTAGTCATAATTAGAGTGTGAATTGATTAGTTAAATCCATGGGAAATTTTAGTATGTACTTTTGCTCTTGTGGTTTGTTAATGTGCATTATTCTTAGAAGAGCAGTGACTAGTGGTAAGCAAAAACCAGTGAGGTTTTAAGCTGTATTAGACTGACACATCTATATCAATCTCACTATTTTGTTTGTTATGTGCGACCTTCATGACGTATAGATTCTTACTTTGCGTTGATTTTCTATTCGAGACCACACTTTTATCACATGCATTTTTATGATAATGATTAGGCAATCTTTGTTAATTACGAGCTACATTAGCCAAATAGCCTACCCAACTATGTGAATTTTTCTTTACTAACCCCCTTGAGCTTAATTATCATTTTCTTTTATATAAACCACATTACATGCTCCTAGCCAAATTCCCTACCCAAGTCTTAAAACTAATGGGGCAATTGTTAATTCTTGATGAACGTGATTATACAAAAGTCTAAGTGCAGGGGCATGTATAGATGTGGGTTGGTTATATTTGCTAAAATTCCATATTAGGAATATTATGTTGATGTCGCTTCTATCACTTCTATTTTTGAAAAAAAGAAAAAAGAAAAAAAGTGAGTTTGAATAAAAATATCAAGGAAGAAATGTCATTATTGTGAAAAGTTGTTAACAGTTTATCCTCCTTAAGTTGTATTGATTGGGTGTTTGAATATATTGCATACGAGGCGGATGTGGTTTTGGATGGAGCACTTTTGTGTTATGTTCATATGGATTAAGGTGTGAGAGCTGAATTAAGTTGTAAAACATAATTGTTACATTTTTCATAGCTAACAGTACCAGTTTTGAATTAATGTTAACTTGTGCACTAGTGATATCTCATTGAATTTTAATTTTGCTTCACTAGCTTGATGACTTTTTATGCTACATTAACCAAAATATATCTCACCTTACCTTTGCCCACATTACAACCCTAGAAAAGTCCTTTGATTTATGATTATGCATGTAACTTTTAGTGGTGGAGAAATGAAATGATATGCAAAGCTGTGGATTATTGTGATCATGAATGGTGTTTGAGTGTACCTATGGAAATATCTTGTTTAAACACCTTCTGTCCAAGTCTATCTCTAGATTACCCAATTCCTAAGGACAGTGAATATTGATTGATCATTAGTAGAAGCTTTGAATGTTGAGTTTTTTGTTAAGTTTTGAAAGTCATTCACCTTTACTTATAGTTACCTATTTTTAAGAAATGTGCAAAATGAGTAAAAGTTTTAGTTTTAGTTTGTGATTTTGATTTTGATGATTTACCAGAGGGCAGTCAAAGATTAAATGTGAGAGAACTTAATATATGTTTAAATTTTGATTCATTTGATATGCTACACGTAGTGATTAATGCCTTAGAAATGCTTAAGATACTCACTTTGACTTATTTATAATTTTAGGTATAATTTAAAAGTAAAGAAGTTAAAGTGAATTGAAAGTTTGATATATGGGTTATTTTTCGAAGATCAATACTCACTTATCTTCATGAAACGAGACAAAGAAAATTAAAAGATAAGGAAAATGAAGCATGAAGAAAAGAACGTGAGTTGCATAGATTGTATGTCAAAATTTCATACATATATTCACGTGAATTAATAGCTATGCAAGTTAGAAATTCAATTAATGGACAAAGGAAGATGACAGCTCCGTACAGCATGATTTAATGTATGAAGATGGTGAGGATCAAAGCATGTAATAGGTAGATAAATGTTGAACAAAATAGCAGCGTGAAGGCATTAGCACAAGCTTAAAACAACATACAGCTTGCAGGTGAAACGACCTACAGCGGGGAGGAGTGCAAAGCCCAAAGCAGAAGGAAGCTAGTGTTTAATGCTAGCATCCAACGCTAGCATTAAACGCCAATGCTAGCGTCGTATGCATACGCTAGATTTAAACGACAACATTAGTGTTCATGCGTATGCTACGTTAAACGTAGCGTCTAAGAGGAAAGAGGGCGAGGTTTAAAACAAGCGTGAACAGGAGGGTGGTCCATCCATCTTTATTGTCACTTCAAAGCTACGTTTTCTGATGCCAGGTTAATGGGAATATCGATGCCAAATTATAGTTAAGTTATTTTTATCATTTTAAGGTTGAAATCTCTTTTTGGATTGTTATGTTATTGGTGTTAATTTGATTGAGTTTTGGAATAAATGATCTTAATGTTATTTTGATTGTTTTATTTTGAACCTATTGCTAAATATCGAATATAATCCATAATTGTTACTTTTGATATTTGTGAGTAATATTTAATGATCGTTAATTGTTAGTAATAACATAACTTAGGTTAGATAACCCGAACGTGTGAAGTACTGCCTATATTGATCATTTTCTAAATCGTAATGCGACTGCTAAATTGAATTTAGAGATCATATCCTAGATTATTCGGCGGTTAAGTTTAATTAATAATCTTATCTTGATTAAACACAACTAAAGGAAAACTGGGATTAGTAGGCATTCTATTAGTCTCAGATCAATAATCTAAAGAGAGTTGTAAAGACGTTAGGATGATGGAATATGATCGATCGTGTTTAGGCCGAGATTGACCCTAGAACCACACCTTACTTATATTCGACTCTTTTCTCATTTTTAACTGCTTGTTTTAATTTATTTTCGATAGTTTACTTTTACTTTAATTTCTAAATTGCTTAAAATCTAAAAATTCCCATATATTTTCCTTGCATCAATTAATTTCGTTACAGAAATTAACCGAACATTCCCTATGAATTCGATTTTGACTCACCATAAATACAAATTTTAGTGTGCAGAGTCAGGTAAATTTTGCAATGTACTCGATACGCGTTGTCAATTACCTTCTTGTGTTGGCATCTGGCATTGCGTTAGAGATTTATTATACGAATGTTTGTATGGGCTACAATTCCTTGTACATGAAACGCAACATGAAGCATGAGCCTCCCTATTGGAGAGGTCTCATTTGGATGAACTTGAATTACCTTATCATTTTTGTAGTTCACCACTACTCAAAAGGCATCGCCTACAAATTTGCCTTTCACTCAAGTTTAATTCACATGCTTATTAGTTGTTTTGCTATTAGTCAAAATTTTCTTTTTAAATTTTCTTTGATTTATTTTAATTCATATCAAATCTTTTAGATATATTCTTTACTAAAATATTATAGCAATTTTTACTTCATCTAATTAGATTGTCAGTTTTTTCTTTTCATTTTTTTAAATCTAATTTAAATATTCACCTATTATATTTTTTCTTAAATTCTGTCTTGCATGTACATTTCTAATCTTTCCCTCCAAATTCTAATTTTAACAATATTTACTTAAAAATTTTAAGAGTACATACTCTTTAATTCCCAATCCACAGGGCATTATTCGTTTTCACCTGCTAGTCTTGTTAGAATTGGACATTTAACGACTTCCCACGACGTGCCACGAAACGAAAAAATGAGTAAGTAATTCTGATCTTTATATGAATAGTTAGGAACTAGACGTTCATATTTATCATCTTCTTTTTTATTGGAGAACCAATCGCTGCTTTTCATGTGCGTATTACAATAATTTATAGTGAAAATTTTAATCTTGAAAACAAAAAACAAGGACTCGAACCTAACTCACAACAAGAAGATCGAAACTAAGAATTCAATGCAGTTTCTTCTACAACTTGAATTCATTTAGGAACAAGAAGTAAGGGCTGTTGCTTCTGTAACGTTAAGCCAAACTTATCATTCATATCCAAATCTTAAGGATCTTCACCATTTGGAAGAAACCAATCAAAGGACTGAATCAAGGTCGCTAAAATCAAAGGAGCTTGTCTTGCAGCCATGGGAAGTCCTGGACAAATTCTTCTTCCTCCTCCAAAAGGTAGCAGCTCAAAATTCTGACCCTTAAAGTCCAAACTTGTTCCAATGAATCTTTCAGGTTTGAATGATAGTGGATCTTCCCATACAGAAGGATCTCGCCCGATCGCCCAGACATTTACTATTACTTGAGAGTTTTTTGGAACTGTGTAATCCATTACCTTGCAGGTCTCAGCAGCACAACGTGGAATGAGAAATGGCACTGGAGGGTGTAACCTTAGAGTCTCCTTCATGCAAGCATTTAAATATTGTCTTGTAGATGCCCCCACGAAGGATTGAAGAAGGCACCTTTAGCACACCACCTGTTGAGCAAAGAATCTGATTGAAGCAAATCGTCAAACACCTCCTGTACTGTTCACGCTAGCTTCAGCAGGACAGGAAAATGCAGCAGCTTCTGTTCCAAGAATTTGTGATCTAAAAGTATGATGGACCTCCAGAATTGTAACTCAAGTCTCTCACAAATCAGTGAATGTATGATGAATGGTTTTGTGTATAATGAAAATGGATGTAACTTTTCCTACTGAACTCAACGAAATCAACTTCTGTAATTGAGATTTTGAAGAAACATTATCTGTTCAGCTACTCACTCCTCTGTGGACTAATTTGCTTTTGGAAACTCAACAAAATTGACAAAATAAAACAGAACAAAGTGGCTAAATTGAAAAATGAGTATATTGGAAGGTTTGAGATTTTCATATGAAAACTAGCTCTAGGTTTGAAAAACAGAACAATATCAACTAATGCTTCTCTTCACTTTTCTATTCATCTACTCACTTACTACTGTAAATCAAAGAAAAAGACTTAACAAGCAAATTGAAACTTGAATGGTAATGTTGTATTGAGTGTCTTTTGGTTTTTTTCATTACACATCCGAAAGTGAAAAGTGGAGCTTTATAATTAGCTCTTCCAAGTTCTGATACAATTTGATTCTAAAACTAAAAAATAAAGCCTTAAACTGACGAGTATAACTAGTCCAGTATATCCATTTCCTGATTTGGCTAAACACAAAATAACTCACTTTGTCTTTAACATAACCAAAATTAGAGTTAAAAAAACTGAAACTTGTGCAGTGGGGAACATTTTTTGAAAAAAAAATAGCAAATATGAAAAATGCTTGTGTGATGATCTGGCAACATACTGATCTGTCCATATCTTCATCAATTAATCCTAACAACATTCCTTAAGCTTAATTCTTGTTCATCAGCATTAAACAGCCAACTTGTACTTCAATGCATCAATTTGCCCTATTTGTTATGTTTCCTTTTTCTTCTTAACTGCAACTTCAAATTTTTGTTGTGCATCCGAGAGTCTTGTTTCTGCACTTCCCATTTTTTGTCCTCTTCTCTTCTTTTGCTTCTTATCTCTGATCTTTTGCTTCATTTCCTTGATCCATACATTGTTGAATTATGCTTAGGATCATCAACTCCAATTTTTACTTGCATTTGAGCCCAATCGGCTTTCCATTCAGCTTCTTTTTCTTCCTCACCTTTACTGTCATTGCTAATCTCTCTATTAATTTCAACACTTCGGCTGCTCAAGACAACTCAATTCAACATAATAACCTGACATGTGTGATTGTAATTGTGCCACATGAGAAAGGAGAGTTGGTATCTGGTTAGGGCTTTTGGGTTCTAATTATCTCTCAGCTCACAATCGCTTTTCTTACAAAACCTTCACTCTCTGTTCTCTTAAACCTCTGCGTTTGTTTAAGGGTCTCCTCTTCTCTCGCCTCCGCATCGCTAACTTCATTAAGCTTTCTCTCGCTC
>JANSVB020000141.1:829056-850492 GCA_025504935.2 Erythroxylum haughtii | reverse complement strand
ATCCACGAAAATAAGGTATTTTCGTTAATCCTTCGTGTTTTCGATTATACGTGATGTTTTGTATGGTCTTTTCCGCAATGTATTGTGAATACTCAGACCGTACGCGATCCAACAATAATTAATCCATTCTAAATCCTCATCAGTTCAAACATCAAACTTCACACTTCAAGTTCAACTTCGGTATTCAACAATCCAAACCCAATCCTCCACAAGTCCACCCACCGACAACATTTTCATCAACTGATCAACACTAATACACGGCAAATCCAATCCATTTTTAATCCACAACATAAAAAAAATCCATTTACTAGCAATTTTTGGAAACACAGAGAAGTAGAGAACATATCAACTCAACAGTCAACACACACCCAAAAAAATTTGTTAACCGTTGGGTTCGGGTCACTCAGGTCTTCACTTGGGTATTCGAGTTGGGGCTCCAGGTGGTGGGGTCGTTGTCGAAGGGTCAGTGGGTCGACGGTGTTGCGACAGAGGGAGGCGGCAGCGTATTTAGGCGACGTGGACGAAGCGAGGGAGGCAAGCCATGAGACCAGGGAGCGTGATTCCACGACAGAGGAGAAGAGGAAGACTCGAGGAGACCAGAGTCCAGACTAGGGAGGGGTGGCGATGCGGCGTGAGAGAGACAAACGGCGAGAAGCAGGCGGTGGAGGGTGGTGGAGGGAGCGCGACATATGGACGGACGACAAAGAGAAGATAGAAGAGAGTGAGGCGATAGGACGAAGATCCGGGGGGTATATTTTTAGGGTTAAAGATTTTTTATTTGCAAATTGGTCCCTGAAAATTTTAGATTTAACGGAATTACCTGAAATTTTTCTGTATCTGCAGTATCGGCCGGTACCGATCGGAATTTGACATCGGTACCTTTTGTACCCGTACCGGTACTGGTTTCTGACTGGTACGGTACAAAATTCATATCATTACTAAAAATTAAATTGGGTGCTCAAACCTATCAGTCATTAAAAAAACAAGCTAAAAAGAATTAGAAAAAACTCTCAAGTGACCAGATTAATGAAGTAGCTTATGTCATCAAAATCAAAAATGAATCAGATTAGCATGAAAGTAATTGTTGATTGAGAAGCATTAAAGTTATGCAATTGTAATATCAAATTTATTTTCCCAGGTGTGAGAAATGTACAAGCGTGCTAAATTAATATTTACGCAGCTAAATGCTTGAAACATTAGTTAGGACTCATAAACAAGCATAATCAATCAAGGATAAACCACATTTGAACCATTCATAGGCATTGAACGTAAAGTGAACTTAAGCTGAAATTCGAGTAGACCAAATGAACAATAACCAACTAACTTTAAAAAATCATAACTTGAACTACAGACCTCAGAATTTAGTGACTGAAGTTGCTATCTCTTCCTCTTGATGATTTCTAAATGCTTACCAAAAATCATAGGAAGAGGAGGTTTGTGATAAAATTTATGTCATGCAAAAAGGGGTTGTCCCCTGGAGGTGACCTGAAATATGCACCATCTTTGGAGAATAAACTGTACTAATTGGAAACGAATTATGGGGCAAGAAAGGTGCCACTCTCTTCTTCTATGTCTTAGCTTTCAAACAAAAAATTCCTTGCTAAATTTAGACAACAATAAGGCACCCAAAACATTTTTGTCCCGTAGTTACTCTATCAGACCTAACATTCCAGATTCAACACCTAAGTTTGCACAGGTATGACTTTATGGAGAAAAACCAGAAAAATGCTCAAAAATATGAAAATTTTCCTTAAGATGTCGAATTTTAGGGCGTACATGTCTTGCTAACAATATCCAATGGCACTGTCCTTGGCACGCCACAAATAGGGACCTGCCCTTGCTGCCAGGAAACAAGACAACACCTAAACCAATATCAAAAATTGGGGAAAGATGTATATGCTGTAAATATCTTGTCCTTTTCTTCTGAATTTAGAGGCTTAACATTATGCTTTTGGATATGCGTTTGTGTGTTTTTTGGATGTATAAAAAATTAAGAATGTATGTCCCATGTTCATATTTTTTACGACTTCTGATTTCCTAAAAATGGAGATGGTAGTCACGAGCACAAGCAATACAAAAGCAATTAAACTTACATGTTGGCTGAAGATCCACAAAAATTGTCAATGTAAAGTTTCCAAGACATGGACCTATCCTGCAAACAACTTCTTCTACATAAGGTAATGTAATAAATTTACTAAATGATGCCTTTTAGTCTCAACAAGAAATGATCAAATTCAGTTTCGAGTCACACCAAGCTAAAGAACTATGCATATATTACTGTAGCAATATAAACAATTTCAAAATTTGGTGAATGTTGTCGCCTGCAACCAAATATAAAAAGAAACCAACTTCCTGCAACACAAATTAATGTAGAAGTGGAAAGTAAGGATCATTCCCATGAGGAATTCAGACGTTAGTAGTTACGCAATAAAAAGGGGGGTTGTGATTGTGAATCAAACAGAATTTAATTGAAAATTGAAATTGAAAAATAACTGAAAACGAAATAATGAGAATTTAACAATCAATAGAAATAAATCTTGGTTTCCGGTCTCCTTCGTTATTGAACTTGCGTTGATCATCGACACTAAAAATAACCAATTTATTAGTTCAGCATTCATCGTGGTAAATTTCTTTACCTATTTTCTCTTATGTTTAGTTAACCAAAACATGTATTTGAATTAACCCTTATTAATTAACAACTTGGATATGATCTCATATTTAATTAATTAATAGCTTTACGAATCAAGAAAATCGACGAACTAGACATCATACATACGATGTATATTTAGCCTAGATAATTATTTTTCCTAGAATCATGTCCCTAATGTAGTAGACAAAAATCCTAGTCTCTACTTTTCATTAAAAAAAATTGAACGTCAACCTTTTTAATGTAGCGATTGATTGAATAAAATCACAAACTAGTTGCGCACTTAGCTGTCAAATTAAACAATCAAATAATGCCCAGAAAAATAATTGATACTTGACTAATAAATCGATCGAAATAAAGAACAAAAGTCTCACAACATGCAAAATTCAATAACTAGGGTTCCGTAAACCAAGAAATAAAAATTTAGTTACCCAACATCATGATTTTCCTAACTATTTTGACTGTCGCTGACGTTGGGACTGTCAGGCATGTTGCTCCCTTCTTTTCTATCTCACTGACCTCACGCTCCTTCTTTTCCCAATTTAACGCAGCCCTCTTGATTTTGCTAAGCCTCTCTCTTGTCATTGTAGATGATGGGACAATTAAAGGTTGGAGTTTAATGGTGTTCCACGTCACTTTCACCTTGCCCTCTATTTGCCGGCTCCAAATCCTCTGTACCCTTTTCCCAGTTCTAACCCTGTGCCAAGCATTATCATCCACAAAACTCATTTATTTATTGCAAAGCTTGTGGACGAGGTTATCGGGCACAGGGTTGGAATTGGGAAAACGGTACAGAGGATTTGGTTCCCTATTTGCCGCCGTCCCTCTCTTGGTTTAACGCAACCCTCTCTATTCCTATCTACTATTGCTTGATTTTTACCAATTAAGAACTCTCTTTTATTCCATGCAAGCCACCCACTTAAAAACCCTTCTTTACGCTTGCCACAGGCCTCTCCACTGCTCCATGCGTTTTTCTCCTTTCACTGTGCATTTTATTCAAAACGCACAGCATGCGTTCCCTTGATGCTGATTAGACAATTTAACATGCTTCTCCCTTTAAACCTTCCTGTGAACGCTGCGTTTTACTGTTCTTGCCTTGGCTTTATACGTTGTGTAGCTGGTGTTTGCATCTACGTGAAACGCTGTTTGCATCAGCGTTTCATTCATTTAGTTTCATGTCTTCATGCGCTGCGATTTAAGTCTCTAATTATTGCACGAGACCATGTCTAATTAGGGTCTGTTAGAATATCTCATATTGACTAAACATAAAAATGATAAAGGGTTTATAAGTGGTAAGAGTCAACTATCCAAACAACTAGTTCTAGTTATTTGGACAATAGTTGACCCAAGCCCAATTATTATAAGTGGACTCTACACTCTACCCATATTAAAAATTCAACATGGATTAACAGTAACTCTAGTAGTCAGCCGTAAAACGTGGATGATCAAATAAAGATTCGATCAATCGCTTCCGCATTTGAAGGTCAGTCTTTATATATCTACAGTCCCGTTAGCAAGAGATGGATTTGATTAACATGCAAGCTCTTTTAAAAAAAAGACGTGCATTTAAACAATGCCATGTCATTAGATTTTCAAGTGCATTCAAATAATTTGCGAGTAATACATTTGGATAATCAAGTGGAGCATGCTCAAACTTATTCAAGCTTTTCATACGATTTTGTGCGAGTTAAAGCTTAGGATTACACTATCAACATAATTCATTTGTTGTCTAATAACTTGTGATAGATTGATTGAGATTCGTTTTAGCTATTTGATGAATTAGGCCGAGATTGCAAGCCTGAATATTGCGAATGGAATTATAGAAGAATTACATATTTGAGTAGAGCAGATCCTTTAAGAAGCAGAAATTAGTTAGTTTTTCTATTATGTATTTATCTGAATCTGAATTCTAGAAGATAATCGCACTTTCTTATTCTCAAGTAAAATCCAAGTGATTGAAGATATTAGTTAATAACAAAATCCAATCGCCAGAAATAGATAGTCAAGTCGACAGATCATCTATTCCAACAGTAGAAACCAAAATTACTGTCATAATCGTATACTCACTGATATAGCTAAGAGCTTGATGGATATACATAGTTGCTCTTTTTTATTTTATACTTTGAAAATTGTTTTCGATATGCATATTTTAAGCAATCACCAAAGGGTACATCTCATATCTCAAGGTAAAACTCCCACAATCAAACTTATCATTACAGTAAGCTCAAAGCACACTACTTGCTATTCTGAGACACTGCTTGCAGCGACGTTTGGAAATGTTTCTAGTACATTGAGCCAACCCATAAATCTTGTCCGATTGTCCTACTCTTATGTCTCCAGTTGCGTAGAGGTAGGGATTCTTGTGAGCTTGTTCGGCCAGTCGATGAAACAGTATGCGCCTCTTTCGTATAAAAATTGAGGTAACAATAACATGCCTTACAAGTTCCGGGTTGCATTCCCAGTGATAATTGTTCTTATCTACAGATCTGAGCAACTTTTTGTCCGAGTACTCCAACATACACCTGCAATGCCAAATTACTGCTGCTTTGTTTTGGGCACACTGCTCTGGAATCTCGCTAGCTCCTATCTCTCGGCTAGCTTGGTAATCCAGATTTCTGATAGCAGCTGAACAGAGAGCGAGACCATGAACTTGGCCAACTGAATTTTGGGCAAAGCGTGTAGTAGGAGCGTCAGAAGTTAAAGATTGTCTCAGGTTTGACCCAAAAGCTTCTCCAGGGGTGAGGGTGGCGGCGGACGGGCGGAGCATACAGAGTTGACAAAGGCCGAGTCATTTCCAGTAACAGCATGGAGAAGAAGTGCAAATGAAAGCAAATAAAAAGTATCTGTAAATTTCAAGAAATCAATATTCAAATTAGAGAGGGCAGGCTAATTGATGTATGGCGCTTGCGCTTGCGCGTATGTGTTACGACTCCATCCTGTTCAACTAAATTTTATATGCCACTTGTTAATTCCATCTTGTTATTTTGTGAGACTCTCTCCGATGCTAAGTTATTAAAAAAATCAATCATCTATGCATTATGGCTATGTTGTAAAAATTGTTTCAGAAATTAAATTAATAATATAAAAATTTTAAAATTTTAAAATTTCAACTGTTATTAAATCGTTATAGAACTTATTAAAAATTAATAAAATTAAAGAATTTGAAAAATAATTGAAGCAAACTATCCTTGCTTATACAAAAATTTAAAGTTTAATTAAAAGATGAAATTGTTAAATGAAAATTAATTTATTTATTTTAGTTTATAAAAATTGAATAATTTGTAAAAACTAATCAATTAATTAATTAACTGATAATTTTTAATGATAAAAATTATTAAATTAAATTAAATCAAAAAATTAAATAAAAATTAATCTATTCAAATATTTCACTATTAAATTGATCGAAGTCTTTTGAGTTATGAACATCTAAATTTGATGTTTGCTATACATCTATAATTATTCAAATCAATAATTCAATATCAAATAGATGATCATTTTAAACAAAGATTCTCGAAATCCTGATAATAAACAAGACGACAAGTACATTCAATGCTGAGGTTTCAATATCTTCCGTTTGTATCTTTTCTTCTCTACGTGGCTTCTGCCTATTTAATGGACACACAACCAATATCAAGCTCAGGCAAGTATTAATCCCCGGGACCTTGAGCCATCTGACAATGAATTGAGAACTCAGTTACATCACATTATCACGCCTTTAGACAGGGAAGGTTGTGTTGGGACCAGGTTTTTTTTTATTAGCTCACGAAATATTTTAGGAAGGTTTCAATTATAAAAAGATGCCTTTAAGTTATATATTTTTAGATTAATTATACTGGGTCAGTCCGTAAAAGGTTAAGTATAGATCAAATAAATTTTTCCATTCCCAATACTCGAACTCAAAATCCATAATTAAGAGATGAGAGTGCTGAACCACTCACACTAACCTATTTGATTGATGGACCAAGCTTTAGTCCATCGAAATTCACTAAAATAACATGACTTTGGTATAATTAACTGAAAAAAATCATTATCAATTATATAAAAATGATGAACTGATCGAATTTTAGAATCTGATCTGGTCAACTCATTATTAACTCTACTTTGTAAGCATGGGAGACCATTAATAAAAAGATTAATAATTATTTATTAATAAATTTAAGAATAATTAAAATGTACATTTTATTTATATGTATTAAATATTTAATAATATTTATCTTGTTATTTTAAAATATATTATTATGAACCGTAGAATTTGTATGATTGTTTTAATTTAATTTTATTGAAAATAACAAAAAAAGAATAAATAAAACATCTCCATCATTTGCTCACACTAATTTCAACACTTGTTAGGTTGAAATTTTCTACTTAGGCTCTCTAGACTAGGCCACTCATTTCAGATCCTACGCTAATCGCTCCATAACAGCTATCAATTAAAAGATTCAAAGTATTCGAAGATATCAGAGTCTTCTGCAAGAGAGCAGGCAAGAAGGAGAAGCAGCATGTGATTCATGCCTTGCGAGGTTCACTGGGGACCAACCTATACATGCAACTTGCACCCATCGACCACCAATAACTTCAATCAGTTTTGTCGAGCTTTTGATTTTTTCTTATGATTCTATACAATTAAATATATATTTAAATATTACTTTTACGACTTTTGAGTAATTTTAAATAATATTTATCTAGTTTAATTATAGTTCCTTTCGAATAAATTTCTACTTTTTTTATTTAAGAGGTATTTTAAAAAGATCTCAGTTATAGAAAGGTACTTTTAAATTATCCACATTCAAATTAATACTATTCAAGTCAAATAATTCTTTATAAGAAGCAAAGTTCTGATTTTAAATTTTAAATAATTATATATATAAAAAGGATTCGAACTCATAATCTCACTTGAATCAAAAGAGTTCCTTAATAACTCACTTAAACGTTAAATAAATTTCTATTGATTCACGTATTGTCAATCCCACCAACTAAATATTGTACGAAAGCAATAATGATCGCCAACAAAACCAGCGACGCCATTCATTTGATGCCGTTTCATTTTGAATTTTTTGCTTGCACACATTCTTAATGCCTATTACTGTTGCCTCTCTCGTAGTTTCAAAGTTAGATAATTTACTCAACTATTTTTTTGTCCTGTACAGGAGGAGTTCTGATTAATAAAATTAGGTTTGGCATTTGACCAAACCGAGTTTGGGTCCACCCAGGTTCGAGCTTTTTATTCAAGCTTAAGACCTTCAGTAATTCCAACCCTAATTAAGTTTGGATTAAATTTGATTATTTTTTAATTTAAAATTTAAAAATTATATCATTTTATTTAAATAGATATTATTTTATTTGAAATTTTCAAATTTTGAAATAAATTGATTTTGGATCCCAAGCTCATAATTTAAAAAAAAACTTGTTGACATTCAGTTAATTTGGATCGGATTTATTGATTTCATGTTAAACCAAATAAAACTTGTTTTTTATGTCTCTTTGAATTTATATGTTTCAAGTTTAAATTATTATTGGGATATTTTTTTCTTATTTTAATAAAACAGAAGATGATTATTAAAAAGTAAAGCCATGATAAATATACAATAGTTTTATTAAATAATGTATTTAAAATATGTAATTTATAAACAATTATGTTTATTCAATAATATACTTAATGTATATATTCAAAAAATAATAACTACAACATTTATTTAAAACAACGTGTTTCGTGCGGTTCTATTAGTGTCAATCAACTTCACATGCTAAAAAAAAACCAATACATATACCTAAAAATTCCTAGATACATATATATATTATAGTCATCACATCTAGTCCGAAGTCTCATAATAAAGTGAGATTTGGAGAAATCTGATAGTACACATCCTTACCTCTACATATTATAGAGGTTATTTCTGATAGACCCACATATAAATGTGACAGAAAAATAATGATGCAGGTTGACAGAATAAATAAGTAAAAAAAAGTAAGATTAATAAATCACAAAAAAAATAATAATAATACAAAAAAATACTTAATACAAATAATAAAGATATAAATACAAAATATTAATAATAATGATGATGATAAAATTGAAACTAATAAAAAGCTCAATAAAACGAATAAATAATAATAATAATAATAAACTCGAAGAACGCCTCTACTGGTGATCTCGCTCAAAAGTACTTGGCCCAAAAGTGACTGATAAGATTTGATAATAACAGGTCTCACAACTAATTTATCTGCAGACTTGTTAAGATGTTCAAGGGAGTAATCTTTTCAACAGACGTGTGATATTTCAAAAAATTTACATTTATCTAGTGCAATGCAATAACCACGCATCATCTTCTCCAACAAGCGCATTTTTATGTTGGTTAAGGAGCATAACTAATATTATGCATATTATGCGTAACTAACAATAATTTATATTAAAAACACAAAATCACACTGGCATACATAACTAATAAATATAACTACCAAGGATGGCCCAAGGATGGCTTGAACAGCTAACCCTTACATCCACTGACTTACGGGAGTCAGGCAATAACCACTGTCAACATACACACATGCACTATATAGTGACAACTTAAATAAGCGACAAGATAGAAGTAATACACTTAAATACCTGAGAATACTGAATCCCTTTTGACAACCAACGAGCTGCAACTTGCCCTACTCATCCCCTACTCATCATTAATGAAGTAGTTATAAAAAGAAGGATAGAGAAAATACTATCTGATAGCCACTATCATGTCCACCGTACTAGATCCATGCTTCGGTAAATCTCTCATAAAACTCACTTCTTTGTTGTTACGTCTCTAGCTTACCTTCTTGTATTTCCATCTCTAGCTCTATATATATATATATATATATAATGAGATTATATTATTTTAATATTTTAATAATCTTTTATAGAAGGAATTGAAATATTGAACTAATTTCGACCCTTAAATTCACTTTTAATTTATTAATTTGAGTGTTGAATTTATTATTTTTATATATCTCCGTATAAATGTCTGACACACTTGTTATTTATGCATGTGTATGAAATGAAGTGAATGCATGGTCGGTGACGTAGCTCCACGTCAGGTTAGAGTAGGCTTTTCACATTCATTGCCTCCAAAGGATAACATATCACCTCTTCGTTATCTTATTTCTATCTCATCCATGAGCGCATATCCGCTTGATAAATGAGATCCATAAAATTAGATAAAAAAGAATGCTCATAAAACACCAGGATAAGAGTAGAATAATAGGATCAAATGATTTGTGGACTACATAATTTACCAAGTCATTGCAACTGCTTAACCCTTTGGATTAATTTAATCTTAATCTGCTGATATTAATTAATAGTAAGCTGTCGGTTCTCTTAAAAAGGAATGTAGCGTACGTGTGCAACCTCTAAGATTCTTTGTCCCTTCTACTCTTTGTCCCTTCTATTCTGACTCAATTATGCTTTATTTTATTTTAACCATTTATGAGTTATTTATATAGAATTTATATAAATAGATGGTTGAGATAAAGTGAAACAGAATTGAAACAGAATAGAGGAAAAAAAAATCATAACTCTGTTTGCAAGGCAAAACCAAGACCAACTCCTGTGGGTCAACTTTGGTTGTTCTTAACGTTTTATAAGATGTAAATAAAGTCAAAAATATCTTTATTTATTTTGTATGAGTCTTAAAAGCGAACCTTTATAAATATTAAAATAAAACAAAATACGAAACCTTTTTACCCTCCAAAACCAGGCCAGCTATTGGAGAGATAACAAATTAGCTACAATTTAAAATTAATAGATTAAATATAATTTTTTGAACTTTGGATATCCAAATAATCAAATCAAATTTGAATTTAATAAATTTATTTTGATTGTTATCAAATATGAGAAATAAAAATTAATAAATTAAATTTAAGTTTATGTTTACGTTTAAATATCTGAATTTGATAAATTTGAGATTTTTTTATATTTAAAATTCAAAATTATTGTTAGCACTATTTCATTAGATGTTTGAAATTGGGTGTTAAATTTGTGAGCTTTTATTTATATTTAAACGTAATTTATTAATTAATATTTAAATTCGATTGAATTTCAAGTCCTATTCAAACGAGATCTTAAAAGATTGGATTCGTTATCAACCCGACCTACTTCAAGTAAGACTAAAAGAAAAAACAGTATTGAAAGGTGAAAGCACTTAGTGGTGGAGGTTGAATCCAAACTTTTCAACTTAAGTTGGTTTCTGATGGATCAACACTCCATGTGATGCCTAAGAAACAAAGCAACATACTAAAATGGAGACAACCTAGAAATATGCAATGACCTTGTAAGTTATGGTCGTAATATAAATATTCAGACAGCCTTACGTGCAGGGAAGTAAGCCTTCACACATACATAGGAAGTCCCATGTGCGACGATGGTCCTAGAAACCATTTGTAAAACCAGGCTATAGCATTAAGAGTAGCAACTGGTTCAGGCACATCTAGTATATACTTTGGTAATTTAATTGAGAATAGGTATATATTAAATTTGTTAATATTATTTCATTTAAACTGATTATGAATTTGTTAAATAAATCACTTGATATGTGTAATTTTTATATTATTGTACAAACTTGATACACAATCGATTGTATAAAAAATTAAATTTTGATAAAATTAATTAATATTATAAATGATTAAGTCTACCGTGGGGATTATTATTTTTATTAAATATATTTTTTATTTATTTGATACATTAAAATGGTAGTTTAGGAATGTCATTACGTCAACCGTGAATTAATAGTTTTTTAATGTTTTAAAAATTGAACTAGAAGTTAAACCGATAAAATAAGAGATTTAAAGTTTAAAAGGTTTAATTGGTATTAAATACACCGATATAAAACTGACTAAAAATTGAATAAAATTAAAATTTTTAAATATGATTGAAAAAGATTATCTTTATCTATCAAAGAATTTGAAGTTTAATCGAAAAAAATTATTAAATAAAATTTTATTTATTGATTTTAGTTTATAATAACTTATTAGTATATAAAAGTAACTGATTAATTAATAAACTAATCGAT
This sequence comes from Erythroxylum haughtii, assembly GCA_025504935.2. Classification (NCBI taxonomy): domain Eukaryota; kingdom Viridiplantae; phylum Streptophyta; class Magnoliopsida; order Malpighiales; family Erythroxylaceae; genus Erythroxylum; species Erythroxylum haughtii. Next base: position 838,807 of record JANSVB020000141.1, on the reverse strand, counting down.
TTTTAACAACAAAAGTTGTTAAAGTAATCGAAAAAAAGCAAAAACTGAAATGAAAAGTTTGTTAGAATTTACAATGAACCTATGGGCCCATACGAGAAAGAAAGTTAGATCACATACAAGTCTAAGTGAGGTTCCATCCAAAAATCAATTGGTAATAGATGGAATAGTCCACTAGACTTATATATTAGTCTTCTTTACTCTCTTTCTCCAATGTGGAACAAACTTCTACTCCTTATATTTCAACATACCCTCCCTCCCCTATGAGTCTAACACGTGACATTATCTATTAATTTAAGGTGTTAACAACTAACATAAGAGAAACATACTCTGATACTATGTTAAAATTTACAATGAGTCTACGAGCCCATACGAGAAGAAAAGTTAAACCATATACAAGTCTAAGTGAGATTCCATCATAAAACTAATTGGTAATAGGTGAAACAGTCCACTAGATTTATATATTAGTCTTCTTTCCTCTCTTTCTCTAATGTAGGACAAACTCTCACTTTTTATATTTCAACAAAGTTAGACGATTTAAGATTTTTGCGATTTAACCGGTTGAATTTTTCAATCATTGAGTTTTTAATTTTTTTTACATCCAACAAAACATTCATTGAATCTCGAAGTGACCGAGTACACCATTCAGTTAATAGCTTCTACAAGAGGGCAATCCCCCTGGAACTCCTACAATTTAGGGTGATTTTAATTAGCTATAACGCATCTTAAGCTCCTAATCAAATGCCTCTTTGTGTCAACTTGCTGAATCACAGCTATAATCAAAGCCCCATTTTTGCAAATTTTCAGGAGCAATATGATCTTAAAGGAATCTTATTGATTAATCAATAGTTTAATGTAACAACTTAATGTATATTTTGTTGGGTGTATCGTCTACGAAAGGAACACCTTAGAAGGTGAACAATGGACAGAAGTAAGAAATTTGCTTAGGAAGTCAAAACATATAAATCTTGAATTGAAAGAAGATCTAAAATGTTTACCAAACTTATGAATGTGTTTATTGAAGCTTTCTCAGTTTGTCAACCATAGCCCATAGATTTCACCATCATTCTCTCCACACACGTAACGTAGGAGGAAGACAAGAGACCTTGTAGCAGCTAGGTCTAGCATAGCTTTGTATAGAATTAGGTAATCTCATACATGATTTTATAAAATGAAAAGGAAAGAAAATTGCCTAAAAGGAGTGGTAAGATGACTAAAGTGGTAGGTTAACTAGTAATTATTTGAATCCAATTCATTATTTAATTTAAATTACTAATACATTAAATAAATTTTCTTTGTATTTTTATTTATAAATAAAATTTATCATAATATTTAGTTTATTACTTATTTCATTTTTTATTTTTATTTTTATTATATATATATATGTATTTATTTATTTGTTTGTTTATTTTTGATGTGAGTTGTTTTGAAATAATCATTCTATTACTCAGAGTTAAGACTACTTACTACTTGACTTTTTTATTGAGTTGTTATTATTGTTGTTGTTGTTACAACAAATATTTTAAATTGTAATTAATATATATTTTTAAATTGTTGTTAAAATTAAAAATAGAGGTTGAGAAAATTCAATCATTTTATTGAATTGATTGCATATTATGCTATATTAATATGGGCAAATATTATATGGTATATTAATGGTGATTATTCATGATTCACAAGATTCATATAATGATAATATTATTATTATTATTATTATTATTATTATTATTATCATAAAAAATTAATTAAAATAATAACTATTATATTATAAGAAGTATGAGTCATGAATGACTCTTATTTTCGAAATATTAAATCTAATTTATTAGTTTTTGAATATATCATGATTTATTATATTTCTCAGTAAAATTTGTAGTTATTATTTTTTAAATATTGTGAATTAGATAGAATTATCGAATATATCTAATAATAAATATTGCATTATTTGAATAAATTACTCAATAATTTTAATGATAAATCGATTTTACTTCTTCAAAACAGATAGGCGTGGACTCAAACCTCCCATACACCGTAAAACCGTGTGCTAACGAGAATATGAAAATATTATATATTAAATTTTGTTCCATGCACATTCATATGCACGCCCCTCTTTTTTTGTGAGCCTCCTTTTTATTATCCATTTTTGGTTCTCCGATTAGAAAAGTCCATTTGGAATTTCACTTTGTCTCTGTTTCTTGAACTATCTCTCTGATTCTCTATCAAAGGACTCCAATCAAAGCTCATACTTTCTTCCACTTCTTCCACTTAAAGAAAATGGTGATACCTTCCTCCTTCCCTCCACCAATTTGCCTTAGAATTTATTGCCTACTTTTCTATCTTTAGATCCCTTTTGTTTCTGATCATCTACACACCTAGATCTTCTCTTTTCCTTGATCATCAGTCCTTCTTGATCTTCCTGATGGGGGCTGGCTTATCAGGTTCTAATCCACAGAATGGAAATTATTATGAAGGGTCTTCTTCTTATTCTTCAAGACAAGGTCTTGATGATGTTCCAGAGAACTGTGTGTCTTCCATTTACATGTACTTGGATCCACCTGAGATATGCAAACTTGCAAGGTTGAACAGGACCTTTCATGGGGCTTCTTTGGCTGATTTTGTGTGGGAAGCTAAGCTGCCCTCCAATTATAAGTTTCTGGTGGAGAGAGTTTTGCATGAAACTGCAGAGAATTTGAGCAAGAAAGAGATCTTCGCAAGATTTTCTCGACCCAACTGCTTCGATGGCGGTACCAAGGTTTTCCCTTAATTCTCGTTCACTTCATCAAATCTTTATTTATAGTAAACCACTTCCAACAATCTGGGATCTTGAAGCTTGGAGCTTTACGATGCAGATTGCATCGGATTCTTGAGATGAGAATAAGCATCATCAGTTAAAGTAATAGATGGTTTTTTTTTGCAGCAAGTTTGGTTGGACAAGAGCAGCGGGAAGATGAACTTGTTGATTTCTTATAAGGCGTTGAGAATCACAGTCATTGATGATCGGAGATATTGGAATCATATTTCAACTGAAGAATCCAGGTACGAGATCTATCTACCACCTGATTTTGCTTACTGGAAAAGAAAAAAAAAAGGAATAATGAGAAATTGACATATTAGGACAAGGCAACCTTTTTTTTGCATTTGTTAAAATTCGAGAATAGATTCGTTTCTGTTTATGTTTAAAGCAACTCTATATATAGAATATTTGGCATAAAGCAACTCTATATATAGAATATTTGGCTTCTCCATCAGCAATATTAGTAAGTTAGAATTATATTAATCGAATTTAAGTGTGAAGAGATACGAGATTTAATAAAAAAATATTTTTAATTTTCGTCTAAACTATTTTTTTTATTTATCTAATTCTCCATCCCATGTGTAGATATTTTCACATGAAAAGATATTTAGATATGGCTATTTATTTACTAAAGCGACCCCTTTAAATGACTTCAGGAAAGTAATGATTCTTCAATAATGTTATGTCATCTTGGATTTTGGCTTTGCTTGTGGGTGGGAAGACATCAGTATTGAGTAGTCAATGTTAATGAAACCGACTCCAAAATATAATAAGAGATATACTTTAAAGATGTCGTTTTATATTAACATTAAAAAAGAGGAGGCTAAAATGACCTCTCTATTGCACTCCTTTTAATTAGGTTTCTTATGGAATGAAAATGGGTCCGGACAATTATTCAAATTTGATTTAATTATTAAAATAATATTATCTTAATAATTATAAAATTTAACTCGAAGTTAAGAATTTGAGCTGGGTTTAAACTATTATCAACCTTAATCATTCCTTTATGACTATGTTAGATATGGTCTGCCGTATGATGAGTTAATTAAGTGAGTGCATCTAAACAGCCACTGAACAGTTCAGGAAATTTTTTCAGAGCCCAATTTGATTTGATCTAAGAAACTATAATGGGATCACAGAATATTGCAAGTGGGTTGTCTAATCTAATAACAACAAGACAATTTCTTCAAGCTTTAGAGTCTTCTTTATATAGGATAAAAAACTGCTACATACTCTTCCTTTCATACAAGGCAATCAACTTAATGTAACCAAGGATTACAAATGTCAAGTCGGTTTTTGTTTTTTCTCAACATTTTAATGTGGAGTCCAACTTTATAGATTCTGAAGAGGAATAACCAACAAAACTTGAAAGATTGTGTTGTTTATGTATTGGATAACTTGTCTTTTCTGAATTTTTTAAAATATGTTCAATTTTACGATTTTTTAATTTTAAATTAAAAATTCTAATTTATGTTATTTTGAACTTAATATGTTAAATTTAGGTCAAAATATCAACTCTAGATTATTTTATTACTTATGAATGTGATACTCATATTAATAATGAGTGCAAAATTTCGTACTGAAAACCTTTTATAAATCTATATAAAAAATAGTAGTTAATATTTAATAAGTAATTTTCAGATTTATATTTCCCTTAAATTTAATTAAATTTGTTATTACACTAATTTAATTTAATAAGTGACAAATGATATCACAGAAAATTTAAGACTAAAGATATGCCTCTTCTCAACCATACGTTTAGTCTCATAAATGTCAATTACAAAAGATTTTTGGCCGTCTTGTCCATCTCTAACCGCACTTTCGAACTATATTATTCGTCCTTCATGCTACTAAAAAACATCCTAAGTTGTCACCTCATTGTCTCCGACCTGCGAAACGAATTGATTGGAGCAAACTTTGTTTTTGGTTCTTGCATGTCTTTGATGTGCAGGTTCCACACGATTGCGTATCTTAAACAGACATGGTGGTTTGAAGTAGTTGGTGAATTAGAGTTCGAGTTTCCTCCAGGAACCTATAGCCTGTTCTTCAGGCTCCAGCTTGGAAAAGCTACGAACAAAAGGTTTGGTCGTAGAGTTCGTAACATCGATCAAGTTCATGGCTGGGACATAAAACCTGTCAGGTTTGAGGTATCAACCTCAAACGGCCAACGTTCCATTTCAGAATGTTACCTGCGGGAACATGAGAACTGGGTTCATTATCATGCCGGAGATTTCGTAGTTGACAACCTTAATAAGCCTGTGAAGATCAAATTTTCAATGATGCAGATCGATTGTACACATACAAAAGGAGGTCTGTGCTTGGACTCTGTGTTAATATGTCCTAGTGAGTTCAAGGGGAGGTTGACGAAGCTACTATAATCTTTTTTCGGGTGTTTAGGTCAGACCAAACCGATTAGCTCAGACTTTGTGTTGATTTCATGTCGGACGGACTCACTTGAAGCTGTCGTGTTAGCTGCTGTTTTTTATCCAAGGCATATCAGATAATTTCATGCATAATCAGAATGTATATGTAGTTTTGCAAAAAGAATAAAATAAAATCAGAATGTATAAATAGTGTATAATGAGTGCTCTTTATTTTATCCCTTTAATGGAAAATTAAAAGAGAAATTATTTATTTTTTGAGTTACAACATGAGATAAAGAAGTTTAAGTATTTATGTAAAACAATTAGAAATAGCAATGAGTCAGGGCTAGGCTTAGCTTGTACTGAGTCTAGGTCTGATCTGAAGCCCGATCTTGTTCGATGCAGTCCAACTCGAGTCTAAGTTTTGCCTAGCCTGATGTGATTTTTTAATTTTTTATTTAACATAAATATATAAATTGACGTCATTTTTTGCAATATGTGTCATGACTCACTACAAGAAAATTAAATATTATCGATGAAAAATTAGCAACAAATTATTTCGTAGCAAATTAGCGACAAAACTTTAACTCCGTCAATAAACTTGTCAGAAAAAATGACATTTCATGACGGAAAAATAATCCGTCAGTAAATGTGGAGGGAATTTTTCTGTGAAACTGTGTCAATGGAATTTTGCGACGAAATAGCAAAATTCAGTGGGAAAATAGACGGCAACGTTTGGCAGGAGAAATGAGCGATGACATTTATCGACTGATTATTTTGTCTTGTTTACCGACGAAGTTGGCATTCCGTCAGTAAAATCAAATGACATCGGCAATGTTTTTAAATTTATGGTAAAACAATGTCGTTTGATAATTAATAAAAACCTAACACCCGAAGCCTTCCCCTGGTCATCTTCTCTGGTTTTTTGGTAGGTCTCATTTTCTCCTCCACGCATCTTCTTCCATTTGTTGATCTTCTTTCACTCTTCCATTGCTTCCATCGTGCCGAGATTTTTGTATGGAGGTTGGTTGTCTATTTTCTGCTCTTGCATTATTTTTTGTGTTTGTAATATTTGTATGTGATCATTTATATTGGATATGTTGATTTTAGTGTGGATTGAGTCATGAGGGACGTTTATATGTGTTGTTAATGAGTCATTATTTGTTGTTGTGTGGTTGTATTGGTGAATAATGCATCAGAATAAGTAGTTTTGAAACAAAGTAGTGTTGTTTTTCAATAGTGTTCTAAGTGTTACATGAAAGTTTTGTAAGAGGATGATATACATGATTTGCAATTTGGAATGTTTATAATAATTATGAAACGATAAATATGATACATGCTACTGTCTATAATGATTATTAATAGGATTTCATACCTGTATATCAAGAAACTTTCTACATATTTTCTGTCATATTGGAGCCTATTATAAGAGCTTTTTCACCTGTTTTGAATCATCTAACAATTTTTCCTCTTATAGATGTTTTTTTTAATGGATATGTCTAATATGTTTCATTTTCCTTAGTAATACCTACTTGATTCATTTGAGTTGGTATCAGTTTTGTTTATTTCTCGTAAAAATTTTCCTTTTGACACAATACCGCTATTGTTCCAAATTTGGGTACGTAAATAGTTAGTTTGATTTTTTTTTATCAAGGTGACTCAATAATTGTGTGTGTGTGTGTATGTTTATGTGTATATATTCTTTAATCTACACAAACTTTTGTTTATACTTTTCCCGCTTAACTTTTTTTACCATGAGATTAGTCTAAACTAATGAAGCATGCTATTTGAACAATATGTCATAATATAAATTCCACTACATTATGCCTAACATAACAAAATATTGGTTAGAGATAACAGGCATATGTCTTATGGCAAGTTTTGTTTATTTTAGTATGGAATACAATGATAAAGTTTCGTGATCTATTTATTCTATCACTTATGTAAGAGAATTCCCAAGGCAACAATAAAAGTAACAAGATCATTATGTTTATCTCTTTTTGAATGTTTTCTTATTATACATTGTTATTGAGTTGAATTACAGGGATTGGATAACACTTTGAGTATGTATGCCTATTGATGAATAAAACAACTATGGAATTTACATATATTGTGTGTTAGAATTATGGTATAAGAAATGGCATCCTAGATCATTTTTTATAGTAGGTTCATATTTATATGTCATATGCACCTTGTAACATGCAATATATTATTGATAACGTATGTAACTTGTAATGGAAGAAGTTGATCAAAATTTGGAAGTACGTACGTAATCGTGTGATGTTAAGTGAATTTAATTACTTGCACCATCTATGTCTATTTTTATAACCAAAATTAAGATAAAATCACACCAATGAACTTATGGATTATCAATTTCATATTTTAGGAAAGGATTTTGCTCTTGTAGTTATTATTAGTAATTATGTTAGTAAAAATAATGTATCATGTGGTGCATTTTATGTAAACTTATATAATTTGAAACAATGAATCTAATTTGGATTCATATGACTAATTAACTATGTCATTTGGTCTTACAAATGCACTTAATATTTTCATGATGTTTATATCTATGTCAAATATATCTATGATCTGAATCATATTATTGCCTACCAACCTTCACAACGATAAGAAGATTTAAGCTTTAAATAAAAGTCAATTAAAATTCGATTCCAAATGTTAGGCTCTTCATAATGTTTAGTCAAATGGTGAAAATTTTATGGGAATTCACAAGAATTGTAACAACTTAGATTTTTGGCTATTGTATACTTAATTTATAGAGTTGGTCATTTTTCTTTACATGTTATATGCTAGGCGTTTCTTAATGTTTCATATATTGTTTAGGTGTCTTTGTAAGTTTTTTTATGGTTAATTGGTGTTGGTTCAGGTTAGGGTATATTTTGGAGTTGATATGCCTAAAGATTGTAAGGTTACTTTTAGGACTATGTTGTAGGGGTTATCATTTTGGTGTTTTTTATATAGTTAAGAGTAATATTTTTAAGAAGTCTAAAACATAAAAGTTTTAGTTTTATGTGTTTAGCTTACTTAGGGTTATAAATCATGAGATTCTAAGATATATAGGGTAGGTTATGGTTGTTTTAGTAACCAAGAGTTAAAGTAGTCACCTACTTGCCTTGGCCTTTTAAATAAGTTTAAGTAGTTGGATCATGTTTTTAAAGCAAGTCATTTCTTAAATTGACCCTAAATAAATCTTAAAAGTTTCAAAAGTGCATAGGGTTGTTCTTATGTCTCCCCATTCTCTCTCAAGTTCCTTTTAAGGGTTTTCAATTTTTCATAATGTAATCTCAGGTTTCTTCTATTCCTTTCGTATTTCTATGTTGCTTCTTATTTATGAACTGTCGTATATGAGTTTGAATCAAATCAGTAAATTAGGTTGCTTTTTGAATAATTTAAGATTGAAAGTTTTATGGTTGAGTAATATATATGTATAAATATTGAAATTGAATTGAGAAAAAATGAGTGTAAAATATGGGAAATGTATTTTAAATGTTCATAATTTAAGATATTTTATGAATATAAGATATATGAATATTTCAATATGATATATATGAGAATGGTGATAATTATACAAAACTTGACTTGGAATTCTATGGAGTCTTATTTTAATTATATGTACCTACACCTAGAAGAGCTATATTTTATGACATTATAGGCGGATCCTAGAATCCCTATATAATTGTAGATGGTAGAGTTCCAGCGAAAAGACAACAATTCACTAAATGATAGAATACTTATGTACGGTCTATTCATGCATTACAGATGGTAGATTCTCTACAAGTAATCACCAAATGGTATAATATCAATGGCTCTTCATTGATTAGAATGTCATAGGAAACTATAATTATCCATTGTTCTATCTAACCAATGAATTCAGCAAGGAACCTAAGAGTTTGTAAAGAACTTAAGATGAATTTCCAATCCAAAGAATCAAAAGCGTTATAGTTATTTTTTTCATTTAAAGACTTAATGTTTATATCTACAATATGCAAAATACATGAATGCTTAAAAGTTTTGTTACGATTTTGTTAAAGTGTTGGGAGTGTTCTGCTTGTGTTGGTATATATCACATGCTTTTGTTGACATTATACCGATATTTGATTGTTAGAGTTTCAAGTGTTAATGCTTATAGTGAAATTTGACATTGTATGCAACAGTTATAAATACAACACTATTGAACAAATGTATTATATTAAATACAAAAAAAATTTGCAAGCCTTATTTTGTGTTGAACAGCGTCACTCATCCTTTTTCTTTGTAGTCTGTGGTTGTCCATCCATCCAGGTAAGTCATCCAATTAATGTCTACCATATGTGTTGCTTTAATATAATCAGTATTTGTGTTTGGGTTTTGTTGAATGCAAAGGAGGTATTAATTTTGTGTTGTTTAGAATATTCTTATAATCAATGATGAGTTTTTATGTTCGTCTTCAATAGTCTAAGTATTTATGTTTGGTTTTTGTTTGAATCATTGATGAGAAGATGTATGGATTACATGAGTATTTACTGTATATGGAATGAGTTTGAGATCTTATAGATGATCCAATGCATAATAATGAAACAAAATTTTGTTCTTTGCATAATAA